>CM054814.1:16574906-16987068 GCA_028984105.1 Lavandula angustifolia
TTATAAAACATCATGCAAAATGTTAAAAATCTAAAACATCTTACATTAAAAATAAGAGGGAGTATATAGAGTATATTATTGCAAAATATATCCTAGTGTATGGATTTGTCACGATATAGACGAGAGTTATTTTAGATATTTTAGATTATATATGGATATGTGTCATTGGTGTACACATATTGAATACAAATTGAAAATTTGATAAATTGGAAAAAAATAATTTGCGATTTGCATGCATGCATGAGAGAGAGAGAGAGAGAGAGAGAGAGAGAGAGAGAGAGAGAGAGAGAGGGCGTGCATTGACGAAGCAGTCGTGGAAGTGGAGGCGGAGCAAGGAGGCTCCGATGCGGCGCTCCTTAAGTATAGCTTTGTAGACTGCAGCTTTGATGGTGGTGAGAGCGGCGGGACAAGATTTGGCGTAGGGGTTGTTTGAGGATAATTGGGCGGTGCCGATCAGAAAGTGGTGGCGGAGTAAGATCGTCACCACCATTGCGACTGAGTAAAGCTTGGCTGCCATGCTTAGCTATATGAGTGATTTTTGTTGATGGATGATTTGATCGTCCAATGCATATAAATAAGAGCAGCGGCAATGCAAGTGGAGGATTTGAACTCTAAAATGTTATGCTAACAACACCAGCCTAACAATTTTTCATATAAAAAAAATATAGGCAAATTGGCCTAAATGGTCCATAAATCTGAGTTTTTTGGTCAAATTGGTCCCCAATTCGAATTTTTTGGCCAAAATGGTCCCCAATTTTTTAGATTTTGCCCAGATTGGTCCTTCCGTTAATTTTACCATTAGTCAACGGTTAATCAACCAAAATTTAAAAAATATATTAAATATATTCAAAGGGTACTTTCGGAATAAAATTTCGAGGACCAATTCGGCCAAAATATTTTTACCCAAAATTTCTTTTTAATTCCTTTACAGTAAAATTTACTAAGGACCAATTCGACCAATATTTTTATCGTAAATTTACTGAGGACCAATTCGGCCAATATTTTTACCGTAAAATTTACTGAGGACCAATTCGGCCAAGATTTTTATCATAAATTTTACTGAGGACCAATTAGGCCAAGATTTTTACCGTAAAATATATCGATGACCAATTCGGCCAAAATAGTATTTTAACCAATTTTTGTTACCTAAAAATTGGGAATATCTCTGAGAATTATGGTAAAAAATCATCATTTTCTGTCAATCAAAAGTCGCGCCGGCGACGATGGAAAGAGCGGCGCCGGCGACGGTGGAAAGAGCGGCAGCGGTGGTGCGATGGAGAGAGTGGCAGCGGGAATAGCTGACGGACGGAAGTCTGTAAAAAATTAGGGTAAAAATTCAATTCTTTTACCTTAATTAATGTAAAGGAATTAAAAAGAAATTTTGGGTAAAAATATTTTGGCCGAATTGGTCCTCGAAATTTTATTCCGAAAGTATCCTTTGAATATTTTAATATATTTTTAAATTTTGGTTGACTAACCGTTGACTAACGGTAAAATTAACGGAAGGACCAATCTGGGCAAAATCTAAAAAATTGGGGACCATTTTGGCCAAGAAATTCGAATTGGGGACCAATTTGGCCAAAAAACTCAGATTTGGGGACCATTTAGGCCAATTTGCCAAAAATATATAAAATTTGAGGCGTGTTAATTATATAAGCATTCATTAAGTTTGTTAATATATATTTTTAATTTAAATCGATCGTAACAGAATTAAACACTATAGTAACTCTAGATCAACTACTTATGTAGAAATACGGATATCAACTACGCTATATGTTGCTGATTCAAATTTGTTAGTATAACCTAAGTAACATGTGTCATTCATCATATTGGTAATGGATAGGATTTAATATTATTAGGGTCTTGTAAATTTTTGTTAATTTACATGATAATAACTTCTAGAGCAAATATTTCCTCAGCCATGACGGATTAGAGTTTGAAACTTCAAACCATTAACAGGCCTAGTGGTGGTTGTTTTCATATTTTGACATTTAATGGATATACATCGTGATTTCTGGCTAAATCTCACTATGTTGAGATAATATATTTATTATATTGGTAAGCACTTTGTACAAAGATAATGTATAACAATTAGGATGCTTATAATACATGAATATTTTTTGGTACATTAGGATGAAATATCATCCAAAATAAGGTCCATGTAATGCAAATTACTGATAGAGGTATGCATATAGTATTTGTGTAATTATGAAAAGTGGACAGAATTATGATATGCATGAAACTACTATGAAACCTAGTTTAGTCTAAGATTCCCAATTTGCATGGTTAGTGGAGCTCAAAGTCACCCTTGAGTAATTATAACAGAAAGTTGTACATTATATATGCTAGAGCGGATCTGGTATAGACTCATATTTACGTGGAACGAGGAACGAGGAATTATACATTATATATAGCTAGGGAGTATATGTTTTATATATAATTCTTATATTTTTATGCATAAATTTTTGTAATTTTATATTTTTGCTCTCATGCATAAAACATATAAGTATTATGCATAAGGAATATCCAAAGCATATTAAATCTAAGTCATCCATTGAATAAATGAAGGGTGCAGATTAATTTTTAGTTCCTATGCGAAATACAGTTATTAAATAATCCATTTATACAGGGACGGAATTAGGGGGGGTTGGGAGCTCCCCCAACCCCCCAACTGCCAAAAATTCGCCTTTGTAGGGTTTGAAATCTTTGTTCCGCCCTTATTTTTTCACTTCACTCGACTCTCTAATCGACACGAATTCTTTCTTATATCTATTTCGACCCTCCAACTAAAAAGTTATAATTCCGTCACTGCAACTATATAATATATGCATGCATGTAGACATTTAGTGTTTGACAATTTGATACTTGCATTTCAATGTGAACAAGATTTTTATAGGTATCTGATCACTATATTATCAAACCTCTACTCTCTCTCTCTCTCTCAATGTGGGGTAGTTGGAAAAGAAATTAGTCATATGGTTGAAATTAATATCTATACAAATTATTTATTTTCAACAAAAAAAAAGTCCAAAAAGTTCACACCACCTAGGAACTGGTATGATGAGAGTTGGTTGGACCGTTGGAGTTGGAGAGGAACTAATTTACTTTGAAATTCAGGCTGCTCATGTTAATGCCATCCAGCTATCCCTGCTGCTTTACTTTCAGAACAACTTTAAATTGAACACAGCAAATGACTATTTTGCCACCCAAAAAAGAGAGGATATATTACCAAGCTAACCAATACAGCAGCTGAAAGCAATTTTACAAATTGATGAAATACAAGAATTTTCACTCTGCTCAAACGTAATTTATGATGATAAAGTAGACAAAATTGTTAATTATTAGCATTACTTGAAATCAAACTCTGACTAGCAAACTTCTAATGCGAAAAGTAACATTTTTCAGATCAAAAAACAAACTCTTGCTCAGCTGCTCCATTTGGCGACCCTCCATCTTTAACAGCTCTTAAAGCTTCGGCTGTTGAGTCGCTTATGTTGAGTAGATACTGCACTCTGGCTACCTTCTCAGCCGCCTGGTCGCTTTTCAGGTACACAAGGAAGAGGTCCGCCAGTTCCTCCGGTACCTCCCACGACAATGGAGTCGAGGGTACAGCTTTGTCGCAGGCTAGCAAGTCATTCAGAGAGTTCACCTACAAGAAGATAGAAGGAAACTCAAATAAGCAAACATTTTTTTACTCTTAGAAGATAGCAAACTGTAGATAAACTATCAAAACTTACCACTCCTGTATTATTTCTCTGTCGTAGCAACGCCACTGCTTGTACGAGAGAGTTCGACAGTCTAGTCTGAGCGAGTTCATGCACAACTTGCTTGGCTTTGTCAACATTAATGTTTAGATCTTTTGGGATTTTCTCATAAACTTCCTCCTGATCAAACTCACCAGTGCCGGATGAGAAGTTATCATCGATGGTCTTCTTAAAGAGATTCTCGCGTAAGCTTCCAGAGACCATGTTGTCTACGTCGACTCCATTCTCTTTCAATTCCCGAATTTCCTTTATGCTGAGCCTTCCCCGGCCAGCAGCAGTTTCAAGTGCTGCAGACAGTTTTGTTGTGGTTATATTCTTGATGATCTTCTGTGCATAAGGAGGTGGCAATCCGACATTCTTCTGCAACTCGTTCAATTGCTCCATCCGACTTTTGGTCAACTGTCCATCAGCCAAAATAACCTCGGCTTCTTGTCTGAATGCCTGTTCGGCTAAACCTCTGTGAACTTCGACAATCTCCTTGTCATCTAATCCAAGTATCCCACCAAGCTGGTTTAACAACACATACTCCGAATCGTCCTTCTTTGTGGTGATTTGAGCCCCAAAGGGTATTCTGGTAACTTCACCCGTTAAACAATACATTAAGTATGTTTTGTAAAGGTCAGTCCTATCCCTTTCAGGAAGATCATCTCTAAGGTTTATCTCCTTCTGGCTAGGTTTCCCAGTAGTAGCAGCCTTGGTTGGTGGAGCTTTCCGGAGTGACTGCAAGGATTCCCATTCCTCACCATCCTCTGTTTGTTGTTCTTCCTCCTCCTCTGTGGTTGGTTCTTCAGGTGGAGGACTTTCAGCAGACTCCCCTTTGATATCAGCAAGGAGTTCAGTAACAACCAAACTATTGAAAGCTATCAACTTTTTCAGTTCTTTAGCAGACTCAGTGCGGCTACCAGCACCCCTTGCACGTTGTATATAGTTGATGAATATCCTACGGACCTGAATATAACCAAGTAAAAGAAACCACAGCACAAACACTCAATTATGCATGTTTAAGACTTAAGATATATGTGCTCTCAAAAGTAATTGGCAGTGCTCAGGTTAGTGGATACTTACGGCTTTACCAGCAATAGATATCGCAACCTCCCTCGTTAAGCGCAAACCAAAAGCAGCTTTCCTGACAGCTTTCTTAATCTCTTGATCATATCCATCTATACCAGAAGCAATTGCCTCCTTCACAACCTGTAAAATTGTAATAGAATGGAACTGTGAATAAAAAGCAGACAATCATGACATCCAACGATTGCATCATATGATCACTAACCGCATTTACTTGAAGAACCAGAGCAACCCTGGTCTAAACTACTGCCTCCGTCCCAGTCTTACTATCTTGTTTCTTTTCGGCACGGGAATTAAGAAACTTAGTTTTTAGTGTTTAATTGGTGGGGCCTACTAGTTTCCAGCACGGGAATCGATAAACAAGGGTGGGTTGAGAGTGAATTGTATTATTGGGCTCCACACAAAATAAATAAGTGATAAGTATATTTCCATTTCTGGAAACAGGACAAATAACCCCCACTCCCCGATTAGGAAAACATGACAATAATAGCAGGACTGAGGAGTAGTAAACAAAATTAAATAATCTCAAGGAGAGTCCATGTGAAGATGCACATATGCAAATAACACTTCAACCCATGACCAGATTAAGAAGAATGGAAGGAACATGCCAAACAGATATTACCTTCTCAAACACACCACCACAAATATCTGCATGAGCTGCTTCGACTGTTTGCTTTGGAATGCAGAACATAATTTGTATCTGCTCCAAAGTTTTCACATCCTCATCACTGAGTTCACCTTTGTCACCTACCAGTTGCTGAAGTTTTCTCCGGTATATTTCTAAATGTAAAGAAGATAAACTCTTTCAAAAAGCAGTACTTAATACATACATGAATTGTGTATGTCATGAAAATTAATAAATTAGATACAGTATGAGAAACTAAACTACAATGCCTTATATAAATAAAGCTCAATAAAATTAAATAAAACCTTTATGAATCTCTATGGCCTTCTCTGGATCAAAGTACAGCTCTTCACATAGATTCTGAAGATAGGCAGCTTTACTATCCGCTTCCATCAGATTGCCACTAGATACAGCCAGCTGAAGACGTCTCCGATAAGCTTGAGATGTAACTTCTAGAGCTACTGACTCTGCTTCTCGTTTCCCTAAACCAAATATATTCCTCAACTGACTCAGGGCAGCAAGCTGAAAAAAGAGAAAAAACTTGATGTAAATAGCCATGTAAATGACAATAAAACAAAAATAACTTTAGTAAGTACAAACTCGGGACACCTGATACTATAAAACAAGATAGTGCACATAACTGCAGGCAGCTACTTAGAGAACAACAAATAAGTGACCATTAGCAAGTTTCTTATCCATCTTCAGGTTTTATTCAAGTTACCAAGTGAACCACCTTATTCGCCATGCATTTTATTAAATAATATGAGATGATAACTAACATCAGCAAGTGTTACAGGAGCGAGACTGCTTTTATACAAATAATGTATATAGAAACTCAAAGCAAGTGTCTCAAGTTACCTAGGTTTCTGTCATGAGTTGAGTGGTCCAACTAAACTGTGTTAAATAATGGATTTTATGCTGGGCAGGCTTCTCTAGGTGGCTTGGCAGGAATTTACGGGCTATCAGGGTTCGCTAATTTCTAATTCTCAATCAATTTGTAACCCTTTTTCATATTTTCAATCCCTGAGCTCTTTTCTCTATTCGAAAGGCATGGACTACCATGTTATAACAAAATATCATTCATGAGGCTTTGAAATAATTTAATATGGATTAATGCTGTCCACCTTTTCCTCCTCCATTCGACCCCCTGATAAAGCATCTGTCAGATATGCTCTGTAAAGAAGCTTCAAGTCATCCATCTTTCGGTCACCGTCGTACTCGCCACCTGAACCAAATTCACATCAGCTAAAGCTAAAACCATTACATAGGAAATGACCATATGCCAGTATTTTGAAAAACAGAACAGGATTAAAGCAAAAATCAACAGCAATGGAGAGGAATAAATGAAAATTTGATTAGACAAACCTATTAAAGACACAGCACTAATTCCGTGAGCAAAGAGACTGACATCAGGATGGTTCTTAAGCGAGAGCAACTTATTATTAAAAGACAGTATCTTATCAAGCTCCTCAATCACAGGTTTCCTGTTAAATATACAAATTCAGTTAGATCACATTTAAAACGTATGGGCAGGAGTAATTATCAGTAAACAATTTTTTAAGCTATTAGAAGTTTAAAAGATACGAGGAAGATTAGATTTTACAATCCAGCACAGTAAGAAGAAAAATATAATCATGTGACTGCCATCGCCACAAGTCTTCAGAGTAAATAGACCTTACATAAGGACAAAGGTAAAATATCGGGAGCAGAAAGTTTAATAAGATTAAAATTCCACAAAACATCATCTGATTTAGAATTGGGCCCAACTAGGTCTGCTAGCTTGAGTTAGCTCAGGCAATTGAAACCCTAGAAAAGATGGTCCACATACTTCGATGCAAATAATGTTCTTCCCTATTAAAGGAAATTAAATCCCGAGCACAAACAGCAAATAATAATGCTTCAATACAGGCTCCACTCATCCCAAGAATTCGAACTGGACATCGACAAGGAATTGCAAGCTACCACAACAATATTTTGGACCTTTCATGTTTATGTCTACCATTCTTTTGGCATTAAAATGAATTTTTTCAAAAAAAAATAAATATTTCAAACAGATAGTGTTTCAAGTATATAATATTGTTCATACACTGCTTTAGTTCTGGACTTCAATACACCTAGAGCGGCCGAAATACGTTGCTCCACAAGCTTTCTTGTATGCTCCCTAAACATGTCTTCAGCAAGCTACAAAAACAAAAGGGAGCATTAATAGTGAAACAAGTAGGCATCATGTTAGGCTTAAAATTTAAAGGACACCATAGCATGTAAAATTTATAATTAGCATATTACTAAGTCTTATCAACTTAAAATATACGTATTATAGTAACAATAACATGATGGAGTTACCTGATCAGGTAATCGATAAAGAAGTTGTGCTTCCCTAAGGCTGATCAGCTGACTGGCGTCAACATCTAGAAGAACAAATAAAGTCAAATTAATGATGTACTTTTATCAACTTAGCACTTATTCAAGTATGTAATGCAGCCAAAAAACTAAGTTTAACCCAATAAAGCTATAAGAGATTGTTATATGGTGCATGGATAGAGGTGTTACTACTAACATTTAAAGATTTACTAAGTATGGATTCAATTTCAGAATGGCTATACGGAAGCTTAAACAGCAATATGCCACAAAGTCAGTGCATACTTTTCAAGATGCTTTTTTACTAAAATATTTGCTTTAGCATAATGAGGAAACTTGAGAAAAATCAAGATATGATGCATAAGCAAGGAGACTACAGTCGAAACTAAGAATTATCTTTATCAAAATTAACAAATGTTTGTGAACGAACCAACGACATGCTACCTTGGGATATTGGTGCAAGCTTGAAGGCATACAATCTTTGGGCATTGTCTCGTACAGCAACCTCTACCTGATAGAATGGACAATTAAAGCTATAAAAAACAAAAAAAAAATGGAACAAGTTCTATACTGCCATGGTCAATTTAATATGAAATAGAATAGCCATTTAGACAATTGAGATTAAAAAATAAGTAAAATAGAAATTACCTGAGAATCAGTGACCTTGAACACACGTTTCCAAGGTAACAAGAAACCAGATGCCTCTCCAAAGACAAGATTTGAGACATATACTAGCTTCTGAAATGCCTGCACTTGAAACATTAAACTGTTAAAGCTCCAAATTTGCAAGTTTAGATATCATGATGTCACATTCAAGTGACTAAATAACATCTTACCCGACGTTGTTCCATATCAGCCTCACGATCTCCGGTTTCAAGTCTTTGCCTGAAAATTCTCCTACCAATCTGACAAATGATGGATTAACACCTTGAAAGAATTAATATCTATATATTGTATTAAGAATACGGAAATAATTCAACAAGCCGATTTCAAAGTATAATTTACCAAACATATTCAATGCTCACGAGAATACTCGAGCTTAAACAAGTCAGCAAATATATATTTAAATTTAAACACTGTTTTCTTTGATTTTAACATAAAAACATATACTCCTATATTTACTAATTCAATTATTTTCTCATTATAGAGGTTAATCAGATAAGAATATACTTATCACTAATAAAAGAATAAATATATAAGTTAAAGATCAATTTAGAGTTTAACATTTCCAAGTCAGCTCACAAGTATATTAACGAGCTTGTTCTCGAGCTAACAAGTCTTGTAATATCAAGCATAAGATGACTACCTCCATGTGCATGGCTGCTGCATCCGGGTCATCGATACCCAATGAGTTTTTGAATTTGATAATAGTCTCAACTTCATCACCTTTGAGATCTTCATTTGTAGGAGGAAGGACATTGGATACAAATCTATAAAGGTAAACTTTGATAAGTTATTTATATGCACAAACTGACTGATACTAAGCAACATATAGGCAAATACTATAGCATAGTTGCTTACTTGCAGTAAATATCACAAAGCTCTGCATTGAAAGCTTCATTCTGCTTGCTAACACCATATCTGGAAGATTTCAAAAGGTTAAATATAATAACATCACAATTAAGAATCAGAATAATGTAATAAAGATCAGAGACCAAATAGCAGCCAGGTCAGAAACCAAATAGCAGCTAACACGATATCAAAAAAAGTTGAGCATGGAGACAAGTATGACCAAGGAAGACATAAGTAACAAAAAAAAGGAGAAAATGAAGAAAATACCAACAGGGTGCCTCTGCCCCGACTGCCCGCACCCCCCACCTCAACACCCATGTACACACAAAAGAAGCTAAGAATAGGTTAATCTGATATATTGTTTCTTAACCCCCAAAACCTGAAGTCTCATCAAGCTTTCAATGTGTAGTACTTCAAAAGATACATAAGAACTTGTGAATTATCCACTCTAATCTAGAATCCTAGTCAGTATAGTTTCAATATCATAACAGTCAGAGGAAACAGAACTACCTGCCATATCTATCAGTTTGTCCCTACTCTAATCCAAGACAATTTTGAAGAACTCGTCATGACTCGTTGACAAAGATTCTTCAGACGTTCATCTTCTTGGTCTAACTCTTCGTACGGACATAGATATGTTTCTTGCAAGTATTTGATATCTCATTCTTATCTCTCTTACATGTGAGCACACTTGCATTCATATCACTTTCAACCTTGAACTCAATACTACATACATATATTTTGGATAAATAGTCTAACAAGAATTCTTTAACTAGAACAAGTTGTATTGACATTCTATCCATTTTGTAGTTAGTAATGGTGCATTGCATCTACTAGCCTCCTCGGAACACTTCCAATTAGCAATATACCCGAATAGATTTATCAACTTCCGTAAATAACCACAGCAACAATAATCATAGATATCATCAGTTAGCTCATTAGAGTTAGATAATCAACCGCCCAAAGACTAACAGATAAAAAAATCCAATTACTTTTTTGCAATGGCATCAATATCTTCCTTCTTGATAGCCCCAGGACCACCGCACTCCACCGCATAATTATGCAAGCTAGCCGCCGCAACCTCCGGCACACATGAATTCAACGCATAGGCCGCCCCAGCGCCGGCAGCACCAACCACAACGGCCCCACCAATGGCAGTATTCTGCGACCCACCAAACCGCGACCCGAGACCGTATCCAGCAGCAACCGCGGCCGCGCAAATTAGAACGGAGCTGGCAATTCTGACGGGCGGCGATATACCATCGACGACGGACTGGACGACGGTGAGCTTCCTCTTATTTCCAAATACATCAGGTTTGACCACGGTGGTCGAGGATTGCTCCGACGAACATCGGATACCGGAGATTTTGTAGCGACGGCGGCGGAGACAAATTGAGGATAGGCGGAGGTGGCCAGAGGTGGGGAGAAAGGGGGTGAGAGATCGAGCATTGATTTGAGGCGAGTAAGGAGCCGTTGTGAGAACAATTGATGGATTCATTGCAATTACTGGATATACGCCTCTCTACCTCTCTAACCCCTCCAAAATGGAGACAAAAGAGATTGACGATGAACCGATGGCGGGGAGAGAGAAAGAGAGAGTAGAGAGAGAAACGAAGTAGATGGCCTGTGGAAGGTTTTTGGAGAGAGAAAGTGAAGACTAGCTCATAGGGTTTTTCAAAGCAGTCATAAGAGTGTTAAGGATTGGGGGCGGAGAAGAATAAGAAGATAAACTGAAATGGACAAATATGACCCGACCCGGATGATTGCAACGGGGCGGATCAGTCCATGTAAAATTTGGCCCATTTAAAAGTCAAATAGCATAAAGACACACACCTGAAATCAAAGCCCAAATTAGGAAAATAAAAACATGGAAAAAGATTTATATTTTAAATATATTTTAAATATTATAAATATAGACAATAAATCATACTCCTTAGAAAGGAAATAAAATGCAATCTCACCTTGTATCTTACTCAAATGGCTTTGATTGAATATTATCTAAAAATTTTCGTTATGCACTTTTACATTCTCTCTATCTCATAGATATAGTCATTTTTATCTAATTAGGGTGTTTTATAGTTCTTATCCCGTTTCCCAAAATAACAAGATTTTGTGTCTAGAATTTACACACAATCTCTCCTAAAAGCTCAAAAAAAATAGGACAAGATCTATGAGACGGAAGAATATGTTTTTTATATATATATAAGATAAGAATACTAATATATATTGGGGGTTTATATGGGGAACACCCCCTTATAGAGAGAATTAAGAATAATACTATATCATATATCAAGATAGTTGGATGAACAAGATCATTACAGATTTTGATTTATTTTTGGATTTTTTTAATAGATTTTACATTAGTAAGGGTATTATATGGATGAATGTGCATAAAAAGCATATACCCTCTCCAATCTCTCTCTCTCTCAAATCTTCATTATCTTTCTCTCTCAAATATATTCATGATCTCTTCCTCTCTTCTTTCTCAAAAAAGTTGATACGGATTCACTGCCTTGATCATCATAGCCTCGGCTCATCATCGCCGCCTTGATCATCACCGCGACGTTGTCCCCGCAACGTTGTCATGCTATGCATATTGTGAATGATTGCATGTTTTAGTGGTCTAAATGCTAAAATGTGTTATTTCTCTTTTAATTTGATTATTTTTCGAGATCACCAATAATTTGTGTGAAAATTCCTCAAATTTAGGAGTTGTTTATAAAAAGGATAAGATTAGATTTATATTTTTGAAAGAAAAAAAAAATTTGTGTTGTCGTAAACTTCTCATTAAGGAGGAAATTAACATATATATATATATATATATATATATTCCTTTTAATTAAAAGGATGATATGAATAAAGGTAGAATTAATAAATTAGATTTTGATTCCATAATATTTTGCGGTGCTATTTCAGTTAGAGAAAAACTCTCTTATTTTTATGTTTAGCCTAAATCTATAGACAATATATATACCCACGATCGCATTATTCTTCTTCACACCACAACCTGAATATTTCAAAATTTCTTTTACGTTTCGTCATCTGCTACGAAAGTCCAATCTCAAGTTTTCATACGCATTGAAGGTATTCCAAATCCTAGTTTCAATTATGTAAACGATTTCTAAATGTTCTAATAACAATTGTATTTGCTTCTTTCATATATACGCAAACCGTTCTCATCAGTATAGAAGGTTTCGTGAATTTGGTGTGCAGTTATGTGAACTTATGTAGGAATCAACTTGTATTTTAGTAATTTATATATTTTTAGGTGTCCCTTTTTGTTGCATACGAATTTATTTATTTATCCGTTGTTGAACTGATCAGATGTAGTTTTCAAAGTGATTTAGGATAAACCAAAAATTTATTCCAAACATGTGAATTAGAAATTATGTTTCCATCACATTTTTTTTCCGAAGCATTGTGGCTGGTGTCTTATGCGATATCAACTTGCGTTCTGATTATATACTAATTTATGAAATGGTGCATTTTAATACAACATAAACGTGCTTTTCATAAAAGTAAAATAAATACATAATTTAATTTTTTTTATTACATAATATTTCGAACAATTAAGTCTTACAAAATGCACATCTACTATGTTTAAATTTGCACTTTTTAAAATTAATATGTGTGAGACTCATTAAACTTCGTAATTACATATCCAACACCAGCATTAAACTTCAACACAATGCGAGCCATGCATGATGCCCTAAATGACATTGTTCACCTCTTTTTCCTTAATCCAACTCCATTAGCTTCATTTTCAAATGAATATGCCTCATCAACCTTTTCCCCCTCACAATTACATAAGACATATTTATGCAATATAATTAAACCCCTCTTACGATCAGTTTTGAGACGGATATCGAAGCCACAAAACCACCATATTTCCTATAAAAAAAAGCACTCCATCATCCAATGATGCAAATGTCATTTCCTACAAATGGCTTAATATCGTTCGGACATTCTGGAATGAAATTTTGGTTGTTTTCCGTTGTTGTGCGAGATTCACCAAATATGATTTCATCATTTAAAACATGTAAAAACTAATAAATCCAGAACTGCGTAAATAAGCATAAAATGAACTATATACGTGCATAAAAACTGTGTATGTTGTGCATAAATTAACACCAAAATAAAAATGGGGAAAAAAATAAAAGAAAAGAAAACAAACATGAATTGTAAAAGCGAAAGAAACCTAAAACGAAAAAGAATAAAAGTGATAGACCATTGACTCAAATATTCTTGATTACTTTCGAAATTATGAAAAGAACAAAATAGGTTTCGAATTGAATAATCAAAACTAAGAAAAATAATCAAAAAATCGTATAACCCTATAACAAGATTTGATACACATATATGAAGAAATTAAGAAAAGAAAGGATGTAGAAATCGAATACAAATTTCTACTGATACACGTATACGAAGAAAATAAGAATTATATGGAAAACATGCAAATAAACAACAAACCTTGTGTAGATATTATCATGGAATGATGAAGATCAAAACTGAAGAAAGAAAAATTCTGACTCCCTAAATGTCTGCGCCGTACGATAATGATGAATGAGAAAACGAATTACAAATCACAAAAGAGGTTATAATATAAAACAGAATCAGAAATTTACTAAAAAGACATTTGTGCAAATTATATCCTTTAATTGTGAAAAAGGGCAACTTAAATGAAAATACAATCTGGAGCGTCGAATTATTTGATCAAACGGTTATAAATTGTTCATATTTCTCACTCTAAGGGATGTTCTCATATGATCTCCTCTCTCTCTCTCTCTCTCTCTCTCTCTCTCTCTCTCATATATATATATATATATATATATATATATATATATATATATATATATATGTTGGTCCCGAGAGTAAACGTTCAGGTGTAGAGGGGGGGGTGAATACACCTGAAAACCGATTTCTCAACTTTAAACGCGAATAGTCCTTTTCAGGAGAATGTCGTACTGAGTAGATTCAGCAGATCAAATAAGCTATTCTGAATCGCGTGGCAGAGTGACTGACTTTACTGAGGCCTGCTAGTTGACTAGAGTCATAATTCAGTACCGTTCAGATAAAGTTTAGTAGTGCGAAAATGTGTAGGCCCAAATTCAGTTGAGTTAAGAAAACATTTTTAACAAAACAGTTTCAGTATGTTAGTGCAGTCGATTAAGCTTGCTGAAACTCAGTTGAATGATTTTAAAGATATTTTCAGTATGCACAGTAATCAATGCAAAAGTAAATAACGAACACAGAACACAGACGATTTTTAAAGTGGTTCGGATCCAACAATCCTACGTCCACTGTCCCGAAAGATCAGGAGGCTATGTATTATACTGAGATAGTCTCAGTTGGTTTGTACACTGGACAAACACTGGTCTTGAGATTTATACTGAGCAAGTCTTAGTTTACAGGGTATCAAACTAAGTGTTTGAAAAACTCTCCAATATGAAGGAGTCCTTTACAATAAGGATCAGTTCAGATATGAATTCCTTCGTCTAAGCTATAGATATGAACATCTGAGCTTAGGTTAGAGGGATAGGGAACGAGAAAGTGGCTTCTAGAGCGACGAACGACTAAGTATAGATTTGGGTTCGTATTCAGTCGCTTGGGTACTAGAGGCTATATAATTCTGGTTCAACTTGGTTCCCTATGAGCAGGTATGTCGTCTTTCACCGGAGATTATTTCTTCGAACTACTTGCGGAAGACTTTAAGACGTTTGTGATTTGCTCTTTGAATGCTCTGTGTTTTAAGTTCGCTTGTGTGCTTGTAAGCTTCAATTGAATTGTATCCCTCTATTTATAGAGTAGAGGCAAGGATAGATCCGTTGGAGACGACGATCCTTGTGTCTCTCTCTTTTGGGCAGCTAGCGGCTCTTTCGAAGTATGGTTGCAGTGTCCTTTCCCTCCATTTCTGGAAAGTTGTTGACTTGCAGCTTTAATCAGAAGGATGACAGGTGACTGCTTGTCATTGGTCGAGGTTCAGGAAAGTAGGTGAGACAGAACAGACTTCAAGGAGATCTGAAGCTGACTTCTCTCTTCCTCATATTGACTCTGCTGATTTGACTTTTAGAGAATCCTGACAGTTTAGAAGACTGTCTAGCCTGAAGGAATATGAAAGGAAGAAATTGATACCTCCTCCTTCGTATGCTGTCGTAGCTCTGATTGTTGCTCCCGTGTCAGATCTTCTGATCTGTGTCCCGGCCTTTTTCTTCCTCTGGGTGGGCACAGAACTGAAGAAAATAAAAATATCGTCTCTCTCTAAACTCACGCCATTCATGCGTGTATGTTTATGAATTTTCTGTATTCTGTTCTGAACAGAATACTAATATATATATAGGCTTCAAAAGACAATATAATATTAATATATTTGTAGCCCATTAATTTAATTATATTTCAATGGACTTCCACATAATTAGCCCATAATATAATTAATTAATGTACTGGGCTACTAATATTTATCAATTAATTGGCCCAGCCAATTAATTCCAGATAAATAACATTATTAAATAATGTGAAAAAACATTAATCCATTAATAATGATTTCTGAGAGACAATAAATTACTAGGCAACTAATTGGGCCAGATCAGGGATCCAATACAAGAAATAAAGCAGGGCCTCCAATTAATTAATTATCCATGCTCACCAGTAGCAAAATTAATTAATTAACACAGATTCATTCCACTAGAGAATCCGTGCTGACTTACCCCTTTATCCCAATTTGAGCAAGGGCTTGTATTTTAGATTTAATCAATCTCCGTATTTAAGATAGAAATATCCGTTAATTAATTAAGCTCACTGACAGCTTAAATTAATTAACATCTTATATTCCTGAGTAGTACCACTCGACCTTATTAACACACCTGAACTTAATCAACCGGCCGGGTTTAGTGTGCTAATCCTTTCGAGTTCCTCAGGGGATATTATCAACCCATTTTACTAGGATACTGATGCAAGATACAGACAACCAACCTGAGCCACAAATAACTACTAACACCCAAGATACGTAGATCCCGCCGCTCATTTGACGTTCACCATAGTAGGTCAAAGTGATAGATAGCCAAATGCACTCAGCTGAAGTCTTACCAAGCTTAAGATCAACTAAGTCACCGAGATCTTGGTTCTCCACTAAGGTCAGTTAGGAGAACACATCTCACTGTGATCCTTCAATACACCACCTTAAGTGTACCAGTAAAGACAAGCAGCTACGACAAGCCACTCCTTATCTAAACTGCAGCTTAAACCGACAACTTCATCCTTAAGTTGTCTCAGCTGTGTTAACTGTTTATATCTTGTCAGTTCAACCAATTTGTGTTGTCTTCTGTGATACCCGACACACCACACAAATCTAACTTTTATACAAGATAAAGGATAACATGTGCAAATATACATATTTATCAGATAGAAGAATAAAACAGTGGTAAGGACAAAAACACATTGTATACAAGCATAAAAGTGCTTCCAGTATACAAAATCCCAACATAGCCGTTGCTGAGTCTCATCTCTATTCAGTAGCATATTCCTGCCGAGTCGGCTCTACTGAAGATCAACTCTGAGTTCAGTGAACTACTCCCGCCGGAGTTCGGTTCTGCGACTCCTTTCGCATATCTTTGCTCCCGCCGAGTCCAAGATCACCGAGTCTTCTACTGCACCGAGGCGGTAATCTGCTGAGTGCCTGAACCAGATGAAGAGTGTCTACTGAGTTTGAAACCTCAGAGACAGAACAGAACAGGTTACAACTGAATGGTTCATCAGTCAAGATATGGTTTTGGGATCTTCAAATCTTCAGTAAATATTCAGAGCATAGGGCTACTGAGTTATGTCTTAATTGATTGTGAGAAGAATGAATCATCTCCCAACATTTTCCCCCTATTTGATGATGCCAAAACCTAACACTATGACTTATCAGAAACAGAGCTCCTTACAAGTATTACAAGTAGAATCAGTGGAGTTATTCTTCAAGTCCTAGACTAGTGAGGGAATCAGGGAAGAAATATCAGAACCTATACAGAAAACTAATCAAAAATTTCCCCCTTTCTAACAACATTTCCCCCATCTAAGCAATCTAACAGATCAGAATCTAACTAAGCAAAAAAAACTGACAGAATATAACATTACTCAGTGAGTGTGTGAGTCAGTAATCACTTGAGTGATTCTGTGTGTTAAGTATAAAAACAAACAGGGCCATATAGATAATAAGGAATTGTCAGGGCCAATAACAGAGCTGTTTTATATATATGAAGAATTGTCAGTACAGTTACATCAACTGCTATACTAAGAAAAGATAGAACAGAAAATACAAGAAACACATAAGCTAACTATCATCTGAACTGCTGAATCCTGTCTTTGAAGTCCTTTGATTTAGATTCAGGAAGGGGCAGTTCATACATCCTATATGTGATCTTCCTTAGCTTCAGTATCTCTGCAAAGTCAGCTGGATCATCTTCTTCTAAGCATTTGGCTTCAGCAGCATCCTTGATCTCTTTCTCAATAACTCCATAGTGAATAGAGCTATCTAATTTCAGTGGGGGCGGCATGATTCTTGGAGCTAGGACTCTGACATCGACCTTGTCTGCAATGGCCTTCTGAACTCTGGCAAATATCTCTATGTCGGCCCTCAGAAGCCATTCAGCAAATGCGACAGATTTGTGCTTTTCAGGCCAGTACCTCCAGAAGTAGTATCTCTTTATGTAATCAGCCTTCAGTGACTCCCACTTTTGAGTTCTTTCCCATGGCATCCATTCATCAACTCTTGGCCATCTGTGGAGTTTGAGATCAGTAGGTTTCCTGAATCGTCTGTATCTGTAGGGAATGTCTGCCTTTTCAGGAATCCTTTGACTTGCTTCTTTTTCCGCTTTCAGCCTTAGAGCTTCTAAGTCTGGTAGTCTGAGCCTTTCTCTAGCTGCTTCTATCTGTCTTGCTTCTTCTCCTCTATACAGATACCTCTCCATCTGAGCGGAGATCTCTTGCATCTCAAGATCTTGTTCCTTCGAAGGGACATAGGAGGGTACATGAGGTTCTTCTTCTGAATCAGTAGGTGTTGTGGATTTTTCTTTCGAAGTGCCCTGCTGACTAGCTGTCTGCTACTGTTCCTTCTCCTTTTCTTTATTTGCCTCATCTCTCATCTTCAGAGTTCTGGGAGGCAGTCTGGGTCCAGTCTTTCTTCCACCTGCTGGAGCTTTAGTCTTGCCTTTGGCTGGCTTCTTCTTTGGCTTGTTTGCAGCCTCAGCCTCAGCAATTTCTCTTGCCAATTTTTCGTCGGCAACAATCTGAGCTTCTTCCTCCTGAGTAACATACCTCTTCGGTCCTTTCTTTTTAGAGGGAGGGGTTGGAAGCGTCAGAATCTTCTTGCCTTTTCCGGTAACTGGAGGAGGCAGAGGAACCTCTTCCTCTTCAGACTCCTCTTCTACGTACTCAGCAACCTCCTTGATTATGTCAGATGGAGTTTGGGTTGCCTGAGTAGCAAAGTCTTTGGGTCCTGAGCTACTTGGGCCGGTCTCAGCAGACACTACATCACCTGCTGCTGAGACACCCTGGGCCTCGCCAGACTGAGTTGAGGGACCAGTGGGAGCAGTTGACTGACTCTGAGTTGCTCCTACCACTGTCCTCACTCCTTTCGGTACCTTCAGTACCTTTCCTTCTAGTATCTTTCCTTTTTCTTCCCCCTTTTTGGCATCAACAAATACGGTAGGGGTGGGAACAGATACCTTCTTGTCCAGACTTTTGTAAGCTGCTGCTAGATCGTCCAAGGCATACTGCAGCTTAGTCAGTCGTTCATGCAGCTCGTTCCTCTCTTCAGTGAGTTGATCACTGTATTTCTTGTGAGAAGCATCTGCAGCTGTCTGGATTTCCTGCAACTGTTTATCCACTCTCTCTTCTATGGCCTTCTGAATAGATTGGAGCCTGAGGTCTGAGGCCTGAGAGATGGAGGAGACTGATTCAGTATGAGCTGTATGTGCAGCCTTATAATCTTTAAGAAGTTTAGCTTGGACAGCCTGAATCATCTTCAGTTGCTCATCGAAGTCGACTCTTTGTGCGATGAGTGCGTCTGTCAAGATACTGGAGAAATCAGGGACAGGTGTGTTCTGAATGGTTGTCCTGAGTCCCTTGATTTTAGCACTCTGAGCTTGAGTGGTCTGCCTCCACGTCTTGTGGACGGCGCGGGCGAGGAGTCGGTTCTGAGTCCCTTGACTCCTCAGGGCCCTGGCCACTGACTTTGAGCGTCGGCTTTTCGGGCTGGGCGCTACCTCAAAGGCAGATTCAAGTAGCAGCTGAGAAGGTTCTACTGACTTCGAGGTACCAGCCGCCTACTGTCCTGGACCAAGGATGCTAAGAGGTGGTTCAGCAGTAGATGTGGGAGCATCCTTGTCCAGTTGAGTTCCCTTATCAAGCTTCTCAGGGCCTGAATCACGGGGTGAGTCCTGACCATCGGGGTCAGACCCATCTGAGGGTCCCGATGCTGAAATGGGTTGGCGGTCGTTCAGCATGGCTAGCATGGCAGCCCTCAAATCTTCTAAGGAGCAGACGTCGGATGGCTCTGAGTAGCCAATCTTGCTCCTTATCAGTAGCTCCTCCTCATGGATTTGTTCACAGGAGTGGTGTTTGATTAGGCGGTTCAGATTGTGCCACTCCTAGAACCGGATCAGCATGTGGAGCCTAGCCTGCCTTGCCAGTAAGATAAGATCAGTATGGCTGGCTATCTCCGGGATCCTTTCAGCAAACTTTTCGGGAGGCTCGGATTGAAGAGCTAAAGCCTCTATCCCGATTGATTCTGACTAAGAAGCAGTCTCCGAATCTTCAACTTCTATTGGAGACGGCTGCTTCTCAGTAGAAGGTATGCTGCTCAGTAGAGGGACGTCCAAGGGGTTCTGAGAGGGTGGAATAGATTCAGCTTGGACCCCTTGGTCCACTGTCTCGCCTCGCTCAGTGGAGACGGCCTTCTCCACTGACGGAGTCTTCTCCGATGACTCAGATTCATCCCTCAACTGCAGAGGAGGTTCAAGAACCACGCTCTCGGCATTACCTCCGGTACGACCTCACTGACTTTCTTCAGCCTCTTGGTCAGAGTTTTCGGAGTAGACTTAGGAGGGGACCTCTTCTTTGTGGGAGTGGAGGTCTTCTGAGCTCCGGACTTAGGATCAGCGGGCCCTGGCCCTATCTGCTGAAGGGCCGCTGCCCTGCTCTGGAACCGGACTTTCTTCGGGTTGAAGTATTGTTTGTCAGCGAATGTTATGTTGTCCGTTCCGCAGAAATCCTGTATCATCACTGATAACTTCAGTCCATATAGTTGTTTTCCCTTCACAGCAAGGCGAAAACTTTTCTTGTCAAACTTGGCGGACTGTGTCATGAATTCTTTCAGAAAGAATTCGGTCCAGTTGATCTTTGCTTGATCGTGTATGGCCATCATAAGCTGAAGCTTCGGCCTAGACACCTGATCAAAGGACCCGGCCTTACTCGTCAGCAATTAAGTCACAATGTAGGCCAGCGCTCTGTACTGAGGAAGCATGGCCTTCTTCGAGAATGCTGCTCTGAACGTGGTTGGCTTCCCACAGAACTCTGACAGGTATTCGTCCATCAGATCGTCTTTGTAAGCTACAGTGCTGAATCCCTCACTGGGGAGTTGGAAGCTTCTCTGAAGGGCTTCTCTGATCGACATCTGCTTGATCTCAGTAATAGCACGGGAGGGGTCACCAACAGAATGAACGATGTAACGGCATCGGATGTCCCCATCAACTGATTCCGAGTTCAGATATAGCTCAGCTATCTGGCGCGGGAGGAAGAAGGATGGCTTCCTCGTCAGAAATCCTTCGAGGCCAGTTTCTCGGAGAGCGTAGAAGATTTCTTCCATGTAGTCGAGTTCATAGACATCGAACTCCATCATGGGCTCGCACCAGACCCGATCCTTTTCCAGGATCTCTTGTATATCATCAGGAGCGGTTACTTGAGTTCCTGTCATATTCAGTAATCAAAGATTTTTCTGAGATTTTTGAAAGTAAGGTTGCAAGGAGGAGTATTTTCTCAGAAAAGCTAGGGTTCAAAAATATACAGAGTAGAAATGGCGGTTTCTAAACTTTGAACGTGTATATATATCTTAAAGAAGATGAACAGTTAATTATCCACGGTTCGGTTTGAATTCGCTTTTTGAGATGGACGGCCAGGATTCAATGTTATAAAATAGGTAATGATCAATTTAGCCGCCTAAGTCAAAATACAGTTGTAAATAGCCAAAGAAGTAACTTGATACGACATGCATTAAATGCGCCGCAGAGTTCAGCATGCTTTACATAGAATGTCGTGTATTTAATGTAAACCGTTATATTAAATGGCATTTTCTAAGGCATTGAATACGAAGCTGAATCTGAGTCATAAATGCACAGAAATATTTCATTAGCTACTGAGTAGAGATACGCAAACCTGTTAGCTGAACATCGTAGTCAGCTGATACCTCGTGTAGGTGGTTGCTGAGTCTCTACGTACTGAATTAATCATTACTGAGAGTGAACATTCCCCCTTGCTGAATGCTCCTCTCCTGAATCCACTTACTGACTGGAGTCAGTAGGGTCCAGCAGATCTAGCTCTACTGAAAGTTCTCTGAATCTGGCTTCAGCTAGAGGCTTGGTCAGTATATCTGCCCTTTGGTGGTCAGTATGGATCTTTTCCATCCTGATATCCTTCTTTTTGACATGATAACGAATTAAGTGGTGTCTGATGTCCACGTGCTTGCATCTCGTATGAAGTACAGGATTCTGAGTGATTGCAATTGCACTTGTACTGTCAAAGAAGATCGGCACTTCATTCTGAATAACATCATAGTCGCGTAGCTGCTGTCTCAGCCAAATGATTTGGGCGCAACAACTTCCGACAGCCATATATTCAGCTTCAGTAGTTGACGTCGCTACTGAGTGCTGTTTCTTGAAAACCATGAAATCAGCTTACTGCCAAGGAACTGACACGTTCCAGAAGTTGACTTTCGGTCAATTCTACATCCTGCATAGTCAGCATCAGACTAACCAGTTAGTTCAATATATCATCAGCTGGATACCATAAACCCATGTCAGGTGTTCCTCTTAGATAGCGGAGAATCTTCTTTGCTGAGTCCATATGACTCTGCTTAGGATTCGCCTGAAACCGAGCGCAGACACCTACAACATAAGTTATGTCAGGTCAAGTAGCTGTTAAGTAAGATCGATTTTCATGTTCGTGTTCATCGGGATCTTGATTGGTTTGCCGGATGTAGAACCGAATTTCTTAATGAGGTCTCGAGTGTATTTGCCTTAATTGATGAATGTTTCCTTTTCAGATTGTTTGACTTAAAACCCGAGGAAATAGTTCATCTCTCCCATCATTGACATCTCGAACTTGTGCTTCATCATTTTCTCAAACTACTGATACATGATGACGTTCTTCGAACCGAAGATTATGTTATCTACGTAGATCTGCACAAGTAAAATGTTGTCTTCCAGTCGAATGCTTAATATTGTGCGGTCTACTGTACCTTTCTGAAAACCTTTCTGAAGAAGAAACTCAGATAGGGTATCGTACCAAGCCATGGGTGCTTGTTTTAACCCATACAGAGCCTTTCTGAGTCTGTAGACCTGATGTCCCTACTGAAAGCCGGGAGGCTGTTCTACATAGACTTCTTCTTTTAGTACGCCATTCAGGAACGCAGACTTCACATCCATTTGATAAACTCTGAACCTTTGATGTGTTGTGTAGGCTAGGAATAGTCTGATTGCCTCCAATCTTGCAACTGGAGCGAACGTTTCATCGAAATCTATCCCTTCAGCTTGACAGTAGCCTTTTGCCACGAGTCTTGCTTTGTTCCTTACTATAATGTTGTTTTCATCTCGCTTGTTCTTGAAGACCCATTTAGTTCCGATCACATGTTGATGCCAGGGTCTGTCAACAAGCTCCTAAACTTCGTTTCTCGTGAACTGATTCAGCTCCTCCTGCATCCTTAAGTGCATCCTCAACTGACTGAGGTTCTTTAGTAGACAAGAAGCAGGAATATAAAGCGCTTTCTCCCTGACAGAATCTGGATCTTGTCTTCACGCTTGCTGAAGGATCTCCAATAATCATATCAGAAGTATGAGCGTCCAGCCACGATCTATGATGTTTCAACTCTTCATCTGAAATTTGTTCAACACAGATAGTAGGTGAATTAGGCATTTCAGTTGTACTATTCTGAGATTGAAGTAATTCAGTTACAAGAGTATGATCTACTAAGTCACCAGGTTCAGGGGCATTTAGCTCAGGAACATCGTTTGTTCCCCCTGAATTATTATCCTCAGTAGAGGTCTTAGTTACCACTTGAGTTTCTTCATCGACCTGAGTTACCTGGGATTGACTCTGTTCAGTAGAGTCAATACTGCTCGGCTACCTGCTGCCGGGCCGAGATTCGATAGACTTGTCTTCAGTTTCTTCATCTGAATCATCATCCCAACATAGCTGGATCTTTTCAACTTTATCTTTTAAGCTCAGATAATGTAGCTGCTTACTGATGTCCTCAGATTCAGTTTTAGAGTTCCTGCTCCTGTCTTCAGTAGCAAACTCATTAAAACAACATGAGGGCTTTCCTCCACGCAAAGGTTCCGATAGTTGAAGGCTCTGAAGGCTTTGCTGACCCAGGAGTATCCTAAGAAGACTCCCTGGTCTGACTTGCTATCAAAAGTCTTCAACTGATCCTTCCCATTATTGTGGATAAAGCACGAGCACCCAAAAATATGGAAATAAGATAAAGAAGGCTTCCTGCCATTCCATAATCCATATGGTGTCTTCTTATGCTGCTTTGTCAGTAGAGATCTATTCTGAGTATAACATGCGATGTCGTAGCTTCGCCCGCAATTTGGTTGGGAGTCCCGAGTCCGGCGAGCGTGGTTCTAGCTGCTTCTTTGATTGTTCGATTCTTTCTTTCAGCAACCCCATTTTGTTGAGACGTGCGCGCGGCAGACGTCTCATGCTCTATGCCTTCTGCTTTGCAGAACTCCTCCACCATAGAATTCAGGAACTCAGTTCCTCTGTCTGAATGTATCTTGATGATCTTGGTGTTCTTCTCGACACAGAGCTTTTTCAGAAGCGTTGATAACTCTATTTTGACGTCAGCCTTATTGGCAATAAGTATGACCCATGTGTAGCGCGAGTAGTCATCAATGACCACTAAAGCATACTTCTTGCCTCTGATCGTCACCGGAGAGACTGGACCGAACAAATCCATATGTAGCAGCTGAAGGATTCCATCAGTGGAAGGAGATGGAACAGGAGGATTTTGATTCCTTGTTTGCTTTCCGTTCAGACATGCTTCACACTGAGTGTCTTTGCTGAATACTTAATTCGACAGTCCTCTTGCTAGAGTGTTTCTAGCTAATTTGTTGAGTGTCTTGAAATTGAGATGGCTGAGTCTTATGTGCCAGAGTCACCCCGTTCTGTTGTCGTTCTTTGCCAACAAACAAGCTTCGTGTTCACCGAGTTCCGATCACTACATAGATATTCTTTTTGCGCGAACTCGACAACACTTGTTTTCCCCTGTAAATTTATCAATGACATCACAGAAACCAGCATAAAAAATCACTCTATTCGAGTTATCACAAAATTGACTAACAGAGAGAAGATTATGCTGAAGTCCTTCAACATATAATACTCTTGGAACTATTGCGGTTCCAATGCTGAGTGTTCCATAGCCTCTGGTATAGCCTTTTGCGTTTTCTCCAAACCTGATTCGGGGTCCTTCTTCAGTAATATAATTCTTCAGTAGGTCCTTTTGGTAAGTAACATATCTTGAGCATCCGCTGTCCACATACCAAGGGTCCTTGTGTACCTGCAAAACATAATTATATTTAGGTACCCTTTATTTTTGATTTTGGGTCCTTAGCTGTTAGTTTTGGAAATCCAGATCTGTCTTACAACCCTGGTGGTCTCAGACAGTTTCTTTCCACTTTGATCTGAAGGATAATTGAGGGTTAGAAACGCTACCTTCCTCCTTCGTATGTTGTCGCGGCTTTGATTGTTGCTCCTGTGTTAGATCTTCTGATCTGTGTCCCGGCCTTTTTCTTCCTCTGGGTGGTTAGAGAACTGAAGAAAATAAAATTTATCGTCTCTCTCTCTTACACGCTGCGTGCGTGAGTTATATGTGTGTGCGTAATCTATTTCTGAACAGAATACTAATATATATAAGCTTCAAAAGCCAATATAATATTAATATATTTGTAACCCATTAATTTAATTATATTTCTAATGGGCTTCCACATAACCAGCCCATAATATAATTAATTAATTTACTGGGCTACTAATATTTATCAATTAATTGGCCCAACCAATTAATTCCAGATAAATAATATTATTAAAATGTAAAAATACATTAATCCATTAATAATGATTTCTGAGAGACAATAAATTACTAGGCAACTAATTGGGTCAGATCAGGGATCCAACACAAGAAATAAAGCAGGGCCTCAAATTAATTAATTATCCATGCTCAACCCAGAGCAAAATTAATTAATAAACACAGATTCATTCCACTAGAGAATCCGTGCTGACTTACCCCTTTATCCCAAATTGAGCAAGGGCTTGTATTTTAGACTTTCGATCTCCGTATTTAAGATAGAAATATCCGTTAATTAATTAAGCTCACTGACAGCTTAAATTAATTAACATCTTATATTCCTGAGTAGTACCACTCGACCTTATTAACACACCTGAACTTAATCAACCGGTCGGGTTTAGTGTGCTAATCCTTTCGAGTTCTTCAGGGGATATTATCAACCCATTTTACTAGGATACAGCTGTAAGATACAAGCAATCAGTCTGAGCCACAAATAACTACTAACACCCAAGATACGTAGATCCGGTCACGATGACGTTCACCATAGTAGGTCAAAGTGATAGATAGCCAAATGCACTCAGCTGAAGTCTTACCAAGCTTAAGACCAGCTAAGTCACCGAGATCTTGGTTCTCCACTAAGGTCAGTTAGGAAAACACATCTCACTGTGATCCGTCAATACACCACCTTAAGTGTACCAGTAAAGACAAGCAGCTAAGACAAGCCACTTCTTATCTAAACTGTAGCTTAAACCGACAACTTATCCTTAAGTTGTCTCAGCTGTGATAACTGTTTATATCTTGTCAGTTCAACCAATTTGTGTTGTCTTCCGTGATACCCGACACACCACACAAATCTAACTTTTATACAAGATAAAGGATAACATGTGCAAATATATATATTTATCAGATAGGAGAATAAAATAGTGATAGGGACAACACACATTGTATACAAGCATAAAATTTGCTTCCAGTATACAAAATCTCAACAATTCTCCCACTTATACTAAAGTAAACTTTTAGTATACAATGTGTTAGTTCTAGGTACAAACTAGTACTCAACTATATCTCAGCTATCTAGGTACAAACTAGTACCCAGCTATATGTTAGCTATCTATCCTATCTGTCACTGCATCTTCTCCCACTTATACAAAAGTTTCTGTAGTCCTAAGTGGGGTGCATCTCTACCATCCCTAACCCACGAACATGCGTCTCGTAAGCCGGGAGTGGTAATCTCTTCGTGAAAGGATTAACTAGGTTGACTTCAGTTCCAATTTTATCAATCACCACGTCACCTCGATTTACGAATACTCGTATAATGTGGTACTTCCTGTCTATGTGTTTAGACGCCTTGTGAGATCTAGGTTCCTTAGAATTTGTCACTGCACCCGCATGATCACAATAAATCGTGATCGCCTTAGGAAAATTCTGAACAATATCAAGATCCAGGAGGAAATTCTTGAGCCAAACTGCCTCTTTCGAAGCTTCCGGGCGACCACATACTCTGCTTCCATGGTTGAGTCCGCAATGCATTTCTGCTTTGCATTCCTCCATAAAATGGCTCCACCTCCCAAGGTAAACACATAACCCGAGGTAGACTTCTTCTCGTATCTGTCAGCCTGGAAATCCGATTCTGTATAACCCAAAGACACTAGGCTGTCTAACTGGTAAACAAGCCTATAATCTCTAGTCCGTTTAAGGTACTTGAGAATATGCTTGACCGCAGTCCAGTGTTCCTTTCCAAGGTTAGACTGATATCTTGAGACCATGCCTACAACATATGAGATATCTGCTCTCGTACAAAGCATCGCATACATGAGGCTACCGGCAGCGGAAGCATATGGTACTAGCCTCATACTTTCTATATCTTCAGGCGTTTTTTGGGCACTGATTCTTGGATAGAAAAATGCCATGTCTGAAAGGTACTGAACCTCTCTTGGCTTTTTGCATGCTAAAAACGAGCAATAACAACGTCAATGTAGGACACTTGTGACAAGCTTAACATCCTTTTTCTGGCGATCTCAAATAACCTTGATCCCAAGGATATAAGCAGCTTCACCTAAGTCCTTCATTTGAAACTGCTCGGATAACCACGTCTTTACATCTGATAACACTTCAACATTGTTGCCAATGAGAAGGATGCCATCTATGTAAAATGCAAGAAACACCACTGATCCGTTAACACAAATGCGGTACATGCACACCTCGTTAGGACAGGATACAAAACCATAGGATTTGACTACCTCGTCAAAACGCTGGTGCCATAACCGGGAAGCTTGCTTAAGTCCATAAATAGACTTCTTAAGCTTCCAAACTAGATGCTCTTCACACTCCTTCACATAACCATCTGGCTGTTTCATGTAGATGTCCCTACCTTTTTAAAGGTGACCGTTTAGGAATACGGTTTTGACATACATTTGTCAGGTCTCTAGGTTCATGTGATCTGCTATGGCAAGGAGAATCCGAATGGACTTGATCATTGCTACAGGCGAGAAGGTATCTTCGTAATCGATACCTTCTTTCTGGTTAAACCCTTCGCCACTAGCATGGCCTTAAACGTCATGATCTCTCCATACGGTCCTCTCTCTTTCTCTTGTATACTCACTTACTACCAATAGCATTGCAGCCCTTAGGTAGTTCAGTGATCTCATATACATCCATATCAGTTATGGACTCAAATACCGACTCCATGGTGATTCTCCATGAATCTGCATCTACATCTCCCACTGCTTCGTTGTAAGTCCAGGGATCTATGGTATCTTGTTCATCTGCCGGGAGATAATCAAACGTCTCCCCAGTGAACATATACCGATCAGGTGTAAATATCACCCTCCCACTACGTCGAACAGTGTCAGGAGTTGTGTTAACAGATTGTGCAGTTACTCGTGGAGTACTATCTTGCACAACTGGTTGTTCAAGTGGAACTCGACCACCTTGTAATTCCTCAAGGATGATGTCGACTCGAGATTTATGGTTACTAATGTAATCCTCTTCTAAGAACCGAACGTTAGGGCTAACAATGATCTTCTGTTCTTTAGGATCATAAAAGTATCCACCCTTCGTTTCCTTCGGATACCCTATGAACACCATCACTTCTGAATGTGATTCCAATTTGTCGGTCTGCTTATTTAGCACATAAGTAGGATAACCCCAAATCCTTAAGTGGTGCATATTGGGTTTGTGCCCGCTCCACAACTCGAAAGGGATCTTTTGTACCAACTTGGAATGTACACGGTTCAGCAAGTGTGTTGCAGTCTCTAGGGCATATCCCCAAAAGGAAACTGGCAAAGTTGCATAACTCATCATCGACCGAACCATCTCTAAGAGACTTCGGTTCCTTCTCTCTGACACACCATTCTGCTCGAGGGGTGCCGGTCTTTGTCGGTCACCGGGATGTAATCCCACATTCTGTCAAGTAGTCCTTGAACTCGTTGGATAGGTATTCCCTACCACGATCAGATCGTAGTGTTTTGATTTCTTTACCTAGCTTCTTCTCCACTTCTAACTTGAATTCCTTAAAGGTTTCAGAGCAATCCAACTTGTGGCGAAGAAGGTAAACATATTCATACCTCGAGTAATCGTCAGTAAATGTGACGAAGTACTCATACTCTCCACGAGCTTATGTAGACATAGACCCACACAAGTCAGAATATATCAAACTTAATACTTCTGTGGCTTTATAACCCTTTGCCTTGAAAGGCCTAGTCATCATCTATCCTTCCAAACAGATTTCGCAAGTTGGAAATGGTTCAACTTGGAGACACTCCAATGATCCATATTCCACCAACCTTTGAGTCCTGTTAAGATTGATGTGACCTAGTCTTAAGTGCCACAGATAAGTTTGGTTTACCTTAGAAGACTCTTTCCTCTTCTTAGGATTTGATGATGAGGAAGCAATATTAACAGAACTACGCGGTTTACAAGTAATAGTATATAAAGATCCGTTTAATGGTCCACCACAGATAAAATCATCGTCTTTCATGATAGAAACTTCACTATCAAAACTTGATTTATAACCATCCATGGTGCAGAGTTTTGAAACAAAAATAATGTTTCGCCTAAACTCAGGCACATATTAAACATCTTTAAGTACTAAAACAGAACTATCAAAAGATAGATGTAAATCTCCAATGGCAATTGCAGGAACTTTCGATCCATTGCCCATTGAGACTACCACCTCGTCATTGCTCAATTGCCTTTTCCGCAAGAAACCTTACAAGGTGTAACAAACATGATCAGTTGCCCCCGAATCCACTACCCATTCGTGGGTAGAAGAGGAAACCAGAACAGTTTCAGTTACAAGAGCGACTCGCGTCTCTTTCTGTTTTGCCTTGACATCTGGATTATAATTATTCCAGTGTCCTTTCTTACCACTCTTGAAGAACCTTCCTTTCTCCTTTGACATTCGCATGTCGCCGGTAAGGACTGTCTTCTTACTCCCACAGCTCTTCTTGAAATGTCCACCATTTCTGCTCTTTTTTTGGTTTCCGCCTTTCGGATGATTCCTTGAACTATTAGGGATATTCAAGACTTGAGCACTCTTGCCCTTTCCTATAACCTCTTTGACCGCTACCAAAGATTTGAGTAACATATAGTAAACTCGTTCGTAGATATAGCGGTCCTAAAACAGAAGTTCTTATAGGACCTTTGCAAAGCTTTTATTGGGAGCGGTAAGATATCTCTTCCACTCTATAAAATTATTTAAAAATTGTTAAACCCGTTAGGGTTTGGTTGGTGAGACTGTTTAGGAACTCGAAAAATTTCGAACAGACATATCTGAAAAATATAATTTAAAAGACATGTATAAAGTTAATATTTGCACATAATTCGTAATTAACCATCATTGTAACCTTTTGAAAAACCAATGATGTTAAATACTCGAATAGCCCTAGAGATCACACTCGCAAGCCACTCAGGTGGACGTTTACTCCTTTACCCCTAGACCAAGCTATATACCTAGCTCTTTAATTCCAATCTACATCTAGGTTCTTAAGACGAATGGAATTAATAATCCGATATCTCTGGACCATGTCATTATTAAAACGCAGGAAGGGACTTCTCAGGAAGTTGTACCTGCGGTGACATCTAAGCTTTGACCATTAATTTGACCGAATTAACATCAAATTCTCAAAATTGGCATACTTACGCGAACCATACCGCTTTCAATTTTATTTAATTAGCCATCTTATTTAATTATTATCTGCTAGAGTACTCGTGTTTACTAGGCACACAAGCCACTCAGGTGGACGTTTACGGCTTCGCTCTCACTACTCAATAATAATTAAATACTCCCTCCGTCCCATTATTTATGTCCCATTGAGACTGGGCCGCGGTAATTAAGATAGTGGAGGTAAAGGTGTAAAGTTGTGGTGTAAAAGTATAGAGGGGTGGGGTCCACTTGCTTAGATTGATTGTGGTCCACTCATTTATTTCCTTATTTGGTATGTGACATAAATAATGGGACAACCAAAAAAGGCAAGTGGGACATTAATAATGGGACGGAGGGAGTATTATATTAGAAAACTCATCTCACAAAATTCGTGGTTCAAAAATACAAGCAAGCCACTCAGGTGGACGTTTACTCATATAATTGTTCCACTTTTGTGGAGGGTCCAATTAATGGAGGTCCGGCTAAATATTTAATTTCCAATTTAAATGGAATTCAATTAAATATTTAATTTATTATTTCCTTAGTCTTTTTCTTCAAAAGGTTCGTTTTGAATCATACATATCCACATAATTCCTAAAGCATGCATTTTCTAAGCACACATAATAAAACGTGCTCGCAAAAAATAAAACATGCTTTAAAAACGACATAAATCCTATTTACATGCTTTTTTAAGCGCAATTAATCACATAATTGCATGCTAAAGCATAATTATAAATAAATACGCAAATAGGAAATTTAAAATCGTTATCGGGCTTTAAAACACGTAATCCCTAACTATTACATTGCCCGATCAAAATACAGATCATCGAAATCTTCAAAATCTTCGAATATGGAAACCTGCGTCAAAAAAGCCCGAAAATTGCCCTGCCACATCATCGGGGTCGTCTACCACATGGCGCACACGTGCCGCACATGTGGATAGTCGGTCCGCAGAGGGCGACGTGGCGCGCCACGTCGGCCGTCGTCTCCACCCTTCTGCCGCCGCCGCAGCGCGGGCCGGTTACGTGCCGGTTGCCGGCACCCGTGGGTGCGCCGGACGACGGCGAGTCGATCCCCGTAGCCGCGCGCACGGAAGCCGCTGCGGCGGTGCGATCTGCGCTGCGCGCAGCCGTGTCTGCCGCCCGCCCCGCACGCGCGCCGCGCCATCCTCGGCCTTTCCCGACCCTCTGCCACCATCCCTGCTCCCTCTTGACGTCGTCCAGACGTCTGGGCCGTGCCAAACGGCCAGCGATTTCTGCCACAGCGACGGGATTGCACAATAAATTGCGCCTCCGCCTTTCGCCGCCTGAATTCTTCGTTTCCGAGCCGCGATTTGCTCAATTGAAAAAGGGGAAACTTAATTAGAAAACTCACGACCACCAGGTAACGGATTCCGGCTGAGATTAGTTCCTCAATTTCCCGAATTTCAAACGATTCACCGGAACGAATCCATAACGAGCAGCCTATTTCAGACGTCAATTCCGATCGCATCCAGGATCGGATGATCACATACAACCTATCGACGCGAAGCTCGTAAGACGAGGATTCCAAAGGTTCAAGCCGATCGTCGATCCGACATCGTACGCGCCAGGAATCTCCGCCGCAAGATGCGGCAGAACCCTAGAAAACTAGGGTTTTCGCTGCGAAATCATATTCTTCTTCATCTCATTTTTCGTGCCTCCCAGATCAATTACAGTACAAAAATAGTACAATCACATAACAAATAGGTCCTATAATCTACTCGTGGATTTTCTCATGAGAAAAACGTTACAATGGGGTCAAAACATTGGCTCGCAGGCCGCCCCAAACATGAAAATAGCCCGATAACGACGAAATAAAATATAATCATACATCTAATAGCAATAATCAAAGCCTAAACCAGGCTCTGATACCAATTGAAGGATAATTGAGGGTTAGAAACGCTACCTTCCTCCTTCGTATGTTGCCGCGGCTTTGATTGTTGCTCTTGTGTTAGATCTTCTGATCTGTGTCCCGGCCTTTTTCTTCCTCTGGGTGGTCAGAGAATTGAAGAAAATAAAATTTATCGTCTCTCTCTCTTACACGCTGCGTGCGTGAGTTATGTGTGTGTGCGTAATCTGTTTCTGAACAGAATACTAATATATATAGGCTTCAAAAGCTAATATAATATTAATATATTTGTAACCTATTAATTTAATTATATTTCTAATGGGCTTCCACATAACCAGCCCATAATATAATTAATTAATTTACTAGGCTACTAATATTTATCAATTAATTGGCCCAGCCAATTAATTCCAGATAAATAACATTATTAAATAATGTAAAAATACATTAATCCATTAATAATGATTTCTGAGAGACAATAAATTACTAGGCAACTAATTGGGCCAGATCAGGGATCCAATACAAGAAATAAAGTTGGGCCTCAAATTAATTAATTATCCATGCTCAGCTCAGAGCAAAATTAATTAATAAACACAGATTCATTCCACTGGAGAATCCGTGCTGACTTACCCCTTTATCCCAAATTGAGCAAGGGCTTGTATTTTAGACTTAATCGATCTCCGTATTTAAGATAGAAATATTCGTTAATTAATTAAGCTCACTGTCAGCTTAAATTAATTAACATCTTATATTCCTGAGTAGTATCACTCGACCTTATTAACACACCTGAACTTAATCAACCGATCGGGTTTAGTGTGTTAATCCTTTCGAGTTCATCAGGGGATATTATCAACCCATTTTACTAGGATACGGCTGCAAGATACAGACAACCAGCCTGAGCCATAAATAACTACTAACACCCAAGATACGTAGATCCGGTCACGATGACGTTCACCATAGTAGGTCAAAGTGATAGATAGTCAAATGCACTCAGCTGAAGTCTTACCAAGCTTAAGACCAACTAAGTCACCGAGATCTTGGTTCTCCACTAAGGTCAGTTAGGAAAACACATCTCACTGTGATCCGTCAATACACCACCTTAAGTGTACCAGTAAAGACAAGCAGCTAAGACAAGCCACTTCTTATCTAAACTGCAGCTTAAACCAACAACTTATCCTTAAGTTGTCTCAGCTGTGATAACTGTTTATATCTTGTCAGTTCAACCAATTTGTGTTGTCTTCTGTGATACCCGACACACCACACAAATCTAACTTTTATACAAGATAAAGGATAACATGTGCCAATATATATATTTATCAGATAGGAGAATAAAATAGTGGTAGGGACAACACACATTATATACAAGCATAAAATTTGCTTCCAGTATACAAAATCCCAACATGATCAACATATTTGACCACTGGACTGGTCGATGCTGACTTCTGAGGCTTTATAGGTTCAGGAGTCCTGATCTTCTAAGTAGGTGGACTGCTGACCTTTGCCTTCTGTACGACTTTCTTCTTCTTCTTCTTCTGACTTTTAGGTCCTCTCCTGACTATAGGATCATAGTAGTATGACCCATACTGAGCTGGATGTGTCAGCTTCGGAGGTCCATACTAATCAGCCCACTTTGCTTTGCTTGTTCCCCCTTGACGGAACTAGGGTGATTTGGTACTGATCTTCTTGTCAGAATGCTGATAGCTAGGATGAGGTGCCTTCATCTTTTGTTTGTTCTTGGCTAGGGGGTTCAGAATCTCTGCGTTGATGGTCTCCCCTTGAACAAATCTATCAGCTAGCCGGTTTTCTGAGCGTACGGGGGCAGATGAGGAGGCTCCATGGCTGAATCCAAGTCCCTCCTTGCAATGCTTAGGCTTGTTGCTTGCTAGCGTCGCCTCAAGCTTCTTTTCAGCGCCCATGTACCGCTCTGTCATCAGGTTTCTCCAGACATCATCGCTTTTCTTCAGCAATTCATGCTCGGTCTAAAGTCCTGACTGCTCTTGCTTCAGTAGACTCAGTTCAGTATCTTTCTGAGTCAATTCATTGGTCAGTACTGAGATCTGATCTTCTTGATGCTGAGACTTGGCCACCAGAGAGTTTATCTCCTCCCTGAGTCTCAACACAAGTCCTTCTGACTCAGAAGCGACCTGACTCTCCTGAGAAAGTCTCTGATTCTCCACTTTCAGGGTATCCAACTCCTGAAGAGTCTTACTGAGCTGCAGACTCATCTGAATCTGCTTGTCGAGTAGTTCTTCGTATGCAATCGTGACGTCCAGATTCTCATCTGCACCTGAAATAGTGTCGTGTGTGCAATGTGAAGAGGAGTTAAATGGAGCGTGAGAGTTTACCTCATCCTCTTCTCCTGCCATGAGACACTTTTCAGCGTCTTCTTCAGCTTCAAGCTCTACGGCCATGAATGTCGCTTCATCATCTGATGAATCCATGAAGGAGTCGACTTCATCTGAGTCGTCTGAGAGTTCACCGGCAATATATGCTTGTCGCTTCTTGATGAACTTCTCCCTTCGAGCTTTGTGTGCTGCTCTTTTAGTAGTGCTAAGCTCGGGACAGCCATACTGATAGTGTCCTGGCTTCTTGCAGTTATAGTAGGTTGTGACTCTTTCTTCGTTGCTTTCACTATCTTTCGACTGAGCTGAGTCTTCCTGTTTCCTGCATTCAGAAGTATGTGAGTCAGGAGTGCGCTTAGGTATATATTCAGTCTTACCCTTGGAGTCTCTGATGACTCTTGAGAGCTTCATGCGCCTATCCTTCTCTTTCTGATACTTCACAGCAAGCAGCGCGTACTTCTTGGCCAGGTTTCCTTCTTGTATGTCATTGAGTGAAGGTTCAGCCTTGCTAAACGCCGGAGCTGTTGTGCTGACTGATGCTTTAAAAGCATGGTCGACTTGGGTGTCAACTTCAGCTCGCTGCTTTCTTTGAGGTAGACAAAACTCGAACTCCTCAGCTTTAAGTTCTGAAAAGATATGGTCAGGAATAACAATATCTAAATCAGAATGACATAATAAAGTAGCAAAGCGAGTCCAGTGACCGTCTGGCAATGCCCTCAAAATCTTGAGATTCATCTCTCGGTTGGAGAATATCTTTCCCAGCCCGTTGATAGAGTTCATCAAATCCGTGAATCTGACGTTCAGATCTTCAATGGAGTCACCAGGCATGAGAGACACTCTCTCCAGCTTCTGAAGTTCCAGCGCGAGTTTGTTTGCTTTGATCTTCTGAGTACCCCGACTCAGTAGCGCTAGAGCATCCCAGAGTTCCTTCGCGGACTTGCAGTCCTGAACTCTTCCGAGATAAGAATCACTCAGAGTGGTCAGTATGGCGTTTCTGGCGACACGGTCTAAGTTGTGAAGCTTCTTCTCCTCAGGGGTGAAGAGACTTCTATCTTTGGGGATCTTCTTCCCGGTCACCATTCCTCCTCCTTGTGCTGGGTCCTGAGCTACGACGCTATCTACCATTGGAACGATAGGTCCGTCCTCTAGAACCTCTGTCATGCTGTCGTGGACGGAGGTCAGATGTGCCTCCATTCTGACCCGCCATACTCCATAGTTCTCTACTGAGAACATGGGTACCATCTTGATTCCTGACATATCAGACATAGTGAATAATGATATGAATGGAGAATGATATGCAGTGAAAACATTTTCCGGATCCGTTCATGTAGACCAGTTTCAGAATAACAAGAGTCTTAGAGAACATCTGCTCTGATACCAATTGTTGGTCCCGAGAGTAAACGTTCAGGTGTATGGGGGGGGTGAATACACCTGAAAACCGATTTCTCAACTTTAAACGCGAACAATTCTTTTCAGGAGAATGTCGTACTGAGTAGATTCAGCAGATCAAATAAGCTGTTCTGAATCGCGTGGCAGAGTGACTGACTTTACTGAGGCCTACTAGCTGACTAGAGTCATAATTCAGTACCGTTCAGATAAAGTTCAGTAGTGCGGAAATGTGTAGGCCCAAATTCATTTGAGTTAAGAAAACATTTTAACAAAACATTTTCAGTATGTTAGTGCAGTCGATTAAGCTTGCTGAAACTCAATTGAATGATTTTAAAGATATTTCCAGTATGCACAGTAATCAATACAACAATAAATAACGAACACAGAACACAGACGATTTTTAAAGTGGTTCGGATCCAACAATCCTACGTCGACTGTCCCGAAAGATCAGGAGGCTATGTATTATACTGAGATAGTCTCAGTTGGTTTGTACACTGGACAAACACTGGTCTTGAGATTTATACTGAGCAAGTCTTAGTTTACAGGCTATCAAACTAAGTGTTTGAAAAACTCTCCAACTATGAAGGAGTCATTTACAATAAGGATCAGTTCAGATATGAACTCCTTCGTCTAAGCTATAGATATGAACAACTGAGCTTAGGTTAGAGGGATAGGGAACGAGAAAGTGGCTTCTAGAGCGACGAACGGCTAAGTATAGACTTGGGTTCGTATTCAGTCGCTTGGGTACTAGAGGCTATATAATTCTGGTTCAGCTTGGTTCCCTATGAGTAGGTATGTCGTCTTTCGCCGGAGATTATTTCTTCGAACTACTTGCGGAAGACTTTAAGACGTTTGTGATTTGCTCTTTGAATGCTCTGTGTTTTCAGTTTGCTTGTGTGCTCGTAAGCTTCAATTGAATTGTATCCCTCTATTTATAGAGTAGAGGCAAGGATAGATCCGTTGGAGACGATGATCCTTGTGTCTCTCTCTTTTGGGTAGCTAACGGCTCTTTCGAAGTATGGTTGCAGTGTCCTTTCCCTCCATTTCTGGAAAGTTGTTGACTTGCAACTTTAATCAGAAAGATGACAACTGGCTGCTTGTCATTGGTCGAGGTTCAAGTAGGTGAAACAGAACAGACTTCAAGGAGATCTGAAGCTGACTTCTCTCTTCCTCGTATTGACTCTGCCGATTTGACTTTTAGAGAATCCCGACGGTTTAGAAGACTGTCTAGCCGTTCTTGAGTCCGATCTCTATTCGAGTAGCATGTTCTCGCTGAGTCGGCTCTGCCGAAGATCAACTCGAGTTTAGTGAACTACTCTCGCCGAGTTCGGTTCCACCGACTCCTTTCGAATATCTTGCTCTCGCCGAGTCCAGTATCACTGAGTCTTCTACTTCTGGTACTGAGGCAGGTAATATGTTGAGTGCTTGAACCAGATGAAGAGTGTCTACTGAGTCTGAAACCTCAGAGACAGAACAGAACAGGTTACAACTGAATGGTTCATCAGTCAAGATAGGGTTTTGGGATCTTCAAATCTTCAGTAAATATTCAGAGCACATGGCTACTGAGTTATGTCTTAACTGATTGTGAGAAGACTGAATCATCTCCCAACAATATATATTATCATGTCAATCATAAGTTGTTGTCTTGATTTCTCATGAATTGAGTTATTCTGAAAGGAAAATAGATACCAAGAGTTTAGCATTTTGGTCTTTACTTAATTAGTCATTGATCGAGATTAGTATTTAAAGTAAAAGGAATTATTATTATTATATTAGATGGAATACACACAGTTAGGATTAGTAAGAATTAAAAAGTATTATAATAGAGATGATTCATTTTCTGTGTTCCTATGCTTAATGATTTCTTAGAGAGAGGCTTCATAGAATACTTCAATGGTTTAAGAATTTATCCGGGATTGATACTAGAATCTATTTTTAATATATTTCTAGAAATAAAGATGGGAATACAATTCGTTCAATAAGTGAATTAAAGATATACTATGTAAATTGAATTTTTGTTCGTTTATTTGATAGATTTAAAAGTTCCTTTTTGTCCATGTTGTTGACTGTCGAACGCCATTAGGATTAGAATAATTTAAATAAATGTTATTTGTTTTATGACTTGTATTATATGTGAATATGGATATTGTGTCTAGCAATATCTTATCTTCTGAAATATATGTGATATAATTGCTAGTTAGTGGAATTCATATGTGACACTAAATTTAAAGATTATTGAGACAAGTTTTAATTATAGGATGGGTGCGCGAAGTTTAAACACTTGATATACATTGTTCTTTCACTCAAAAGGTTAAGATGGAGTTTTTTCTTTTATCCTTATTATACATTATATAGTTTTTCTCATGTGTTATTCAGTACAGACAGAGCCTTCGGGATATTCACGCAGTAAAACCCTCGGGTTACGCTTACGGGCAATTCACGCAGTAAAACCTTCGGGTTAGCCCTCGGGAATTCACGTAGTAAAACCTTCAGGTTAAGCCTCCGGGTTAGCATGTCTAATCTCTCATGTTAAATTCTCTATAGATTATAATTTGGATAATGTTTGAACTTACTGAGTCGCCGTACTCAATCCCCCCCCCCATATTTTCACCTTTTCAGATCATGGTCCGGCAGATGCTTGAGGTGGCTGATGGTGATGGTCTCACATGAAAGGATTCGAAAACTATTTTATCGCATTAAATTAGTCTTATTATGAACTTTGCATTTTTCTCCATTTTTAAATTCATGAAACTAATAGACGTACATGTTTTATTATTTTAAAACTTCCGTTGATTAGGATATTTTTAAATGAAAACCTCTTTTAATGAAAGTTGTTTCCTCATAAAATCTATTATACTTAAAAGTCATGTATGAAGTGACGTCCCCTTGTAAAGTATATGAAAATTAGGGGGTTACATTCCCTCTCTTCTATCTATCTCGTCTCTTCTCTCCCTACCCTATATTTGCACAAATCCATCTTAGATTTGTGTAGATCTATTCCAGATCTCTGTAGACACTTCTCAGATCTGCGTAGATCCGTCCGCGACAGAAGCTTCGGAGTCGCCACGATGGTTCTTCCTCCCTCTCTTCTATCCTCTCGTCTCTTCTCTCCGTATCCCATATCTGTACAGATCCATCATAGATTCATGTAGATCTATTTAAGACCTGTGTAGACACGTTGTAGAACTGCGTAGATCCGTCCCATAATTCTAAATTTGAATAAATTGCATACAAGATTCGAATGAAAGTGCGTACAAAATTCGAAAATTTATTGTGAGAACTGAAGGAAATACTAGGAGAGGAATTATACCTTCCTCCACGTATGTTGTTGCAGCTCTGATTGTTGCTCTTGTTCAGATCTTCTGATTTGTGTCCTGACCTTTTTTCTTCCTCTGGGTGGTCAGAGAACCGAAGAAAAATTAATATTATCTCTCTCTCTATCTCACGTTTACACGCTCAAAAATTGTGTGTGTATTATGAACAGAATACTAATATATATAAGGCTTCAAGAGCCAATATTAAATTAATATTTGTAGCCCATTAATTTAATTATATCCCTAATGAGCTTTTATATAATTAGCCCATAATATAATTAATTAATGTATTAGACTACTAATATTTATCAATTAATTGACTCAACCAATTAATTCTAGATAAATAATATTATTAAATAATGTAAAATACATTAATCTATTAATGATTTCTGAGAAACAATAAATAACTAGCCAACTAATTAGGTCAGATCGGGGATCTAATACAAGAAATAAAGTAGGGCCTCAAATTAATTAATTTTTTATGCTCAGCCCATAGCAAAATTAATTAATAAACACATATTCATTCCACTAGAGAATCTGTGCTGTTAACTAAGATATAAATATCCCAAATTGAGCAATGACTTGTAATATAGACTTAATCGATCCCCATATTTAAGATATAAATATCTGTTAATTAATTAAGCTCACTGACAGCTTAAATTAATTAGCATCCTATTATATTTCTGAGTCGTACCACTCGACCTCATTAACACACTTGCGCATTAATTGGCCTAATTAGTTTAATATTCCTATTTGAGTTTATTTTCTGAAAAGCAGTTTACAAAAAAAATATATGTTTTAGAGCAAAACATTTTTGCTTCAAATTATCTGAATTGCTTAATCAATTTTCATAATTTTACAAGGTGACACCACCTAATGCTTGACTTTATCTTAACTTATAACTTAAAAAGAAAGTGGATAGTTTATCTTTCATAAAAAGAAAGGTTTAATGTGAAATTTCATATACAGCAGAAGTCTTAAAATAAAAGCAAGTGCAACTATTAGTTCTCGAAAATAAAAACAGATTAAAAAAAAACAAAAAAAAACGCATGGTTCATTATAAAAACTAGTTTAATGTAATAATAAGTTTCATAAATCCTTTCTTGTGTGACCATCACCACCAATACCTCTACGCATCGGCCGTGTCATTTCCTGAAAAATGTTAAAATAATAAGGATAAGTACGACTACTCAGTGGGGAATACACTTATCCAAACTATATAATATACCAATATATTATGGAAAATTAGAACATATAAGAATTACGTAGTCACTCAGACCACCGAGTCATCTTCGACTCTAATATTTAAACGGATCAACTTCGATCCCGGTCAACTTCAACCGTAAACCTTTATACGATCAACTCCGATCGTGGATCAAATTCGATCATTTCCTTTTCATGTCTGACATTAACTCATAAATATCGAGTATACAATATAACAACGATAAATGTAGTGCAAAAATACTTCCCCACCTTAATCTTGACTTGATGAATTTTTTTGAATATCAGATGGTTATGTCCTGCGCGTCAATCCTAATATGAAAATTAAATCTTAATAATTTAAGTGTTTTTTCCCACATAATTAACTTAAACCATGCACGGGTACACATGATAAACTAAAGCATGCATATCATATATTAAACTCAATCTTGTCCACGACAAATAACAATTCAAATCCACAAAACAAAGATCTCAAAGCAACATGATGAAAACTTTTGCATTTTGAAAACACCTTATAGTACTATTACTAAATCTAATATCTCCCATATTGGCCTAATCTACTTCTCAAGAATCATGCATGAATCCAGGAATTAGAAATAAATATCTTGCCTTCAAATTATGTGAATTAGTACGTTTTTAGTTCTCAAATTTTATTTTGATAATTTTTTGCAAAATTGTGAATTGGAATATTATTATAATTGTGATTCGTGAAATTGCATGGAGATCTAAAGGTATTTTGTATGTGAGAGCAATAAGTGTTCAATTATGAATATACTTGGTTACATTCATTCAAAGTACAATTAAAATAAATAGGGATAATAATGTATTTCATTTTCTAATCACCATGACTTTTAAAAGTCTTTAGGAAGAATTTATTCATTTTTTATGGTAGGAAGGTTAGATGTTAATTATTATAAAATAAATAACAATATTTAATGATACCCCTCATTATGTTATCGGAGATGAGATGAGATGAGAGTTTTAGGATTACTAAGCAAATCTGACTTGTTCATTATGGATTTATAACTTGGATGGTAACATATTTCAAATTTAGTTTAAATTCACTATTTGAGTTTTTGGCTTAGTTAAACCACACTTACGCATTAATTGGCCTAATTAGTTTCATATTCATATTTGAGTTTATTTTCTGAAAACTAGTTTACAAAAAAAAAAAATGTTTTAGAGCAAAACATTTTTGCTTCAAATTATCTGAATCGCTTAATCAATTTTCATAATTTTACAGGGTGACGCCGCCTAATGCTTGACTTTATCTTAACTTATAATTTAAAAAGAAAGTGGATAGTTTATCTTTCATAAAAAGAAAGGTTTAATGTGAAATTTCATAAACAACAGAAGTCTTAAAATAAAAGCTAGTGCAACTATTAATTCTCGAAAATAAAAACAGATAAAAAAAATACATGGTTCATTATAAAAACTAGTTTAATGCAATAATAAGTTTCATAAATTCTTCCTCGTGTGACCATCACCACCAACACCTCTACGCATCGGCCGTGTCATTTCCTGAAAATGTTAAAATAATAAGGATAAGTACGACTACTCAGTGAGGAATACACTTATCCAAACTATATAATATACCAATATATTATGCAAAATTAGAACATATAAGAATTACGTAGTCACTCAGACCACCGAGTCATCTTCGACTCTAATATTTAAACGGATCAACTTCGATTCCGGTCAACTTCGACCGTAAACCTCTGTACGATCAACTCCGATCGTGGATCAAATTCGATCCTTCCTTTTCATATCTGACATTAACTCATAAATATCGAGTATACAATATAACAACGATAAATATAGTGTAAGAATACTTTCTCACCTTAATCTTGACTTGATGAAAATTTTTGAATATCAGATGGTTATGTCATGCGCGTCAATCCTAATATAAAAATTAAATCTTAATAATTTAATGTTTTTTTTTCCCACGTAATTAACTTAAACCATGCACGGGTACACATGATAAACTAAAGCATGCATATCATATATTAAACTCAATCTTGTCCACGACAAATAACAATTCAAATCCACAAAACAAAGATCTCAAGGCAACATGATGAAAACTTTTGCATTTTGAAAACACCTTATAGTACTATTACTAAATCTAATATCTACCATATTGGCCTAATCTACTTCTCAAGAATCATGCATGAATCCAGGAATTAGAAATAAATATCTTGCCTTCAAATTATGTGAATTAGTACGTTTTTAGTTCTCAAATTTTATTTTGATAATTTTTTGCAAAATTGTGAATTGGAATATTATTATAATTGTGATTCGTGAAATTGCATGGAGATCTAAAGGTATTTTGTATGTGAGAGCAACAAGTGTTCAATTATGAACATACTTGGTTACATTCATTCAAAGTACAATTAAAATAAATAGGGATAATAATGTATTTCTTTATTTTCTAATCACCATGACTTTTAAAAGTCTTTAGGAAGAATTTATTCATTTTTATGGTAGGAAGGTTAGATGTTAATTATTATAAAATAAATAACAATATTTAATGATACCCCTCATTATGTTATCGGAGATGAGATGAGAGTTTTAGGATTAATAAGCAAATCTGACTTGTTCATTATGGATTTATAACTTGGATGGTAACATATTTCAAATTTAGTTTAAATTCACTATTTGAGTTTTTGGCTTAGTTAAACCACACTTACGCATTAATTGGCCTAATTAGTTTCATATTCATATTTGAGTTTATTTTCTGAAAACTAGTTTACAAAAAAAAAATGTTTTAGAGCAAAACATTTTTGCTTCAAATTATCTGAATCGCTTAATCAATTTTCATAATTTTACAGGGTGACGCCACCTAATGCTTGACTTTATCTTAACTTATAATTTAAAAAGAAAGTGGATAGTTTATCTTTTATAAAAAGAAAGGTTTAATGTGAAATTTCATAAACAATAGAAGTCTTAAAATAAAAGCAAGTGCAACTATTAGTTTTCGAAAATAAAAACAGATAAAAAAAATACACGGTTCATTATAAAAACTAGTTTAATGCAATAATAAGTTTCATAAATTCTTCCTCGTGTGACCATCACCACCAACACCTCTACGCATCGGCCGTGTCATTTCCTGAAAAATGTTAAAATAATAAGGATAAGTACGACTACTCAGTGAGGAATACACTTATCCAAACTATATAATATACCAATATATTATGCAAAATTAGAACATGTAAGAATTACGTAGTCACTCAGACCACCGAGTCATCTTCGACTCTAATATTTAAACGGATCAACTTCGATCCCTGTCAACTTCGACCGTAAATCTCTGTACGATCAACTCCTATCGTGGATCAAATTCGATCCTTCCTTTTCATATCTGACATTAACTCATAAATATCGAGTATACAATATAACAACGATAAATGTAGTGTAAGAATACTTTCCCACCTTAATCTTGACTTGATGAAAATTTTTGAATATCAAATGGTTATGTCATGCGCGTCAATCCTAATATGAAAATTAAATCTTAATAATTTAAGTGTTTTTTTCCCCACGTAATTAACTTAAACTATGCACGGGTACACATGATAAACTAAAGCATGCATAATTTCATATTTTAAACTCAATCTTGTCCACGGCAAATAACAATCCAAATCCACAAGACAAATATCTCAAGGCAACATGATGAAAACTTTTGCATTTTGAAAACACCTTATAGTACTATTACTAAATCTAATATCTAGCATATTGGCCTAATCTACTTCTCAAGAATCATGCATGAATCCAGGAATTAGAAATAAATAGCTTGCATTCAAATTATGTGAATTAGTACGTTTTTAGTTTCAAATTTTATTTTGATAAATTTTTGCAAAATTGTGAATTGGAATATTATTACAATTGTGATTAGTGAAATTGCATGGAGATCTAAAGGTATTTCATATGTGAGAGAAATATGTGTTCAATTATGAACGTACTTGGTTACATTCATTCAAAGTACTATTAAAATAAATAGGGATATTAATGTATTTCTGTATTTTCTAATCACCATGACTTTTAAAAGTCTTTAGGAAGAAATTTATTCATTTTTATGGTAGGAAGGTTGATGTTAATTATTATAAAATAAATAACAATATTTAATGATACCCCTCGTTATGTTATCGGAGATGAGATGAGAGTTTTAGGATTAATAAACAAATCTAACTTGTTCATTATGGATTTATAACTTGGATGGTAACATATTTCAAATTTAGTTTAAATTCACTATTTGAGTTTTTAGCTTAGTTAAACCACACTTGCGCATTAATTTGGCTAATTAGTTTAATATTCCTATTTGAGTTTATTTTCTGAAAAGCAGTTTACAAAAAAAAAATATGTTTTAGAGCAAAACATTTTTGCTTCAAATTTTTTGAATTGCTTAATCAATTTTCATAAGGTGACGCCACCTAATGCTTGACTTTATCTTATCTTATAATTTAAAAAGAAAGTGGATAGTTTATCTTTCATAAAAAGAAATGTTTAATGTGAAATTTCATAAACAACAGAAGTCATAAAATAAAAGCAAGTGCAACTATTAGTTCTCGAAAATAAAAACAGATAAAAAAAATGCATGGTTCATTATAAAAACTAGTTTAATGCAATAATAAGTTTCATAAATCCTTCCACGTGTGATCATCACCACCAACACCTTGGTCTAATCTACTTTTCAAGAATCATGCATGAATCCAGGAATTAGAAATAAATAGCTTGCCTTCAAATTATGTGAATTAGTACGGTTTTAGTTCTCAAATTTTTTTTGATAAATTTTTGCAAAATTGTGAATTGGAATATTATTACAATTGTGATTCGTGAAACTGCATGGAGATCTAAAGGCTTTTCGCATGTGAGAGCAATATGTGTTTAATTATGAACATACTTGGTTACATTCCTTCAAAATGCAATTAAAATAAATAGGGATAATAATGTATTTCTTTATTTTCTAATCACCGTGACTTTTAAAAGTTTTTAGGAAGAATTTTATTCATTTTTATGGTAGGAAGGTTGATGTTAATTATTATAAAATAAATAACCATAATTAATTATACCCCCCATTATGTTATCGGAGATGAGAACTTTAGGATTAATAAGTAAATTTGACTTGTTCATTATGGATTTATAACTTGGATGGTACACTTAAATTATAAAGATTTAATTTTCATATTAGGATTGACGCGCATGACATAACTATTTGATATTCATAATTTTTCATTAAGTCAAGATTAAGGTGGGGAAGTATTCTTACACTACATTTATCCTTATTATATATTATGCTCGATATTTATGAGTTAATGTCAGGCATGAAAATGAATGATCGAATTTGATCAGTTATCGGAGTCGATCGGTATAAAGGTTTACGGTCGAAGTTGATCCGTTTAAATATTAGAGTTGAAGTTGACTCGGTGGTCTGTGTGACTACGTAATTCTTACATGTTTCCCGAATTCGGATTTCACATTATTCGCCCGTATCCGATCTTTCCCGTATTTAATCGGATATTTTCCGGATTATGAATTCGGATATTTCCCGGATTATGAATTCAGATATTCGAATTATTTAATAATTAATTTTTTAATATAATAATAAATTAAGATTAAGAAAAAAATATTAAAAATATATATATATATATATATATATATATTAAGTGCATCGATGGTTATTGTTAGGTATTTTATATTGAATTTTAGAATTTTTTCGTATTTTCTTGTTCCTAAAAATTATGCTATTCATAATGGATAGTATATTAACTATAGTTTGCATTAAAACTTCTATTAAATATTGTATACGTGATTTTTTCATGTATTGCAATCACAAATAGATGGTTATTTATGAATCATATTATCCGATTAGTGTTATTCAAATTCGATCCGAATTCGTCATATATCCGTCCTGTATTCGTATCCCGAATATTTCAAACCCGTATTAATATCCGGCCTTCCCGTATTCGACTCCGAATTCGAGAAAAAAATATGGGACAAAATATGTGAAGAACACTATCCGTCCGTATTCGACCCGTTTTCACCCTTAGGTATATTATATAGTTTGAATAAGTGTATTCTCTACTGAGTAGTTGTACTCATCCCCATTATTTTAATAATAACAAATTCTAATTGTCCGTTTCTTTTTACCAAATTCATATTAATTAAATTTACGTGTGATAAATTACATCTTCACTATCTCTTTCTTATATAAGTTGTTGATCATTGTAAAGAAACGAGATGCATCCAAAATCCAATTCGAGTAAATATTGTATTCTTATTTATATGATCACCATCCAAGTTTGAATGGGGACAAAATATGATCATAAATTCGATTTTTCCACATTTTTTATACAGAATTATTATTTTATTATGCTATATGACAAATTTCCTCTCATTCTATTTTGAAATTGGCCCTCATAATTATCAATCATGGATGTCTAGAGAGTGAAAGCAATATCCAAGAGACACGTAGCAGTGGAGTATAATACTTTGCATCTCCCAGTTGTCCCATTCGATTTTTTGAATTCTACGTCCAAAGTCGGAATCGGATATTGATAGCGACGAATCTACAACGAGCCGAAAAAACTCAAAAAGAGTGTGAAAGCACAAGGAGTGTAGCAGGGCACAAACTCGATCGTATTGATGGAACATTAAACGGTACCATTAACCCATGACGCTTTGTTTTGCGTGGATGTTAACAATAAATCTTGTCGCAATTGATCGTATCACTACCATTAATGGTAAAGCCTTGTGGCTCATACAACTCCACAAATGCTTGCTAACTACCACAATTTTTGTACTTAATGGTGATACCCTATTCTTTGATTTTTTGTCATCCTAGTTTTGACATATTTGTAAAAACTTATTTTAAGTATTTATCTGTTTTTTGATAGTTTTTTAGTGGTTGTAAAATCTGTTTTATTGTTAGTTTCTCTAAAGTTATGCCGCTAAACTGCTTAATTAAGCAGTTTCTTTTAAGCACTTATTGAAATGCTTTTGAGTCACATAATTTTCGGAACTACTTTTTTATGGTAATCCAAAAATCCCTTACTTTTGCTTTAAAAAAATTTATTTTTAAATTTAAGCGAAAATAAATAAATATTTATAATAAGCATTTGAAAACACACCACCTTTAAGATTGTGGGACAAAATCCACAATTTCGGCTTTCGAGATGCAAATATTCAATCTAAACTCTAAAGAACATAATTTACAGTTTTATTAAAGGGGGTGATTAAATAGCAATTTAAGGGGTTGAAATAGGAAATTTTCAAAAAATATAGAAAGGAAATTCAAATTTACAGTGCCAAATTCATAATTTGGGGGATGCAAATTGCAAACTTAGGAAGGAGAAAAGTCAGACAATTTGAGTACGATGATGGATGGAATCACATGTCCAATAAATGACTATCTAATTGATCTAATTTAAAACGATGTAGTTTTGTATTAAAAAAACACTCTTTAATTATTTATTAAATCCTTTTTCAATGTTATCATTTTAATTTATATTTTTTCAATAAAAAACTACATCGTTTTGAATCGCACACGAATTGAACGAGGATTTATTGAACAGGTGATCTCGTCCCCTATAACTAAGCAGCCTCCAAAATTTCATTCATCACAAATTCATGCATTTAACCAACACTATATATTTACCTAACTCTCCGCCACCACCTCCACAGACACCTCCATTCCTCCTCGTTGTTAATGGCGAACCGCTGGCTAACCCTAGTCGCCGTCATATGGCTGCAATCAATCAACGGCACAAACTCCGATTTTCCAGCTTACTCGTCGCTGCTCAAGCTAATCCTCTCCACATCGCAGCTCAAACTCAATAATCTTGCCTCCGCCAACGACGCCGGCAAGCTCTTCGGCTGGATTTCCGGCGTTGCCGCCGTCTATTTACCTCTATGGCTAGTCCTCCTCATCGGCGCACTACTAGGCCTTATAGGCTACGGCGTGCAGTTCCTCTTTCTGACAAACCTAGTGCCTTCTCTCACCTACTGGCACATTTTTTTCCTGACTGTCCTTGCAGGTAACAGCATCACGTGGATTAACACGGTTTGTTACATTATCACGATCCGCAATTTCCCCTTCGATCGCCAGATCGCCGTCGGATTGTCGACGAGCTACGTCGGATTGAGCGCGAAGATCTACACCGACATAGTCGACGTCGCCGCTCCGACCTCCGCTTCCGAGAGAGCGAAGATGTTTCTCCTCCTGAACTCCGTCATGCCGCTAGTGGTTTGCATTGTGGTCTCGCCGTTAGCTCGCGACGTCTTCGTCGGAAAATCGAAGAAGTTGACGAGAGGTTTCTCCACGATGTTCACGATCTCGCTCGTCACCGGATTGTTCGCGGTTTTCACCAGTATGAGATACGTGACCGCCGGAGTCCTACCGAGGTACATGATTCTCGCAGGAATGTTGGTGATTTTGTCGCTGCCGTTGATTGTTCCGGCGACGGAGAAAATCACGGAGACGCTGCAGCAGAAGTGCTTGATCGCGGTCCAGGATGAGGAGAGTTTCGCCAGCATTGAAATGAAACGGGCGAAGGATCTAGAAAGAGGGAGGAATGTTCTAGAAGTCGGAGTGGTGGAGGAGGTTCCGCCATTGTTGATGGTTCGAAGAGTCGAGTTTTGGCTGTATTTCTTCGTCTATCTCTTCGGCGCAACGCTCGGTTTGGTTTACGTAAATAACCTCGCGCAGATTGCTGAATCGCGAGGGTGTTCTGGTAATTCTTCGTTGGTGTCGCTCTCTTCCGCTTTCAGTTTCTTCGGCCGTCTTCTGCCATCTTTCCTCGACTATTTCTTCCCCAAGTAACTCTCTCTCTCTCTCTCTCTCTCTCTCTCTCTCTAGATAGTCTGATTTTCCTATACCAACATTCATTATCACGAATTATATGACGTGTACAGTTGAAATGGAATCCGACATAATTATGCTGTAGATTATAATTAATGCACACAACCTTAGCACAAAGAGTTGGTTGATGCATTTATGGCCCAATATTGATTTGATTTTGCATCTACGTTATGCTCCCACCTCCCCTCCTACAACCCCGTAGGACGGTTAAGGTGGGTGGCTCGGGATCGATAGATCCTGAGTTCAATTCTCACCAATACCATTATGTGATTTGTCTGTTACCCTTTCAGGATGGTTGAACCCTCCTGTGTAGTTTGCAGACTACTGCACAAGGAGCGTGGTTTATCCAGTGTGCAACAAAAGTAGCAGCTGCGGGTTCCATGAATTAAAAAAAAAAAAAAAAAAAAAAGTCAAATATATTACGCCATTGATTATAGGCGTGTCGTTTCCAAATAGTATCTTCACTATATATATGGCTGCATGCACATAAATTAATTAAAATCTCAGTCACTTAGTCATATGATTAAATTGCGGTCACATAATTAAGTTCCGATTATGAGGAATAAATATTGTTGAATATATTGTATGGTTTTCAATCGCAATATCGCTGTTGAATCACGAGCTCTAGAAGAATTTGAGTAGCCTGGTAGGTCTATTCCCACTTGATTAATAGTATTATTAGTCATTTTTTGTGTAAAATGTTTAGTATTTTGTTCTATTATCGTACATGTTACATATACCGCATCCACAAATCCTTACCATCCTCAAACTGCATATTCACTGTTCAAAATTATAAGTTTAAAATTTCGCCTCTAATGATATATCTCGTTGTGTTGGATGCAGAAGCAAGAGGTTGCTGACAAGAGCTGGAGCCATGGGAGTGATGATGGCTCCGATGAGCGGGGCATTCTTTTTCCTCCTCACTCGACAAGACATCTCACTCTATGTTGGTACGGCCATTATCGGCATAACTGCGGGTGCGATTACTTCCATCTCCGTCTCAACAACCGCAGAGCTATTCGGGACTCAAAATTTTGGAGTGAACCACAACATTTTAGTGTCTAACATACCAATTGGATCGTTCTTGTTTGGAGATCTTGCTGCAGTTTTCTACAATGGAGCAAGAAATGGTCATGATGAATCGGGAAAGGGGGATATTTGCAGGGGCCAAGATTGCTACCAAAGAACCTTTATTTTTTGGGGTTGTTTGTGTCTTTTGGGAACCTTTTTGGCCTTTATTCTTCATTTAAAGACCAAGAAGTTGTGGTCACGTAAGACTAGTAGACAGAGCGTAACTAACTAACCATATACTCCATCCGTCCCACTCCAATTAGGCCTCATTTCCCTTTATAATTTTATAGTTACTGCACCTTTGGCCTCATTTCCTTTTTTTAATTAAAATACTTCCCTAACATATGTAATGAACCCCACAACTTTATCTTACTTTACACACAAAAAAATAAATTTCTTAATCTATGTGTCGAAAATAAATGGGACCAATGGAGTGGGACAGAGGGAGTAGTATATTGTTATGTAAGATTATTATATATAAATAAATAAATATATATATATATATAGGGTGTGGATCTGGTGAGAACTCATACTTAACGTGAGAACTGCGAACCATGCATAGTTCTTATATAATTTATGCATAATGATTATATATTTTATGCAAAAAAATTATAATTTTACACTTTTGTCCTTCCACATAAAAATATTTATAATGTAAAATTATATATTTTTGCATAAAATGTATAACGATTATGCATAAATTGTATAAGGATTATGCATATAGGTAATGAGTTTTGTTTACCTATGGAAATGATTTTATCTTCTCTACAAACTTTAGAAATTGAGTTATAGAAACTACAGTTAAACCTCGATAAAGTAATATTCAATATAATAATTATCCTACTTAGATAATAATTTCTTCATGTCCCGATATTGATCAATGCACTAAAATAATGTATTTGATAAAGTAATAACCTCATTAAATAAATATTTTTTCTGATCCCAAAATTAATACTTTATCTAGATTTAACTGTATATTCTTCCCTTTATAAGGTAATGAATGCATTTGTAACAAGAAAAATCTAAACAGCTATCTGGTGTGCATTTGAGGTAAACGACTCTAAATTAATTATGTGTGACTTTTGCAGGCCTAAACATGTGAAATTCAAATCTATATAACCTTTATTCTTAAATTAATCATCTCAATCGTTCGGTTATCTAAGGAAGAATGCATAATCTAACCAATTTATTCAAACCTATATAACCTTTAGTCTTAAATTAATCATTCTTACCATGTCTTTTCAAATCTTGGACATGCCAATTAAATGATGTAGATTTTAATTCCTGCAAAGATAAGAGTACAGGATAAGAATACTTTATCTTTAGGGGATTGGTTTTATATTTCAAAAAATCAATCCCTTGGATATCGCAGGAGATATAAATACTGTTTCTTGCTACATTTGCACCAACCTCAATATGATATACATGCTTATTCATTACAAGTAGAAAAATATACGACATAAAAGTACTACAAAATGGGATATAAATAATTCAATTGGACCAGAAATACATGTTTTCTAGGTTGTCAATAATCCAACACAAAAATCTGCTGCATCATACTATCTCCAAAACACATTAACCTCCAAAGTGATTCACTAGTCTTTGCCTGCCAAGCAGAGTGTTATTTGAAACATATTTAATACCACAACAAAATGCACTTACTGAGTTAGTAGTAGTTAACTGCTATTCACAATTATGGCTACAAATTGTTGCTATTCTAAGTTACCGTAAATCAATAGAAGCAATGAGTATTATCTTAAAGAGGTTATTAATTTATCGAGAATTAAATTATATAAGTTTTACTGTACGTACTTTCATCCTCCAGCACAAATAAGAAACTTCAAAGTAATAGACTCACCATAATAATATAAAGAGGAAAACAGAGAAGCATATCCTTACCAGCCAACAAGGCCCCTGAGACTCTGGAAGTGAAATTAATTATGTATATTCCCTTCTAAACACGGCTTGATAAAATGGCTCTTGTATTTAACTACTAGCAAGACTTGTACTTCAAGAAATCCTAAAATAAGCAACCAAGAAATCTGAATTCAATAACACTAATTGGGTAATAGAACGAATTAGAAATGCAATGAACAAATAATTCTATGAGGCATTATTTGTTTTGTCTTACTCGTATTCGACACAAGAAGGGGAATTTTATGGATGTGAAGACAATCATTAAATAACTTCACTAGTATTGGAAGGAGAGTCACGAGATGTCAATGTAATTTAGAACGCGTTGTTTTTCGATCACCCGATCGGGCCTAATTTAGCCCGAAGCCCTGTGGCCCGATGGGTCTCTTCGGCCGGGCTTAAACGTAGTGTTTTATGAAAATAGATGGGCCGGGCTTATTTCAAGAGCTAAAAATTCTGGGTCGAGGATCGATATTAGATATGGTTAGAAAGTGGAGAGGGGAAAACAAATCCTTGGTAAGATATTAATTCATCTTGATTCCTCTATTACAAATCGTGTTTCGTTTAAATTATTACATTTGGAGAGAGAGAGCATGTACATAGTGTCAAAATGTCGGAGTTACTGATTGTATACAATATTCTACATCTTTGTTTGACATCAAAATAATGTATTGCATGTGAGCATGTCAAGACATCTTTATTGCCATCAAAATATATAATGGATCGATAATTTTAGTAGGGTATGGATCCGGTGGGAATGCATAGTTATGTAGGAAGGTGAGAAGTATGCATATTCTTTAGATGTTTTATGCATATTGCATACATCTTATATTTTTTACATTTTTGCCCTTATGCATAAAACATATAAAGAATATGCAAAAGGAATATTCTAAAGCATATTCTATCTAAACCATCAAAAAATGAAATCAAATGTGCAGATTTCTTTTTTTTTTTTTTTGTTGACGAGGAACCCGCAGCCGCTACCTTTGGTGCGCACAGGGTAAACCTCGCTCCTGTGCAAAGGACCACACAGAAGAGTTAAACCACCCTTAATGTGACAGGGTGCAAAGCCTGCAAACCACACAGAAGAGTTAAACCACCCTTAATGTGACAGGGTGACAGGCTCACACATAGCGTGTCCAGTGAGAATTGAACCCATGACTTATCGGTCCCGGGCCACCCACCTTCACCGCTATGCCATCCCAACGGGACATGTGCAGATTTCTTCTTATTTCTTATTTTAAGGAGGCCTCTCATATGATTCATTCACATTTTAGTATATTGTATGTAAACATGTTTGACGCGTTTATTGTCATCAAGATAGTGAGGGCTATAATTTTGTTAATAAAAATTGATTCTTAACTTTTATACAATTTTCATAACGCAATAATGAAGAGTCCCTTCCACATAAATTAAAAATTTATTTATATAATTTAGAAATCTCAATCAAAATTATAATTGTAAATATATATATATATATATATATATATGAGGATTATATGGTGAACACCCTTAGTGAGAGAATTGAGAAAACATATTCACCTTAGATCTTATTAGATGAATGGATGAGATAATTGGATCAAATAATTGATAAAAAATGCTTCAAAAATAACACTCCATAGTAAGGGTAATTTTGGAAGAAAATGTGCATAAATTTTATTACAAATAGATTTGTTTCCTCTCTCATCTTCTTTTTCGATATTCATGGTTATCTCATCTCTCCACGCCGTCCCGCTCCTCAATCGCTGCCTCTCAATCGACAACAAGGTCGGCCACCGCATCTTCCATCTCTCATCTCTGCCCAGATCTGTAGAAAATCAAACTTCACCGTCGAAGCTCACCGACAATAGCGTCGAGATTCTCAACCAGAGTAAAGGCGGCGTCGTGCTTGAAAAATAGAGCTCCAATTGCTGGATATTGTACTAATTTTAAATGATTTTGAAGTTGTGCTATGATTTTTGGTTGATTCGGGAGAAGATTTGAAGCCCTAATCTGATTTTCGAAATTGGGGGAAAAAAAATTGTTTGAGTCAATGGATGTGCATACAAATAATGGATTATGTGCATAGAACATAAAAAAAACGTGCACATAAAATCGAGCCTTATTCACAAATAGATCTAAAAAGAATCTTATATTTTCCGGTGTTTCCCTTGTCCTCTCTCTTCTCTCTCTTTGTCTTCTCTCTCCCCCGTTTTGGTGAATTGAATGGTACAATTCAACGAATGTGCATATAACCAACACATAAAGTGCATATAAAATATACTCTATTTTGGATTTAACATGGAGAAATCGAGATTTAATGCCATTTTTTCTTCTTTCCGCCCCCTCCAGCATAAAAAATATGAATAAAGTGAATAATTTTTATGTATTTTATTCATATTTTTATGCACTTTTATTATTCATATTTTTTATGCACTTCATTTTTAATTTATGCACTTTATTCGTAATTTTTATACACTTTATTCATATTTTTTACGCACTCAACAAACTCCAAATCCCAATAACCGACCGGGAACTGAGGAATTGCATCTCTTCTGCAAAAATTCGTCGATTCCTCAACTCCAATCAATTATTCAAACTATCTCAATCTTAATCTTAAAAACTACGAGATTAAGGATTTGAGTAATTTGAAATCAGCAAAATTGAATCTCAATCAATTCCCTCATCATCTCAATCAATTTATGCAAAATGGAATTTAAATTAACATCCAAATAAGCTAAATAGCATTCAATTTCATGACCCAACAATTCCTGACCTCAATTCCATGAACATCCTAACAAACCCCGACCCCAAAACCATGAACACTCATGAATCCTGGTCCATTTCTCCTCAATTCCATGTCCAAACTTTTTATTTTAATCACTTTCTTCCACAATTGGCCCAGTGAGAGAAATATGAGCCCAAGTGTTTCAGTCTTTCACGAGCAGCGGCGCTCCCCTGAGCCGAGAAGGAGAAGCGGCGGCGCTCGACTGTGCGGAGAAGGGAGGTGACGTGAAAATCGGAGTCATCTCCGGCGACGGCGTAGTCGTCTTAATCTTCGGTGAAGAGCTCGTAGGCGAGGAGGAAGATAAATTAAGAGAGAGAGAGAGAAAGAGAGCCTTTGATTTCTTCTTCGAGATCTAGCAGAAAACAAGAGGAGAGAGGAAGAGAAAGTGAGGAGATATATTAATCAATTTGGATCAAATTATCCTTGTTACTCTTTCTTTAATTTTGCTTACAAGTAATATAATTACTAATCTAAACCCTACATCTCACTCAATGGAAGGGTGGATAATTGTTCCTAATTCTTTCATTAAGGAAGTATTCCTTAAAGAACATCTCATATATATATATATATATATATATATATATATAAAAGTAATTATGTATAATGCATATTTTTTTTTCTATCAGGTCTATATTTCACATAAATATATAAATAAGTCGACAAGTTAAAAGTGTGAATTGGAATAGTAATAATGTGAATTTGTGATTTATCTCTTCTTATATAATTTGTTGATCATTGTAAAGAAACGAGATGCATCCAAAATCCAATTCGAGTAAATACTCTTATTCTTATTTATATGATCACCATCCAAGTTTGAATGGGGACAAAATATGATCAGAAATTCGATTTTTCCACATTTTTTTATACAGAATTATAATTTTATTATGCTATATGACAAATTTCCTCTCATTCTATTTTAAAATTGGAGATTTTGCCCTCATAATATCAATCATGGATGTCTTCAGAGTGAAAGCAATATCCCAGAGACACGTAGCAGTGGAGTATAATACTTTGCATCTCCCAATTGTCCCATTCGAATGTTTGAATTCTGCATCCTAAGTCGGACTCGGATATTAATAACGACGAATCTAATGTATGGCTTAATAACAACGAGCCGAAAAAAAAACTCGAAAAGAGTGTGAAAGCACAAGGAGTGTAGCACGGCACAAACTCGATCGTATTGATGAACATTAAACGGTACCATTAACCCATGACGCTTTGTTTTGCGTGGATGTTAATCTCTGTCTTAACTTCACAACCTATAACAATAAATCTTGTCTCGATTGATCGTATCACTACCATTAATGGTAAAGCCTTGTGGCTCATACAACTCCACAAATGTTTGCTAGCTACCACAATTTTTGTACTTAATGTTGATACCCTATTCTTTGATTTTTTTGTCATCCTAGTTTTAGATACTTTATTATGCAATGTAATAAATTTATATTATATTATAAGGAATGTATCTATGATTTACGACGTATTTGCAAGAGTTTATTTTAAGTATTTATCTGTTTTATGATCGCATAAGTAGTTTTTTAGTGGTTGTAAAATCTGTTTTATTGTTAGCTTCTCTAAAATTAAGTCGCTAAACTGTTTAATTAAGCAGTTTCTTTTAAGTATATATTGAAATGCTTTTGAGTCACATAATTTTCGGAACTACCAACATATCTGTTTTTTTTATGCTAATCCAAAAATTCAAGAAATTTGTTTTTTTACTTTAAGCAAAAAAAAATATGTGTTTATAATAAGCATTTAAAAACACGCTACCTTTAAGATTGTGGGACAAAATCCACAATTTCGGCTTTCGAGATGCAAATATTCAATTTAAAGCACACAATTTGCAGTTTTAATTAAAGGGGGTAAATAGCAATTTAAGGGGTTGAAATAGGAATGAGATCACCTGTCCAATAAATCCCTATCCAATTGATGTCCGATAAAAAACAACGTAGTTTTGTATTGAAAACTACAAATTAAAATGATAAGATTGAGAAAAATGATTTAATAAATAATTAAACATTGCATTTTTTAATATAAAACTACGTCGTTTTAAATCAAACACCAATGTAGGGGATTTATTGGACATTCTCGAAAAATATAGAAAAAAATTAAGGTAATTACACAATTTGAAAGGTGAGCTATGACAATTGTTGGAAGAAAAAATAGTAATAATACAAGGTAATAATAATAAAACATAAAATATAATGAGAAAAATAGGAAGAAAAAGAAAAACCAACATCCCTACTCTATAACTAAGCAGCCTCCAAAATTTCATTCATCACAAATTCATGCATTTAACCAACACTATAAATTTACCTAACTCTCGGCCACCACCTCCACAGACACCTCCATTCCTCCTCGTTGTTAATGGCGATCCACTGGCTAACCCTAGTCGCCGTCATATGGCTGCAATCAATCAACGGCACAAACTCCAATTTTCCGGCTTACTCGTCGCAGCTCAAGCGAATCCTCTCCACATCGCAGCTCAAACTCAACAATCTCGCCTCCGCCAACGACGCCGGCAAGCTCTTCGGCTGGATTTCCGGCGTCGCCGCCGTCTATTTACCTCTATGGCTAGTCCTCCTCATCGGCGCACTACTAGGCCTTATAGGCTACGGCGTGCAGTTCCTCTTTCTGACAAATCAAGCGCCCTCACTCTCCTACTGGCACATTTTTTTCCTGACTGTCCTTGCAGGTAACAGCATCACGTGGATTAACACGGTTTGTTACATTATCACGATCCGCAATTTCCCCTTCGATCGCCAGATCGCCGTCGGATTGTCGACGAGCTACGTCGGATTGAGTGCGAAGATCTACACCGACATCGTCGACGTTGCCGCTCCGACCTCCGCTTCCGAGAGAGCGAAGATGTTTCTCCTCCTGAACTCCGTCCTGCCGCTACTGATTTGCATTGTGGTCTCGCCGTTAGCTCGCGACGTCTTAGTCGGAAAATCAAAGAAGTTGACGAGAGGTTTCTCCACGATGTTCACGATCTCGCTCGTCACCGGATTGTTCGCGGTTTTCACCAGTATGAGATACGTGACCGCCGGAGTCCTATCGAGGTACACGATTCTCGCCGGAATGTTGGTGATTTTGTCGCTGCCGTTGATTGTTCCGGCGACGGAGAAAATCACGGAGACGCTGCAGCAGAAGTGCTTGATCGCGATCCACGACGAGGAGAGTTTCGCCAGCTTTGAAATGAAACCGGCGAAGGATCTAGAAAGCGGGAGGAATGTTCTAGAAGTCGGAGTGATGGAGGAGGTTCCGCCATTGTTGATGGTTCGAAGAGTCGAGTTTTGGCTGTATTTCTTCGTCTATCTCTTCGGCGCAACGCTCGGTTTGGTTTACGTAAATAACCTCGCGCAGATCGCTGAATCGCGAGGGTGTTCTGGTAATTCTTCGTTGGTGTCGCTCTCTTCCGCTTTCAGTTTCTTCGGCCGTCTTCTGCCATCTTTCCTCGACTATTTCTTCCCCAGGTAACACACACACACACTCTCTCTCTCTAGATAGTCTGATTTTCCTATACCAACATTCATTATCACGAATTATATGACGTGTACAATTGAAATGGAATGCGACATAATTATGCTGTAGATTATAATAAATGCACAAGCTTAGCACAAAGAGTTGGTTGATGAATTTATGGCCCAATATTGATTTGATTTAGCATGTACGTTATGCTCCCACCTCCCCTCCTACCACCTTTTAGAAAAGTCAAATATATTAGGCCATTGATTATAGGCGTGTCGTTTCCAAATAGTATCTTCACTATATATATATAGTTGCATGCACATAAATAAATTAATTAAAATCTCAGTTACTTAGTCATGATTAAATTAAGGTCACATGATTAAGTTCCGATTATGAGAAAGAAATATTGTTGAATATATTGTATGGTTTTCAATCGCAATATCGCTGTTGAATCACGAGCTCTGGAAGAATTTGAGTAGCCGGGTATGTCTATTCCCACTTGATTAATACTACTTCCGTCCCGTTATTTCCGACACACTTCATTTCGGCATGGAAATTAAGTAATTAGATAATTAAAAATGAGATATGAGTAGATAATAAAGTATGAGAGAGAAGATGAGTGAGAGTAAATGATAAAATAAGAGAGAATATGGTAAAGTGAGAGAGAAGATGATAAAGTAAGAAAAAATAGGAGAGATAAGATGGTAAAATATTAGAGATATGATAGTTATTTTTAAATTAAGAAGTGTGCCAGAAATAGCGGAACGTCCATTTCGGGAAAGTGTGCCAGAAATAGCGGGACGGAGATAGTAGTATTATTAGTCATTTTTGTGTAAAACGTTCAGTATTTAGTTCTATTATCGTACATGTTACATATACCGTATCCACAAATCATTACCATCCTCAAACTGCATATTCGCTGTTCAAAATTATAAATTCTAAATTTCACCTGTCGATAAATTCTAATGATATATCTCGTTGTGTTGGATGCAGAAGCAAGAGGTTGCTGACAAGAGCCGGAGCCATGGGAGCGATGATGGCTCCAATGAGCGGGGCATTCTTCTTACTCCTCACTCGACAAGACATCTCACTCTATGTTGGTACGGCCATTATCGGCATAACTACGGGCGCGATTACTTCCATCTCCGTCTCAACAACCGCAGAGCTATTCGGGACTCAAAATTTTGGAGTGAACCACAACATTTTAGTGTCTAACATACCAATTGGATCGTTCTTGTTTGGAGATCTTGCTGCAGTTTTCTACAATGGAGCAAGAAATGGTCATGATGAATCGGGAAAGGGGGATATTTGCAGGGGCCAAGATTGCTACCAAAGAACCTTTATTTTTTGGGGTTGTTTGTGTCTTTTGGGAACCTTTTTGGCCTTTATTCTTCATTTAAAGACCAAGAAGTTGTGGTCACGTAAGACTGCTAGACAGAGCGTAACTAACTAACCATATAGTATACTGTTATGTAAGATTATTATATGTATACATAACTTTAGGCTATATAGAGGTAATGAGTTTTGTTTACCTATGGAAATTATTTTATCTTCTCTACAAACTTTAGAAATGGAGTTATAGAAATTACAGTTAAACCTCGATAAAGTAATATTTGATATAGTAATACAGTTAAACCTCAGTAATAATCTCACTAAGATAATAATTTATTCCTGTCCCGATATGGGTCAATGCACTAAAATAATGTTCGATAAAGTAATAACCTCGTTAAATGAATATTTTTTCTCGGTCCCAAAATTATTACTTTATCGAGATTTAACTGTAATCTTGCTTAGATAATAATTTCTTCATGTCCCGACATTGATCAATGCACTAACATAATATTTGATAAAGTATAACTTCATTAAATAAATATTTTTCTGGTCCCAAAATTAGTATTTTATCTAAGTTTAATTGTATATTCTTCTTTTATAAGATAATACATTTGTAACAAGAAAAATTCAAACCTATACAACCTTTATTCTTAAATTAATCATCTCAATCGCCCGGTTATCTAACAATGCATAATCTAACCAATTTATTCAAACCTATATAACCTTTATTCTTAAATTAATTATTCTTACCATGTCTTTTCAAATCTTGGACAGCTAATTAAATGATCTAGATTTTAATTCCTGCAAAGATAAGATTACAGGATAAGAATACTTTATCTTTTGGGGATTGGTTTTATATTTCAAAAAATCAATCCCTTGGATATCGCAGGAGATATAAATACTGTTTCTTGCTGCATTTGCACCAACCTGAATATAATATACATGCTTATTCATTACAAGAAGAAAAATTTATGACATAAAAGTACTACAAAATGGGATATAAATAATTCAATTGGACAATAAAACACATGTTTTCTAGGTTGTCAATTAACCCAACACAAAAATCTGCTGCATCATACTGTCTCCAAAAAAAACACTAACCTCCAAAGTGATTTCTTCGGCAAACGCCAGTCTTTGCCTGCCAAACAGAGTGTTATTTGAAACATATTTAAAGCCACAACAAAATGCACTTACTGAGTTAGCAGTAGTTAACTGCTATTCACAATTATGGCTACAAATTGTTGCTATTCTAAGTTACCGTAAATCAATAGAAGAAATGAGTATTATCTTAAGGAGGTTATTAATTTATCGAGTATTAAATTATAGAAGTTCTATTGTATGTACTTTCATCCTCTAGCACAAATATGAAACTCCAAAGTAATAGACTCATCATAATAATATAAAGAGGAAAACAGAGAAGCATATCCTTACCAGCCAACAAGGCCCCTGAGACTCTGGAAGTGAAATTAATTATGTGTCTTCCCTTCTAAACACGGCTTGATAATATGGCTCTTGTATTTAACTACTAGCAAGACTTGTTGTATTCCCTCCGTTTCACTAATCAAGTCCCATTGTTTTTTGGCACAGGAATTTTTATAAAGTGGGTGGAAAAGAAAATGTGTGGTGTAAAAGTATAAAGTTGTGAGATTCATTTGTTTAGAGTGGTTGTGGTCCACTCATTTCTTTTCATTTATGAAATAGGACTTGTTTCATGAGACACCCCGAAATAAAAAAATAAGACTTGATTAGTGAAACAGAGGGAATACTTCAAGAAATTCTAAAATAAAATCAGAATTCAATAACCCTAATTGGGTAACAGAACGAATTAGAAATGCGGGAACAAATAATTCTAAGAGGCATTATTTGTTTTGTCTTCTTAGTGTCGACACAAGAAAGGGAAATTTATGGATGTGAAGACAAGAAGGCGAGTCACGGATGTCAATGTAATTTAGAACGCGTTGTTTTTTCGATCACCTGATCGGGCCTAATTTAGCCCGAAGCCTTGTGGCCCGATGGGTCTCTTCGACCGGGCTTAAACGTAGTGTTTCATGAAATAGATGGGCCGGGCTTATTTCAAGAGCTACAAATTCTGGGTCGAGGATCGATATTAAATATGGTTAGAAAGAGGGAATCTAAATCCTAGGTAAGATATTAATTCATCTTGATTCCTCTATTACAAATCGTGTTTAGTACTCCCTCCGTCCCATTATTAATGTTCCATTTGCCTTTTTGGTTGTCTCATTATTTATGTCTCATACCAAATAAGGAAATAAATGAACCACAATCAATCTAAGCAAGTGGATCCCACCCCTTTATACTTTTACACCACAACTTTACACCTTTATTTCCACTATCTTAATAACCGTGCCCAATCTCAATGAGACATTAATAATGGGACGGATGGAGTATAAATTATTACATTTGGAGAGATATATAGCATGTACATAGTAGTGTCAAAATGTCGGAGTTACTGATTGGATACAATATTCTACATCTTTGTTGCCATCAAAATATATATTGGATCGATAACTTTACTATATTGTATGTAAACATGTTTGACGCGTTTATTGTCATCAAGATAGTGAGGCCTATAATTTTGTTATTAAAAATTGATTCTTAACTTTTACTCCCTCAGTCCCGCTATTTGTGGCTCACTTTCCCAAAAGGGGTGTCCCGTTATTTGTGGTCACTTTCCTAATTTGGTAATAAAATATTATCATATATTCTACTCTATCATCTTCTCTCTCCTACTTTATTACATTATCTCTCTTACTTTATCATATTTTCTCTCATACTCTCTCATTATCTTACTCATCTTCTCTCTCATACTTTATCATCTACTCTCTCTCATAATTTATCATATATTCTCTTAATTCCCGTGCCGAAACCAATTGAGCCACAAATAACGGGATGGAGGGAGTATATAATTTTCATAACGCAATAATAAAGAGTTCCTTCCACATTAATTAAAACTTTTTTATATAATTTAGAAATCTCAATAAAAATTATAATTGTAAAAATACATATATATAATATCTAGCCCCCAATTTCATTTCTATAAAACTTTGCACTTTTGTTCCTTTAATGTCCTTAATGAGACAAAAATGTGCAAAAGAAAGTAAAAAAAAATGATTTTATGAGATGATCTCAACCATCCATAAATCTTAATCAATGGTTTATGTGTGTTCTTAGTTCTCTCTATAGGGGTGTTTCCTATGTAACTCTCCCCTATATATATGTATAGATATAGATATATATCTATATGTCCCCTATATATGTCCCCATTGGATGACGTAGTGGTGAAGGTGTGTGGCCGGGACCGAAAGGTCATGGGTATAATTTCCACTGGACATACTATGTGTGCATGTCCCTATATATATATATATATATATATGTCCCTATGGGATGGCGTAGCGGTGAAGGTGGGTGGTCCGGGACCGAAATTAATGTCATGGGTTCAATTCCCAATAGACACACTATGTGTGCCTGTCATCTTAAGGTGGTTTAACTCGGGTTCAATTCCCACTGGACACACTATGTGTGTCTGTCACCTTAGGGTGGTTTAACTCTCCTGTGTGGTTTGCAGGCTATTGCACAGGAGCGAGGTTTACCCTGTGCGCACCAATATGTGTGTCTGTCACCTTATGGTGGTTTAACTCGGGTTCAATTCCCACTGGACATACTATGTGTATCTGGTCACCTTAAGGTGGTTTAACTCTCATGTGTGGTTTGCAGACTATTGCACATGAGCGAGGTTTATCCTGTGCGCGGTTTGCAGGCTATTGCACAAGAGCGAGGTTTACCCTGTGCGCACCAAAAGTAGCGGCTGCGGGTTCCTCGTTATCAAAAATATATATATATATATATATATATATATATATATATATATCACATTTCAATGAAATAACAATTATTCTTACCCTAGCATTAGAGAATTACAATTACTAATAGCATAAAAGTTGAAGAACGTGTCACTGATGATGGATATTACATACTAGAAAGGGTTATTTGCCTCAAAATATACGAACTTTTGTCAAATTTTTATTTTGCAAATGAACTTTAAAATCTGTCTGTAAATATATGAACTTTTGATTTGTTTGAAATTGCATATGGGTCAAAAATCCAGCGAAATCAAAGTTTATATGATAATTTGCCTCCAAATACACGAACTTTTGTCAAATTTCCATTTGCACATGAACTTTAAGATCTATCTGTAAATATATGAACTTTTGATTTGTTTAAAATTGCATATGGGTCAAAAATTCAGCGAAATCAAAGTTTATATGATATTTTTCGGTGTGACGTGTCTGCTTACTGACAGTCCAGGCAGCATACCAAAAGGGTGAAATTTTTTATTTTTGTAAATACACAAACTTTGTAATAATTCTCGTTTTGCACATGAACTTTGAATTTCATTTAAATATGCACACAACCAACTTAGGATCGGTTCGATCGATCTTCCATTTCCGATTAACGACAGGTGTAATTTGTAAATAAAGTTTGAATTTCATTTCAATTTTGTTACAGAAACAACTATACTTTTATTTAGAGTGTGTAAACTCCAAGAAATTTGTAGAACTAATCAATATAATTATCGAGTCCAAGAAATATTTATGTGGATATATTCATAAAATTAAATCTCAATATACCTCACTAAAAAAAAACTCGATAATTATATTCATTAGTTTTACAAATTTATTAGAGTCGACAAACGCTACATAAAAAGTACATTTATTTCCATAATAAGATATAAATGAGATTCAAACTTCATTTATAAATTAAAATGAAATTATAAGTTTATGTGCAAATTTAAATGAAATTAAAAGTTTATGTGCAAAATGGAAATTGTTACAAATTATTTGTATTTATAAGAAGAAAAAACCATCCTTTTGGTTTGATACTGACTGGACTGCCTCGTGTGCAAACATGTCACGCCGGAAAATGTCATGTCAGTTTTAATTTGATTGAATTTTCGACCCATGTGCAATTTCAAAGTTCATGTATTTACAAGACAAATTTTAAAATTCATGTGCAAAACAAGAATTTGAAACGAGAATTTGATAAAAGTTTGTGTATTTGGAGACAAATAGCCCTTCTTGTTCGTACAGTACGGAAACGAACCATATACACCAAAGGAGAAGTGGGAACCTTCTATTGGCTCTCCATCTCGAATCCAAAAGCTGATAGCTTCTCAATAGAAGGTTCCCATTTCTCACTTGTTGAGGAAGATCAAAACTAGTTCAAGGGCAAGGTGATTGATGGTGTAAAGTTGCTACTATGGTAGGTTGCGGAGCCACGCTGAAGCTAACGGGTCCGTCAAATTTTATATATTCCTTCGAGTTATGTAGAAAAAATACAAGAAAAAGTCTTGGTATGAAGAATTAGTGCTCGTGTTTCCATAAAATGTCATTTCTAGCTCCGCCACCAGCTATGGTTGAATCTCGCTGCAGGCATTGGTGGATACAATGGCCGTGCGAGTGTCCCTCCCAAATCACGAAACCCGACTTTGATATGTATTTGGTAGATAAATCATTTCGATCATCTTTTGAGATTGCGGATTTCCACACTCGTAATCTTAGATCTGCCCGGCTATTGTCCATATTATAGCTCTTAATGGATCTATTGTATTTTTCTTGTGTTTAACATGTAAAGTGTATATGCACTATCATTCTTTTCATTACTATCTACCACTTTCGTCCCGCTTGACTTGTCTAGTTTTTCTTTTCAGTTGTCTCATTTCCTGAAAAAGAAAATACACTATACAACTTCAACTTTTTTTTCCAACTCATCTACACACAACCAACCATTTATCTTAATCTCAGTACCGAAAAGAATAGGACGAAGGGAGTATTAATTTTTATATTTTAATTAAATGATTTAATAAAATGAAAAAAACTACTCCCTCCGTCCCAGCTCATGTGAAAAAATTGTTTCCGACACGGGAATTAAGAAGGTGGAAGATAAAGTATGAGAGAGAAGTTTATGATAAAGTAAAAGAGAGAAGATGAGTGAGATTATGAGAGAATAATTGATAAAGTATGAAAGATAAATAATAAAATAAGAGAGATAAATGATTAAAGTAGAAAAGAAAAATGAAAAAGTATGAGAGAAAATTGATAAAGTAGGAGAAAATTTATAATTTTTTTAAAAAATTATTTATATTTTTTGAAGTGTGTCACTTGAGACGGGACGCCCGAAATGGAAAGTGTGTCACATGGAGCGGGACGGAGGGAGTACTTTTTTTTAATTGGTAATAATGAATGTATTGATGTAATGTATATCTAAATAAATTAACTCAAAACATGCCACGTAATAAAATAATATATATATATATATATATATATATATAAATATTCTGTGTTCATTAATTATTTTACAATAATAGCTCATAAAGTTAATTGTTCTGACCCAAGTACAAACTAATTTTTTATATTACTTTTTAGGGTTTAAAAAAAAATTAATATATTTTTTTAAATATAAGTCAATGGGGCAGGCGGACCGGATTAGCTATCATCTCCGGCCAAACGCTGCATCATTGGAGATGACTACAGCGAACCCACGATGAGTTTCCGTGTAATACGAGGAAACCAATTATTACAAATTGTGTATTTAAATTAGGTGCACATTATTAATTTTTTGTTTGCTCCTAGATCCATCAACAATTCCCTTTTTGGGAAAATAAAATATTAGTCGACTATTTATATTATTTTGGGCACGACCTAAAAATAGATTATACGACTTCTCGGACAGATTTTCTTAGTTGTCCATTATGAACTAGCAGCACGTACATATTGTGATTTTATCTATAATACACTTATTTCACAAATAATTTAATATTCTTTTAGTTCAAGAGTTTGAGTACTTGTTTTTGTCTATAAACCAAATTTTCATATATAACTTTTTTTAAAGAAAATTATTCACTAAACACGCATCCCAGATTTTATCTTCTGATTCTTGCATGTTTTTTAGAAATTTCACACTTCGTTCCTCTTACATTTATGGATCTATATTCTATACGTCGACGAAACAATTTTGTGATAATACTAAATAATTTTGATTTCTATGTAGTATGCAGTTCCTATTCAAAATCATGTATGCACGTCGGTTTAATGGAAAATGAATTAGAACAAAGTTCAAACATAACTCAAAAATACACCAAATTTTTTTTAAAATTTTTTATTAGAAAAAAACTATAATGTCCTTAAATTACACAAACCTCATTTGTTTCGTGATCATGCATACACGATGAAATTTGATGAGGCAAAAAATATGTAGAGAGAGAATCAAATATCCACAATTTGTAAATTAAAATCCAAGAGAGAGAGAAAAAAAAAACCAATAAATAATAGGGGAAAAAACTAAAATTGCCACTAGTCTTCAGAAATGCTGACTAGATTAGGCCTCCAAACTCCGACATTACTTTTGCTACGGTGATGCCGCCGAGAAGGCTTCTTCTTCTCCGGCGACTCGCTAACGACGATCTCCGGCGCCGACTTTTTCTTCGGAGAGGTCAGATTCTTGAGAATCTTTTTAGTCTTCTCAGCCGGCAGAGAAGAGGCCGGTATCAAGAAATAAATGGATCCCCGTTTGAGCTCCGAATCGGGCGAAAGGATCAGGATCCGGCGCGTCATGCCCTGTGAGCTCGGCTTCGTGAGGACGTGATTCGGGTTGCTTTTCAGGACCTCCGCAACTGTGACCCGACCCGTTAACTCGTCCACGCACCCGTTTATGTGAACTATCCGGATCAAGTCTAGGGCCCCACATGGGAGAACGCAAGCCAAACAACACCTTAAGCTGTTGCCCATTATTTAAATTTCGCTCGAAATGTGAATGGATGAGATTATGATTTAGTTGATGTTGAACTAAATCTCTCTCTCTCTCTCTTCTCTTTCTATCTCCTGACTTTTTTGATGTGTAAGAAGAGTTTGAATGTTATTGGAATGGAGTTTGTATATTTATATATAGGATGAGTGCAGTGATTGAAGGATTAAGTTATTAATTAATCATGCTTAGGAATTACTTAAGTAATTATGAAATTATTTAATATATGTTAATGTCGAGAATGCCCTCACGTTTGCATGTTTTCGGCGGTTTGTCATCTTACATCATGCTTTGAACTTGTATCGCTTGTTTAACGTATGATGACTAAATAAAATAATTCTTCGTTTTTTATATTAAAGAATAAAGTGAATTATAACAAAAACTCAATTGAAAAATAAAAATAATATTACCTTCAGTGTAGTTTATCCCAAAATAACTTTAATTTCAGCCCACTTTACTATTAGATTATAGATCATATTTAATTACCCGAATTGACAAATCTAATCAATTGGATGATTTTCACTATTATGTTATATCTTAATTAAATAACCTTAATAATATGTCTAGTATATCATTTAATATACTACATTCTAAACATTTATATACTTTAGCTTAATAGCTTCCTCTTTCTTTACTACAAGAAACAAATTGAAGAACAAACATTTTTATATGTAATACTGAAGATGGAGCGTGTGGGGTCGACCGGTCGTTGCCTGATTACACCCCAAGTTTTAATAAAAATTAAATTGTGTCTTTTTTTAAAAATTTACCATTTTATCATTCTGAAATTACATATTTACACACCCGAAATAAATTCTAAATCTCGACCATCAGAATATAAATTCTGGAACTGTCCCTATATAATAACATAACACGTAAAAGTTTGGCAACAATAAGTGAAGTTTGGGAAATGAATATAATTAATTGTAGTTGATAATGGTCCATGATTGGGAGGCTAACATTTGTTAATCTTTGTACCCCAAAGTCCAAAGCTTCCAGCTGTCTTTGATCCAAACCCAATTTTTCTATCAACTTTTGTTAGTATTCTTGTGATAGAACTGCATCTACCAATGCATTTTTAATTACAATAAATTAATTCATAAATAAAAATTAATTTATATTCTTATTAATATTTTGTGTTTGGCGTCGTGAATCGTGGGTTTTCCTTGTAGTTACATTTTACTTACAATATATGTATTCTAGATCTACTCTATTATTCTTGTCAAACTATTAATTTAGTTATAGGGATGCATGTTATTTGGTAGCATTAAGTGTTGCAATTATATCTGTTTAAATCTCAAACTATTAGACAAGAATAGAGAGTTTCACATCATATGACCGCTATTGATCCTTGCTACGAAAAAAAAAATCGATATAACCTACTAATGACTAGTGAATTAGGGTAATTTATACTAAGTAAAAATATAAAATTGGGAGATTCGATGGCAAAAAGAATGGTGATCCATTAATTCGTTATTTAGTAGGAATCGGTAAAATGACAGAATCCGTAAAAATTATCTAATAAGTCCTGGAAGGAATTTCAAGGGGGGGCTCTATGAGAAGGAGTTTTGATCGGAGATGAGGGTGTTTTTCCTTGAAGATGGGAAATTCGACTGTCGGGATTTATCAACTTGTAAATTCTTCCTTAATTAGTTATAATAATGAAATTGGCTGATATTATGACGATATCAGGTAGTAGGGGTGTCGACCGGGATGGGATCGATAATCCGAATACCTAATTTCGGGATCCCGATCCCGAAAATGGCCCAAATACCATCCCAAAACCGATCTCATTTCGGGATTCGGCGCGATATTTCGGGATTGGTATTCGGTAATACCACAAATCCCGCATGAATCTTTCTTTAAAAAAAAGGGTTCAAAACTGCTCTGCCTGGTTCCGAACACATGCTAATAACACAAACACGTTCCTATTTGCAAGACATTTACCACTTTGCAACATAGATTGTTGAGTGACGAGAGCAAAGGGAGAGGTCAGAGGTGACGAGCTGCTCAGTTGATGCCGTCGACGGGCTGCAGCGGAAGGGGGAACTGGCCGGTCCGCCAGTGGCGGAGAGGTGGAGATTCGGGAACCGGACTCCACTTAGACGAGAGAATGCGTTGCGGGAGGGAGCGGATTCATTGTTCAACTTCAATGTTTGTGTGTCGGTGAATCCTAATTCCTAAATCCAGTCAAGACTTAAATTGACTAATTCTATATTTCTAATTTCCTATTATTCTAATTTTCTAATTTTTCGGTAAATCCCAAATTCTGGATCGGCCGTAAACATGATAAAATTAATACAACTATCAATACCATGTCCCAAAGAATGGCATTTTGAGATCCCAATGTATAAACACCCTACTAGATAGTACAGATATAATGAACCTTCTTAAAAGCATAAAAGGGTAAGGAAAAAAAAGAGCTTAATTTGAAGGAATCTCCAGCAACACCACTAAAGAAATTCCTCGTGCCCTTTATTTCTCCAAAAAAAATTCCATGTTCGTCGCCCACTATAAACAAATAAAATAAGGAGAAATTTCAAATGCCACTTTCACCCCTTTCCGTTTTATGTTCCAATTTTTTTAAAGATAATTAAAGTATAATAAAATAAAAGAGAATATCCAGTTGTTCTAAAAAATGATTTAAGTATACGAGTTAGTGAAATTTAATATATTTATTAATTAATGAAGAATATTAAAGTATATTGTTCTCAACGACGACGAAGCTTCGTCCTCAATCTAATGCTTATTAAAAAAATAGTAATAATTGTTCAAAGAATTAATTGCTAACTTAAATTTCAATTATTAGCAGTACAGTACAGCCCAACCACATTAATCATCATAACAATATAATAATATATTACATTATAATTGGAATATTTTTTTTCATTAACTCCACCGTACCAATACCAATTACGGTAATTTTTTGCGTGAATTTATTTTTTTAGTACCATTATTTGCAACACAATTTACTTCAAACTCAAAGTAACATTCATAACTTTATTTTCTACAAATTTCCAAAAATAATGATAAAATATACTATCACTTTACTGTGTTCTCGAAAAGTATCTAATACTCAATTCAAATAACAACCGCTAATTTCTTTAATCACATACAAAATATTTCATCATAATCGTCTGCTCAACTCAAATAATAACTACGAGTTTCTTTTATCACACAGACAAAAGATTCCATCATAATAGTCTCCATGTCACGTCTATTGAACATTTAAATTTATTTCCCTAATATTTAAATTATATGCCTCGGAACCGAACTTTAATAGCAACCTTTGTTCTATTATGAAGAACGTGGGCCTGCACATACTGCCAGATTGCTAGTTTTGGAGTTCAAATTATTATTTGTTATTTTAAACACACTTTCTATTATTAAATTCAAATATATATACGAGACTGTATACATCTCCGTACGTTCATCCTTTTTATTACATCATTTAATGTCGAAAATCTTCGTACAAGTCTCAACACACGGTCAACTTCTTGAGAGCGGTGCAAGCTAATTAGCCTAACATGGAAAGAAATGCAAATTTAAATACTCCATCTGTCCCTAATATAAATTTATTTTCTTTTTTCATCTATTTAAAATTTATATGCTTATTAACAATTTTTTTTGTTTAAATAAATTTTTCACTAACGTTAATACGTCTAGTTAATGTGAGAATTTAGAAAAAGACTATTTTATTCAACTTTTCTAATAACAAATATAATTATATATTTAACTTTTTAGTAATTTATTTTAATTTACTTATATTCCAATATCAATATTTATCTAACTTTCATATCATTAAATATTTTCTTAATATGTGTGGAAAAGCAAATAGACATATATATTTGGGACGGAGAGAGTAATGAAATTGGTAATAGATTCAAATATAATTAGTATGGATCGATTTGTGTGTTTTGGAGTTCCGAGTATGAGTCAAGTGTAAGTCATGTTTGATAAAATGACAAGAAAGGACTGCAGCATCTTCAATTTAATGGCGAATTAAAAATTAGGAGACAATCTACAATTTTTAATGCAACATCTTTAATTTCGGGAAGAGGCGGAGAAAAAATAAATTTTCAAAATAAGATACAAAGAGTATGAGATTCTGCATCCGCCATGACTAATTTATATGATAGACTCATATTTAATGATATTTGAATGAATTCGAATCTAATATTGAAATAAAGAAAAAATTTAAAATATTATAAAAATACTAAAATAACTATAAAAAAAAGAGATGGAGAGAGAAAGAACATCAAGTGAAGGAGAATGATGAAAGAACTATCCTCCAATCACCCGGAAAAACTATTCCAATTCGCCTTTTAAATTATGAATTATGTTAGTATAACAACATCATTTCCTTAAATATATGCAAAAAAATATACTATATAGTTCATTTTTTATGTGATTTATAAACTATTATGCATAAACAGATTATTCATAGTACATTCGGGTAGCAGGTGTGGGCTTTATTCACTTAAAAAATAAAATGAAAAGAACAATTATTAAATTAAAAAAAAAGGTGGGAAAGAACTCCAATAGAAATACAGTTTGTACATTATTAAGTTTTAAACATAACCAACTTAGAAATAATTTGTAAATTGTTGAATGAAGTGAACCACTTTTAACAATTTGATATAAATAGGCCCATGACATTGGATGGACCTAAGGGGCCTTATACGCTACTTGGACATAATGTTGCGTACAAACCGCCTGGGATCTTCTAGCTCACTTGCAATGTATTATTCAATGGACCACTTATTAGCAGCTGAAGTTGTCACGCACCACACCTAACTTACTACATCCAATTAACCTTAGTCAAGAAAAAGAAAAAAAGAAATTTTAATTTGAATATTATAATGCCAATTACCCATTATCCTTAGTACACAAATAGCCATTAAATTGTAATAATACTTCTTAACATCAACAACTCCTCAGATTAATCTCTATTGTAATACTACCTCCATGAAATCTGCCCAGCATTTCCTCAAAAATGTTTACAATAATACCATAATTAACTATATTTGCTCCTTATCCCCACTCTTCGCCGCATCTCGAACTCCGTCAAGAAATTAGACTTGAATTCAAAACCAAGATCCTCTTCCTTCTTCGTATCCTAATCACTCTAATGGTAGGCTTCATCATCATCATCTACATTTACATTAAAAATTAAAAGCCCGATCCGCAAAACTCCTACCTTTGGTCACCTGCCACCTAACTCGGCGCCGTCGAGCGCAACCGAACCCGCATCTTCACCTCCTCCCTCCAACTCGTTGCCAACGAACTCAATTGCACAACCATCTCCAAATTAGTTCTCACACTCTCCAACTCCTCCAACTCACACAAACTCGTCGAAATCTCCAGGCCTTACATTTTGAAGTTGAATTGAAAACTTATCTGTAAGGCAGAGAAGTGTAATCGTGCGAAAAGGAAAAATAAGGTTGGGGATTTTGACTTTTTTTTAACAATTAGATTTTAAAATATTCAAATTAGATTTTTCCTTTTCCTTTTTTTGACTAAGGTTAACTTAGTGTAGTAAGTTAGGTTTGGTAAAAGACACGTGGCACTTGTTGATAAGTGGTCCACTGAATGGGACATTGCAAGTAGACTAGAAGATCCCAAGCGCGTACAAATAGGGTAGAGATCTTCTATCCCACTAAGGTGAGGACATGTGTCATTTTAACCTAACCATATCTAATCCACTACATGACACATGTCCTCACCTTAGTGGTGGGACATGTAGTGGGGATATGTAGTGGGACTGAGAAATTTTTGGTCATATTTGAATTATCCATATAATTTGTGCATACCCATTTATGTCTATATTATTGTTGTATAGTTAAACCTCTGTAAATTAATATTGTCGGGATTGTGAGATCTATTATTTTAAAAAATTATCTATAAATTATTAATTTAGAGAAAGCTTTCGAACTTCAACGAAATCGAATTTTAATTATATGAATATAAGGAATTATAAGTTTATTTATATATCATATAATGTAATTTTTCTATTTACTATCTAGAAATAATGAATTATATTAATTTGTTAATAAATAATAAATTTATTCATTTAAAAAATAATTTAAATGATATAACAATTATTCATTGAAAATGATCACTAAAAAACACTAAAGATAATACAATTCATTTGGAACCAGTTACGTGCAAAGAAACACTTGTTGCATCTATGACTCTTCACATTTTTATGATATCATTCGATAAAACCATCAAAACTATTTGATACAATTAGAAAAATTAGAGACTAGATTCAATTAAATTTAAGTTTTAAAGAAAAATCAGACACGACTAAAATCATATTTTATATATATATTAATTTCACCAAATATTAATTTTAGATGATTATTAATTTTTGATATTTATGGAATCATATATTTACATTGAAGTTTTCTTAAAATTATTATTTTATCGAGTATTAAATTATAAAGGTTCTACTGCATATTATTTTCTAATTTCCTATACTGAATTTTTTGAAGATAATACACATCCAATGATACCAACGTAATAAAGTAAAAAAAGCAAAAACATGTCATGTGAAGCAAGATACCCCGAACATCAAATGTTATAAAGTCATATTTTTTAGTATTTAGGATTAAACTGAGATATCCAAGGGGGTGTGGCGCGCATAAATCGCCAAAAAATCCCTTTATGTATGAGATTTTTCAATTTTTTTTAATTAACCATTCAAAGTTTTAATGTTGGCCCTATCTTTTTCAGTATATTAAGGTTGGTTAACACCAAAATCTGCATTATTAATAAAAAGAAATAGATATATAATCATACATCTCAACCATTGCCATGGTTAACAACTCTAGGATGCAAGCCACAAAAACACTATACATGTGTGGCACAAGACAAGACCAAACCCCATTAAACACCCACAAACAACAAATCTTCACAAACTACACTAATGTGTATATGTCTGTATATATATGGTATGAGAGAGAGAGAGAGAGAGTGTGTTAAATAAACAAACACCCCTTTCTCTTCATCTCACTTTCTTCCAACCCCAGTCCCTCTAAACAACTCAGTAATCCTTGCCTCAATATCCTCCACACTATACCTAATATGCCTATCTGCATGCTTCCCCACATCAGCAAGAGCCTGAAGTCTTCCGATGAAGTTCCGGTAAGCCGGAGACAAATTCCCGGCAACCCATATCTCCAACTCCTCCTTCAACTGCTCATCAAAGATCACCCATGAAGATTGAACCTTGCATATCTCATCAAAGTAAGCATTAAACATCTTGAGCTTCTCCCTCAAGGTTTTAGTTGCTGCACTTGGTGATGCATATTCATGATCAACCTTGAGGAAACTCAAAGCCTTGCCCCAAGAACTTCTTTGATACTTCAAATGATGCTGCCTCACTTTAGCAATGTGTTTACGAATCCAGTCGTCGCCTAATAGGGATCCCAGCTCGGAATCCTTCACCTTCTGCACAATGTATCTACCGTTGTTCATCATGAATACAGAGCTTAGTGATGTGTCTTTGTAAGCTTTGGATTTAGCTTCAAGATTGCTCTCTAGAAGCTCCATGGTGAAGGCTAATTGGATTGCTAGAGATGACGATGATGAAGCAAGAGAGGCTTCATTTCCTTTTCCATTTTCAAGAATATCAATATCTGCAAGAACAGCAGTTTCTTCAAACACCTGCTCTAAGGTTTGCTTTGATCTGCATGCTGCTCGGAGATAATTCATCACATAGCGAGTAATCGGATGCAATCCGCCACCGGGGACTGTTGATTTGGCCGGATCACGGCGGATCAAATTCTCAAGCTCCAAGAAAATGCCTCTAATTACTTCCCCTAATCTCTTCCTGACAGCTAGGGCTTCATTCCTCAATGATGAACACTTATCATCGGAAAACAGCAATTCGAATTCCGGCGTTAAATCCCTCACAGCCTCATACACGTCAAGTACTTTGAACAATCGCTCCGGAGAGCGGCTGCTGATCGCCACCGCGTCAGCGAAATTGAAGAGATGAGTAGTCGGAGATTTGCAGAGCTCTACAAAAGAAAGGTCGGCGGCGGAGGGGGAGCCGGAGAAGACGCGGTCGCAGAGGCGGCGCTCGCTTGGGAGAAGAACGCGGAGAGCGACGTTAATGGATTTAATCCATTTCTCAATCTCGTCTTCGAGCTGAGTCCACGGCATTCTCTGCACCTCGTCAATGCTCAGCTTCTGTAACCCTAATCGAGATAAGCTTCGATTTAGGAATTCCCTCCGGCAAGCGCTGAACGCGCCGCAGCACTCCTTCTCGTATCCCGCCGCCACCATCCGCTTCGCTATCTCGTGCAGATCGCCGATGGTCCCCGCCGGCAGCGCCTCGATTAAGAAATCGTAATCGATTACCGGTTGCGCCACGAGGACGGAATCATCGCGGTCGTCGTGTTCGTCACCGGAGGCGTAATCGTCGTCGTCCTCGTCGGAGTAGTCCGGGTGACGAGTTGACCCACCGTCGAGTTCAATTAGGGCTCGGAACTCGTCCTCCAAGCGCAGCATCGTCTGGTGCAGCAGATCCTCCGCGCGGTCGAGGCAGACGGAGACGCGCTTGTGTCCGGCCAAGGGAGTCCAATCGCGGACGGCGGCTATCAATTGGTCAACGGAATCGAGGAACGACGACACCTCCGCCGAGTTTGACCAAATCGACGCCTTGGAAGACATATGCCGCGATAGGCGGCGCTGAAGCGACTTCAACGTCTGCTCGATTCCGTCGTCGGAGAGCTTCTCCCGCAGCCTTCCATCAAAATTGCTGAAAATCTTCAGAATATCGTCGGTCATGGAGTCCGTGTGCCCTAGAGTCTTCGCGATGTGGCGCGCTACCGCGATGAGCTTCTCCTCGCCGTTATCCGCCATTAGAGTGAGCTTGAAGATTCGAAATCTCAACAAATTTTATAGAAGTGGAGTAAATCGAAGAGTAGGAGATGGAAATCGGATGGGCGCCGTCGCGGAAGGTGGGAGGGAATGAAATGGGGTCCCGCGCCATAGATAAGACATCGGAAAACGCGGTTTCTGCAAGTGTGAATGCTGATACGCAATTATAAAATTAATCAACTGGATTAGGGCAAAAAGTGAAAAACCTAAATTGGACGAAAATGACTGGAGAAGAAGACTCGAGAATCAAGATGAAAATCCTGGTTGGAAATTATAGCAAGTTGTATAGAATTTCTTCAGTTAAAATCCCTTGTTTGGTAAAATTATTATGGTTGAATACAAACAGTTCGTATCTTACATGTCGCTCGTGTCCAACTAACATTTCAATTATAAGCATTTATGATAATTTTGAAATTTAAATTGTAAGAGAGGAGGATGAAAGAAAATTAATTTTGTTTTATAAAATTGAGAAAAATATAATATTGAGGCACATTTATAAAATATATTTACATTGTATAATTTTAGAAAATTACAATGTATACATACATATTAAATAAAAGGAAAATACATAACATAAATTTAAATTCTACACTAATTATCTAATAATTAAGAATATCATTTCCAGAGGTTTACTGTCCGATAATAAATTCCGAAAATAACGGTCGTTAACATTTCACGTTTGAGAAATTAAAGACACAAACGCTCATTTCGACATCCAGAATGCACTAATTGATCATTTGTAGAATCAATATTCATCTTCGGGTAATTAAATATTATGTAACCTATTATTTTTATTTAGGTAATTTAAATTATTTTTTTGCGATTAATGTAGAATTTTAATTATGTATTTTTAATAAATATATTATTATGTTTAAGAAATAGAGAAAAATTATTAGAGACGAAATATTATTTCTATACTAAGGTAGTGTTTGGAAGAGCTTTTATAAGCAGTTTTTAGTTGTTTATGCTTAAAGTTGCTTGAAATTGTTGTTAAGCAAAAGTTATTAGTGTTTGGAACAGTAGAAAAAAAACAGCTTAATTTTAGAAAAAGCAGTTTTGCAAACACTGTTATAAGCTGCTTTTCAGTTTCTTTTGACTTCTGCTTTTAAAAAGCACCCTCTGACCAGCTTATGAGCTTCTGATTATTCTGGCTTATTTTAAGCACAAAAAAAGCAGAAGCACTTATTCCAAACATTAAAAATTATGTTTTTAAGATCAAAAATTTCAAAAGCAGCTTATTTAAGATGTTCCAAACACTACCTAAAACAGAGAAGAGCTTTTTATAATGGGAGAAACCGTTAAAGGTGCTCTTAAAATTAAAAATATTAATGAAACACATATAAAGTAAGTTAGTTTGGTCAACAGTCAAAATATTGGAAAACTGGAACAGATTTTCCGTGTTATGTGAAAAAACAGTTGTGCAATCATTACTCGGGTAGAAATAAATAAATTTCATTTCATTGTAGTAATAATTAGTAAATTACATATATTAATCATGGATTGTAGTCATGTCAGGTCAAATTTAAGATTTAGATTAAGAGCAGAATCTCTAATTTATTTATCTGTGTATCTTTAAAAAATTATACTATTGGGTCCGGGGAAAATCCGAACCTATATTATTAATTATATTTATAAGAGTAAGAACTACCAATTAAGTGAAATTTAAATTAAAATTTGAGAGGATGCCAAACTACAAATGTGTTGTACGAGATAATAAATTTTTAGAAAATATTCTATTTATTTCATAAATATTATCTCATTTTACTAATGTGGTATTTCATAGATCTTATCCCGTTTTTTAAATGACACGATATTGTAACTAATATTTACAAAACAATTTGTAAACCACCACTTTACACACAACTTCAATGATTCGTTTACAACTTAATAAATTATTCTCGGAGAAATGATTAAGGGGCATATAAAGACGGTTGCCCCTCAAATCATGCAAATTCTCCTAATATTTTGTTATTTATTTTGCTTTTTCTAAATAATAGATTTCACATTTTGGAACATAATTCAATTCCCATCTTCTATTGATCGAAGCTCTTGTTATCGACTAGCTAATTCTAAACTAGAGTCACCATTTAAACTTCATTAAAAAAATCCAGAGTATAGTTTATGGATTAATAAAAAATTATACTCCTTCCGTCCAACTACATTCGTCTAATTATTATTTGGGTTGTTCCACTTAACTCGTCCACTTTTATTAATAAACATAAAATAATACTTTAATATATTCTATGGATCCGTTACTTTATATTACTTTATACAGAACAAACAACTTATTTAGGCCCCAATTAGAAGAGCAAACAACATATTTTAACTTATTTTAAATTATAAGTCATTTTGCGCGCATTTGATAAAGTTTAACGAAATTACTTATTATAAACAATAAGTTACTTTTTACTTATTCTCATACAATACTAATATTAACTTATAAGAAACTTTCAATTAGGTTCCTATATCAAATTCTGACAACAAATATTTTTTTTAAATTTTTATTTTCTATATAAATTATTATTATTTCATGCATCCAAACACAATTAACTTACTAAATTTAAGTACGTATATCATAAATTTTAATAAGATACATTTTTTTATAAGTTTTTAATTAAATTATTTTTCTAAACAAGACCTTAATTTCTGTGCTCGAAGAAGAATTAGACTAATGGGATGAGATTGAGGGAATATTATTTAAGAATTAGACTAATGTGATGAGATTGAGGGAATATTATTTAAGAATTAGACTATTGGGATGAGATTGAGTGAATATTATTTACAAAAGTCCTTATAATTAAATATAGAAATAAATATGTGCTATAGGTGTGGATGCTAGATATGATTATTAATTAGTAGTAGTAGATTATTGCTGTGCACGAGATGTATATATACAATTATTCTTGAAATGACTCGTCGGGTTGTGGGGGGCAGCACTCTTTGTTTGAACAAATTTGTCTACAGCTATTTCATTGACTTCAGTCTCCACCTCCCTTAATCGGTGCCTTTTTTTATTTTATTTAAAGTAACATTAAATGAAATAAATCATCTCCATTTAGAGAGAGGAAAAAAAAAAACTCATTTTTGAGGAACTCGTAAACTCGCACAAAAAATTGCAATTTCGGTGACTCCACGGAATACAGAAAAACGGTGATCATTAACGACTATAGTATTACGAGAATATGGTTGTAAACGAATCAAATAGTTTTGATTCGATTCGGTATTCGTATTCGATTTTTGATATTCGTATTCGAGATTTTGAGATTCGAATTCGATTATAAATATTCGATTCAATTCGTTTACTAATCAAATACAAATACAAAATTGTAATATTCGATTAGATATTCGTAAATATTCGATTAAATACAAATTATATATACAATAATTATTTTTACATATAGTAACTTTTATAAACTAATTATAATTATAATTTAAAATATTTATGTTAAGGGCCTAAATCAAGATTTAATAACTCATCACCTCTTTTTAATATATGTATTTTTTAATATCAATTAAATGAATAAATTAAATATTAATTTCATGATATCACAAAGCCTGAAAAGTGAAAGCCGAATTAAATAGTTTTGATTCGATTCGATATTCGTATTCGATTTTTGATATTCGTATTCGAGATTTTGAGATTCGAATTCGATTATAAATATTCGATTCGATTCGTTTACTAATCAAATACAAATACAAAATTGTAATATTCAATTCGATTCGTTTACAACCCTACGAGAGTGTAATATTATTAATTATCAAGTGCAATATTATCAATTTTAAAATTCATTATATTTGTATTAAATGTGTTTTGTTCACACTCTCACAAAATAAATTTTATTCGCAAGAGAACCATTCTATATGTTATATCAACCTTTAGCCAAAATTAGAATTAGATAATTAAATTGTTTCTAACTAATATAATCCATTTGCAACTTACAAGTTGTTCTGATTCATGATCGAATTTGAGTGGTTGTTATTTCTGAGTTGCAGAATGGACTTGAGGAAGCAGAGATTTTTTCAGTTATTTTCAGTCACGCCACGTCATAAGATCACCACCGTTGATGCTTATTACTAAAGAATGACGGCTAGGATTTATAATAATAAAAGCGTGTTTGCTAGCTGTTACGATTTCTTGTTAGTTGAGTTGTAACTGCCGAATGTTCTAGATACAATATGTAGCTATATAGTGTGGTTTTGTATGCAGAGTTGAAAGAAGTTTTAGATCTGAAATGAAATACTATCTGGTTTCTCTCGTTACTGTTCTCCCTCAATCCATCATCTAGGTTTTCCTTCCAATCTTATTCTGCAAAATACGTGTTATAACATGGTATCAAAGCATTATGCCGAGGCAGAGAAAGTTAAATTGGAGTGATCTGGTGCGTGAGGAACTTGGCGATCCAGGTGGATCATCATCTTCAACCTCTGATTCAGGAGATTCATCTCCAAATATGGCTGCTCACGGTCGAACGACGACCAACACCGATTCATCAAACAAAATAAATGACGTATATTACCTAAATCCACATGATCACTCTGGTTTGAAACTGGTGAATGCAGAGTTTAATGGTTCGAATTTCTACGCATGGAGTCGCGCCGTGCGTCGCGCCCTTGCTGGACGAAATAAGCTGTCGTTTATAGATGGTACGCTACCTCAACCACCTTTGACTGATCCTAATTACAATTCATGGATACAAGCAGATTTTATGGTGTTTTCGTGGATTATGAATTGTATATCTACTGAGATTTCAAAATTCTTCATACTCAAAGATAACTCATATCAGCTGTGGTCTATTTTGAGGCAGCGATTTGACTGCTGCAATGGTCGTAAGATTTTTAAGTTGAAGAAGGATTTAGCAAGTTTTGTGCAAGGCAATCAATCAATTATGATATATTACAATAATCTGACTGCTATGTGGGATGAGTTAGATCTACTTTTGCCTCCACCTAGTTGTGTATGCGCTGCAGGACAGATTATCAGTTCATATCACGAGAGTGAGAAATTAATGCAGTTCCTATTAGGGCTGAATGATGCATATGACACTGGTAGAAGCCAAATTCTCCTACATGATCCTCTACCTACTATCAGTTGGGCATATAATATGGTTCAACAAGATGAGGACCAACGGAAGGTGACATCTAATCTCGCAGCTTCTACCAATCACCCTGTTCTGGCAGTTGTGCCTCAGAATAATGTTGTCAATCCACCAGAGCATAATGTGATGGAAGTTCAATCCAGAAATTTTGGAAGTAATTTTGGTAAGGAACGTGGGACTGGTTCACGGCCTAGGATGACTAAAGAGGAAAGGAAGAAACTGAGATGCACGCACTGTGCAGCTATTGGACATGAGAAGCATGAATGCTTCAAATTACATGGAGTGCCTGAGTGGTTCAAGAAATTGAAGGATGAAAGGGGAAATATGAAACAACAGGTCAATAATGTATCGCAAAAGGAAGAGATATCATCTTCTACAGATATTTCACAAATTGGGAAGATTGTTCAACATGAGTTGGCTAAGGCGCTTAATAAACTGCAGAATGCTCCAAATGCAAATGTTAATTCTGTGCAGACTTACACTCCACTTGCTAGCCTGGATAAGCACTATGCTTTCACTTTGTTCAGTGACATGGAGAGTGAATCCATTTGGATAATGGATTCGGGTGCAAGCAGTCACATCTGCTGCAACAGGAACCTCATGCAGAATATTAAGAGGCTAGAGGTTCCGCAGAGCATTTACTTACCAAATGGCTCTGCTCAGTTCATATTTGAAGTTGGGGAAGTGGCTTTGAGTGGAGGTATGTATCTTCAGAATGTGCTATATGTATACAATTTTACTCATAATTTGGTGTCAACTTTTCAACTTACAAATGATTTGAAGGCACGCTGTACTTTCTATCCTACCCATTGTTTGATTCAAAACGTGGAGAATGATCATATATTGAGTATAGGAAAGGCAGTAGGACGGTTATATGTGTTGGATCCTAAACCTAATAATCATGAAGTGAATTCAGTATCTGATACTGCTTTGATAGACTGGCATGTGAAGCTAGGACATGCTTCATATCAGACGCTCTCTCGTATTCCTGAATTGAAACAGATGTGTTGCTCTAAGATTCAGCAGAAGTTAGCCAGCTGTGAGATATGTCATGCAGCTAAGCAGTGTCGAAATCCTTTTCCTACTTTGAATAGGAGGTCCACTGTCCTTTTTGAACTGGTTCATGGAGATATATGGGGACCTTACATGGTTGAGAATATTGCTAATACCAGGTATATTCTGACTCTTGTAGAAGATCATTCAAGGTGCACTTGGACATATTTGTTACAGTCAAAGAAAGAAGTTCCCAATCTATTACATGCCTTTATACAAATGGTGAAAGCTCAGTTTGGGAAATCAGTCATGAAGTTCAAGAGTGATAATGGTTCAGAATTTATCAAAACTGCTGTTGACAAATTGTTCCAAGACCAGGGGATTATACATTTGAAAAGTTGTGTATACAGCCCGCAAGAAAATGGTACAGTGGAGCGTAAACACAGATCTCTTTTGGAAGTAGCTCGTGCTCTAATGTTCCACAGCAAGTTACCAGAACGGTTCCGGCCATATTCAATCCTAACTGCTACCTGGATTTTGAATAGGTTGCCTAGTACTGTTCTGGAATGGCAGACTCCTTATTCAGTTTTGTTTGGTTGTCCTGCTGATCTCACATCTCTTAATCCATTCGGATGCTTGGCTTATGCAGCAAATACCTTACCGCACAAAGGAAAATTTGACAAAAGAGGATCTAAGTGTGTTCTGATAGGTTTTGCATCTGCTCACAAAGCCTATTTACTTTATGTTTTGGATTCTCATGAGGTTATTATTTGCAGAGATGTGAAGATGTTTCCTCACATTTTTCCATTTGCAGATCTTGAGGATCCATCATCCTCTGCTGCATCTTCTGGTGAAGCTATATATTTTCCTATAATTCCTAGTGAGACACATTCTGATTGCATAGAGATTTCTGAGGCTCCAGTTTTGGACTCTGTTCAATTATCTGATTCATCATCTATGACAGATTCTGATGATCCTGGTTCTGCACAACCTACTGATGCCATCTTACCTCCAGTTCTAACTTCCGAGTCTATGCCTGCTAAAAGAGTTTCAAAGCGTCCTGCTTGGTTAAATGACTTTGTTAGTCATACACAGTCTTCATTTCCTACTTCTACAGGAGCCACCCTCACTCCCCCAACTTTCCCTTACATAACATCACCACTCATATCTTCTTCTTATGCTACATTTCTTACCAATGTGACAAATATACAGGAGCCAAGATCCTATGCAGAAGCTTGCCAATCTTTGGAGTGGCAGGAAGCCATGAACTCAGAGCTGGAAGCTCTGGAAAACAATGAGACATGGACCCTTACACCTCTACCTCCAGGTAAACGGGCTATTGGTTCTAAGTGGGTCTATAAAGTCAAATTAAAACCTGATGGGACTGTAGAACGATTTAAGGCAAGGCTTGTTGCTAAAGGGTATAAACAGGAACTTGGCATCGATTATGAAGAAGTTTTTTCCCCCGTAGCTAAACCGGTCACTATTCGATTGCTTATTGCTCTTGCTACCTGTAATGATTGGTTTTTGCATCAAATAGATGTAAATAATGCCTTCTTACATGGTTATTTAACTGATGAGATTTACATGACACCTCCCTAAGGGTACTGTAAAGCCAAGCGAGGGGAAGTTTGCAAGCAAGTGAAGAGTTTATATGGTCTTAAACAAGCTTCAAGAGAATGGAATCATGAATTCTGTAAGGATCTTCTCTCTTTTGGGTTTAAGCAATCCGCTCATGACCATTGTCTTTTCACCATGGGAGTTGGTGACAAATTTTTGGCTCTTCTAGTGTACGTTGATGACATTCTTTTAGCAGGGCCAGATCTGGGCTTGCTTACTGAGCTGAAACAGTTCCTGCACACTAAGTTCACTATAAAAGATCTGGGAGAGGCTAAATATTTCCTTGGGATGGAGCTTGCACGAGGTGATTCAGGTATTTACCTCACTCAGCGCAAATATGTTTTGGACATGCTCGATGAGGTTGGTTTACTTGGTTGCAAATCTACTTCTACTCCTTTGCCGCAAGGTGTTCTGATTCATGATCCTAAGTCTCCTGAGCTTAGTGATCCAGATAAATATCGAAGAGTGATAGGAAAATTACTTTACCTGAATCTTACAAGGCCGGATATTACTCATGCAGCACAACAGCTTAGTCAGCATCTTGCTCGGCCGCAAGATATTCATTGGAATGCTGCTCTACATGTCTTAAGGTACCTTAAAGGATGCCCTTCTTTGGGGCTGTTTTTTGGCTCTTCTCAGCAGAGTTTTAGAATGGAGGGCTACTGTGATGCGGACTGGGGAACTTGTCTATCTACACGTCGTTCTTTAACCGGGTTCTGTGTTTATCTTGGCAGCGCATTGATATCCTGGCGCTGCAAGAAGCAAACAACAGTTTATGCTTCTACTGCAGAAGCTGAATATCGGGCCATGGGCAGCACTGTTAAGGAGCTCTTGTGGATATCTTACTTGCTTGCTGATCTTCACACTTTTGTCCCCTTGCCCATACCTTTGCATTGTGATAATATGGCTGCCATACAGATTACCAAGAATCATGTATTTCACGAGAGGACGAAACATCTTGAGATCGATTGTCACATTGTTCGTGATCAATTCAAGAATGGGTTTTTGGTTCCTACTCCCATTCATACATCTATTCAGCTTGCGGATATTTTTACTAAGGTGTTAGCTGGACCTCGTTTTCGTTTCTTGCTCTCCAAGATGGGCCTCTCTGATTTGCATAGCGTCCATCTTGCGGGGGGCTGTTCTGATTCATGATCGAATTTGAGTGGTTGTTATTTCTGAGTTGCAGAATGGACTTGAGGAAGCAGAGCTTCACTGAAAACGTCCGAAGGAAGGAGGAGATGGCGGTTATTTTCAGTCACGCCACGTCATAAGATCACCACCGTTGATGCTTATTACTAAAGAATGACGGCTAGGATTTATAATAATAAAAGCGTGTTTGCTAGCTGTTACGATTTCTTGTTAGTTGAGTTGTAACTGCCGAATGTTCTAGATACAATATGTAGCTATATAGTGTTGTTTTGTATGCAGAGTTGAAAGAAGTTTTAGATCTGAAATGAAATACTATCTGGTTTCTCTCGTTACTGTTCTCCCTCAATCCATCATCTAGGTTTTCCTTCCAATCTTATTCTGCAAAATACGTGTTATAACACAAGTACTTACAAAAAATACTACTAAGTTTATATAAAATATTAAGTTTTTGGTCAACACAGAAAATTATTTGCCAATATAATACTCTTATAAAAATTATTTGTGATATTAATAGACTGTTACCTAGTAGGATGCAGCAGCCGAGGTAGCATTGTGCTAAGTGGTGCGATAGCACCTCTCCAAATTCCAAGTATATAGTGTAAAAATGAATTAAAATGTATTTAGTACAATAGTTCGCAAATGGATTATAATTATGTACTCCCTCTGTCCATTAATAATGATCCATTGACTTTTCGGTACGAAAATTAAGAAAGTAGAGTAAGTGATAAAGTAAGAGAAAGAAGATGAGTGAGATGTTGAGAGGGTGAATGATAAAGTAGGTGATAGACATAATAAATTATAAGAGAATATAGTATTTTTTTATTTTTTTTTAAAATGGTAATTTCAAATAGGACAAATCGAAAATGTATCATTGTGAAGGAGGGAGTGTTTTTTATATTCTTTTATAGTTGTAATGAATGGAATGGTTGATCACATAAATTAATTGAGTATATGAATATTAAACATCAAACTTGGAAAGTTGGAAGAAATGTCAATTTTGATTGTGACTAGTTTTCAATTTCAATTTCAATTTCAATTTTATATTATGATGTCTGTTTTGTTTATAATTTAAAATATTATTCGTTTTTTATCTTCCGTTTTCTTTCATTTATGCATCACCTAATAAAGTTTTGTTCTAAAGGCGAATTGGATGAAAAATCATTCACAAAGACGCATATTAACAAAGGTTAGAGGTGTAGCTCTTTAGGGGGAACGTATATATATCTTAAACATGTTGGAGATTACCGTGTTTTTTCTAAATTTATTTTAGTTTTATTTTCTATATTTTATTTTTTTAGTTTTTAGATTTCTATTTGCACTACAATTATTAGAGATATTTCTAACTTTTAGCAAATTAAGAGGGCGTGTGGTTAAAGGGTTTCGGATTCTAAATACGATGTTTTGATTTAAAATATTGGAATTAGAATTGTGAAATGATATTCATAAATTTAGGAATTCACAATTCCCTAGTATTTGATGGGTTTCGGTTGAAACTCCAAATTAATTTTCATTCTAGCTCTTTCATTTTTTGTTTTTCAATATTTTATTTTGCATTTTGCATTTTTTTTTCCTTCTTCTTTTTTCAGTTTCACATTTTTTTTTCAGTTTCATTCCTTTATTTATTTTTATTTTTTTTCGTTTTTCTTTCTTCATTTTTTTTATTCTTTCATTTTAATTTTTTGATTTGATTTTATATAAAAATAAAGAAACAATTACAAATTTATTATACCCTATTATTAAAGAGCTAATAAACCAAACAACAAATATAATAATAATCCTAAACTTTAAGATTAAACCAAACATATATATATTGAATTTGATTCCGATTTCAAACTGCAAAATTAGGCCATATATAAATTAAATCTATTAGAACTTACAAGTTACAAAATTACCACTTCCCTAAAAAGCCTATTCTGTTAAATAAAATCTTCACATGTAACAATAATTAATTTATATATTCCCAAAATTCAAATAAAGCTTACTGTTATAAACTAAATAGAACGAGAGAATAATAGAGAGAATGAGAAATAGATGTATTATTATGAGGGTAGAGACCTCTATTTATAGAGTACAAGAAGGTCTCATGGGTTTTTAGGGTTTACATATGATCATCACAATATATGGTAAGTATATATATAAAATATATTTACAACACTCCCCCTTGATTGACCATCCCTAAAAGGAGTGGGGATCTTCTGCCCCATTACATGACCCACTACATGTCCCACCAATAAGGTGAGGACATGTGTCGGCAGGTGATAAAAACATGGCCCACCAATGCACGCGTGGCGCCGCGTGATTGGTGGGCCACTGAATGGGACACCAAAAGTTTGGGCAGACGATCATTTCCGCCCTAAAAGAAACTGTTGTCTCGTTAAAACCTTGCAAGAAAAACTCATTGGGATAAAAATTGGTCGAAGGAAAAAGAGTACAGTTGTTCCACCTCAATATAGTCATTCTTGATCCTTGAGTTGGCGTCAATTTCTTGAATGTTGACGTTGGTAATGCATTTCTAAAAGAATCTGCTAGATTGTCACTTGAGCGAATTTGTTGGATGTTGATGCCGCCACTCTTTCGGAGATCATGTGTTGCATTGACTCTTTTATGAATCAGTCTCAATGACTCATTTACTCGTGTGTTGCATTGGATGTCTCGTTAAAAAATTAACTAAGAAAACTCTTTGGGAAAAACTTAGAAAGGAAAAAAGAGTACAACCATTTGACCTTCATGGTCATTTGACATTTAGGAGTCAATCTAATATTCAAGATTATTTATAATTTATCACTCCCCCTCGAGATAACAATCTTCAAGGTCTAAACTAATATGTGCAACACAAGTTTAACTATCTTCATAGAGAATAGCATGTTTGTCTCGAAGATAACAAATGATGGTCAATACCATTTAAAATCCTCAAATTGCACATGAGTAAGAAACTTCTGATCCTCATCTTTGTTATCTTCTATAGGTCTAAATGAGTCTCCATCCACTTCAAGTGATTGAAGCAACCATTAGGTAGCTATGTGGATGAAATACAATAAATCTCTTTAAAGACCTTTCAGGTAGGTCGACTAGTGTAACTCCATCAGCGAGATGCTCGATCTACAGGTCGAGACAATTATTAGTTCAACCCAAGTCTTTTGATTCTAACTCCGTCTTTAGGCATGAGTTGATTTCCTCAATTACTTTTTTCTACATAATGATTCACATATCCTCTTCAGGAGGAATTTGGAGTGATGTGTTCCTAAATTTATATTCCGCGGACTTTTATCTTTAGCACCAATAAATCTCTCATGCTTCTGGCGCAAATGATAATCAATTGATTTAATTTGTTTATGAGGAACTTCAGTTCTTTCATAGTGCATATACAACATGTATATGAGATTTTAGCCACTCCTTTTGCACTAAATAACTTGATGAACTTCTGGTTCATAGTGTGTGAATCTAAGTATTAATTCAACGAGATATTTGCGGCAGTCATATTTTAATCTCCCCCTAATGCCAACAATAGTTGAGTTGGATTATAGAATCACGTGTCAATCAATAAAATAGTACACAAGTAGTGGCCATATATATGTCATGTTGACGGAGTATACACATAATTTTCAAGTATTAAACTCTTCAGAGGTCTTAACCAAAATCAAATAACAATACAAACTGCTTTATTATCAGTTTTCTTCTTGAAAACATATGAACAAATATCTTCACTTTTGAAATACACGTTGTTCTTACAACAATTTTTCATCTTACTTGGAAAAAAAAATTGACTTACGTGATTCAAGCAAGTTAAATCCTTCATGGATCTTCCTATATATATGCCACTATCTAGTAAATAATATAAACTGATATTTACTACATCCATAAGGCACATAGCAAGCCTTTTGTGACATAAGTAGATTAATCAAACTCTAAAATATAATGGCGTCTATTATGGGAGAGTTTTCATAATTGATTCCCGATCTTTGAGAGAGACTTGTGTTACGAGTATTGTCATATATCTCACAATTTTTATTTCTCTTTCTAACAAAGACACATTTATATAATTCAGAAATATTTTTCCGGATTTTGGAACTACAAGTCCACACATTTTCGGCTTTCTAAGGAATACCAATTCACCGTGATGACTTTTTTCCTCTTTGGCCAATTATTTCTATCTTGACAATCTCTTATAGATCGTCGTTGAGGATCATCTTTTATTATTTCAAGATTCATATTAAAAGGCAAAAATACCGTCGTGCGTCCACGACGATATTTGATCTCTTTAATATTTTGATATCTCAGTATTTTCAGACGCTTGTAGTCCTTTAGGAACTTCATTTGATTGATTAATCATTATCATCATTGTTTGGTTCATATGTTGTGCCCATTTTCTTAGACACAAAATTTCTTTTAAAACCAATTGGTCGACCATATTTTTGACGAATTTTAAATACATTTGCTATCATTTATGCTTGTCCTTCAGGGACATGAATTCTTATTGGAGGTATTTGCAGCAAATGTATGACATTGTCACTATATATATATATATATATATATATATATATATATATATATATATATATATATATAAGCATCAAGAAGTTGGTTTGCAATCTTTTGCAAGTGAACATTTCAACTTCTTCACATTGATTACTTCGGGAATCCAAATATGACTAGTTTTTCCTTGTGTTTTTTTTTTCTTTGGATGTAGATTTCACATTAATTACTTTAGGAATCCGAATGTGACATATGTTCCACCTAATGTTGGGAACGTTATTTTATCATAATAACAATTTTAGTATGAGATCGTTTTTATACGTAAAAAACCATTTTGATTATGGACATGAGCAACTAGGTGTTGAATTTCAATCCCAAAACAACATAATATTAAATTCTCTCTAGGAGGAACTTGGAGTTTAATAAACTCACTCGCTTTATGAAGACAAATCTTCTTGATGAAATTGAGCTCTTTATTTTTGAAATTATAGTTCTACCAAGTGCTACATTTCTTATAGAAATCGAACATTCATGGAAATTAAGAGATTCTTCAGGATCTCTCTGCAGTGCCCATATGAATTTTCAATTATGTTCCACATCATAGTTGTTTGCAGATGTCCAAACTTATCATGTCAAAGCATAAAGCTCTTCTGAACTTCCGGTTCATGACATGTTTTGTCTCACTTGTTTTTATGAATGTGCAATACATTTAAGATGGTCGTGTGAAAACTTTTCTTTTGTTAGCTTCTAGCTCAATACAAAATATTTTATACAAGAATATGTATCACTACCTTCTTATATTATTTCAATATGCTATCCATTGCATATTCCTTAAAACTTAGTAATTATCTTCTAGACTTACTAGAGTAAATGACATGTTCAATAGTTAATTTAGTATCATTTGATTCAATGATACAAGCTCTTCGGGAGCCTTTAATGTTCGATGCACTAGATTTTAAAATCTTGAAATTTAAGATGCATATACCCGTATCGAGTTTTAGGGAGGACAAACAATTAATATCTTTACGCAATCCTGCTGTGATGCTTTGTTTCATTCTATTATTATCTCCCTCATGCCTCTTATTGGCAGATGAGCATCGATATCAAGATTTCATTAATGTCAACAAGAAATAAATATTGTTTTTCATTTAGGAATAACATATATCATCGAAAGTACGAGTTGCTCTTTAAAAGCATTTAATATTCTTCTAGAATATAAATGATGCTATTGCAGGAGCAAAAGTTGAGGCATTTCCACAAACACGTGATATTAATGTTAATATCACAATAAGGTCTTTCTTCAAAAATGTAATTGTGCTACTTTCAGAGCAACAATTTAGTTTATTCAAGATAAATGAAATCAATATATTACAAATTTTGAGATCTATCGGATCTCATAACTATTCTTGAAAAGAAATTAAGCAACAATTTAGTTTATTCAAGATAAATGAAATCAATATATTACAAATTTTGAGATCTATCAGATCTCACAACTATTCTTGAAAAGAAATTAAGGTAATACTTTAAATTACAACATACATTTATATTAGGTAATACTTTAAATTACAACATACATTTATATTTACATTGTTATTTAGGAACATATAATATTCATCAGGAATATTAATTGAGCTACTTCAGGAGCAACAATTAAAGTACGGTTGTTGTGATATATGATTTCAAAATGATAAGTTTTAGTTGTTCAAGGAACATGTAGAGTTAATTGTGCTACTTCAAGAGCAGCAATTAGAGTTATGAACATATAACATTTGTCAAAATCAAGAGCTTGAATTGTTCTTCAAGAACATGTAGTATTCTTCAGAAATATAAATTGTACTACTTCAGGAGCAACAATTTTATTCTATACTAAATTACTTTAGGCGAAATACAAATATTTTCGAGAAACTCAATTGCTCTTCAAGAGCATATAGTATTATTTGAGAATATCAATTGTGCTACTTCAGGGGTCCCCATGGGATGGCATAGCGGTGAAGGTGGGTGGCCCGGGACCGATAGGTCATGGGTTCAATTCCCACTGGACACGCTATGTGTGAGCCTGTCACCCTGTCACATTAAGGGTGGTTTAACTCTTCTGTGTGGTTTGCAGGCTATTGCACAGGAGCGAGGTTTACCCTGTGCGCACCAAAGGTAGCGGCTGCGGGTTCCTCGTCAACAAAAAAAAAATTGTGCTACTTCAGGAGCAACAAGAATAACAATTCAATAACTAATATTCACCCATCAATGAATTGTTCATCAAAAGTATGTAATACTCTTTAGAAATATTAATTGTTTGCTACTTTTGGAGCAACAATTCAAGTTGAAAATATGTTTTGAAATTGCTCTTTAAGAGCATATAATATTCTTCGAGAATATTGATTATGCTACTTCAGGAGCAACAATGTAAATTGATTCACTAATCCTTAAATTTTCAAATTCCCAAGAAGAGCATATACATGGAACGGTCTTATATATTATAATATATCATCAAGTCATTACTTCGAGACCAGTTTTTATTATTAAACAATCAAATTCTAAAAACTCTTAGGCTATCTTAATTAAAGTAAAATTCGGCTGCCATAAGAGTAAAAACAAGATTTCCAAGGTTAAGAAGTACCTTCATGCGCAAGTTCGATAAAATCTTGCAACGACGAGTCTTTTCTTGCAACGATGAGGCAAAAGTTGAGAGCTTGGATTCCTCGTATCCAAAAGCTAATGTGAAACAATCGTGCTAATAACGTGTTATAAACTAAATAGAACGATAGAATAATAAAGAGAACGAGAAATAGATGTATTAGTATTATGAAGGTGAAGACCTTCTCTATTTATAGAGTACAAGATGGACTTATGAACTTTTAGGTTTACGTCTCATCACAATATATGGTAAGTATATATAAAAAATATACAGTACATATTTATAAATGATTATGACTATAACATATAATAGTATTTTTGTAATCTTTTATTTCATTAATTAAATATAAACCCTCTTCTTCCTTGCAACTCTTTGAAACTCCAGGTCACGCCGGCCCCTCCTCCACCGTTATCCCTCCCGGCGACGTCATCTCCGCCGCTTCATTGCTGCCGAGAAGCCCAGCACTCCCTCCCTAACCTCATTTCCGCCACCCGTCGCCTCCTCAACTTAATTAGTCCGCCATCCGCCGCCATCCAAAAAGGCGGCGTCGATGTTTTATTTCGTAAATGCTTGATGTTTTCTCAGTAAAAGTTTATTTTATTTTATTTTGGGGAATAGCTGCGGATTGAGTTGGGATAGAGAATGCATAGCGTCAAGGCATCATTCAGCTCGGCTACAGCTTCATTAGCTTACTTGAACCCTAACCGAGCTGCAATTTGTAGGAAGCATTTTGTTTCAATGAACATCAACATGAAGGCGTTGACGCACAGAGCTCTTCAGACTAATTGCAGCGCTTCGTTGGAAGTTCAAGCTTCTTCTTCCAAGTAATTTACTAGGATTTATTCTCTATTTTTTTGTTTCAGTTTTGATGCAGCTGTAGATGATTATAAATTGGAAGTTGAATTCGGTTCCATTTGATTGAACTGGAATTGTAGTTTTTCGAATGTGGTTGGTTTCGATATACCTAATTTTCATTCTTAAAAGTTTTTTAATGTATGATATAGGTTTTGTATTGAATGCTAGTTTTGATGTCTTATAAATCTAATTGGTTAGAGGGTTAATAGAAATATTAATCAAACATTCAAAATGCATTTAGTTCAATATGCAGTATATTTGATTTCAGGAATACGAAGTTAGCGGTCCATGGGTTGTCGGAGACAGTTGTGGGTGTTCTCGGTGGAGGGCAACTTGGTCGTATGATATGCGAAGTAGCTTCCCAGATGGCAATAAAGGTAGTCATACTAGATCCTATGGAGAATTGTCCAGCAAGTAATCTATGCCATTATCATATGGTGGGGAACTATGATGATAGTGCTACAGTTGAAGAATTTGCGAAGAGGTTGGATTGTACCTCGTTTCACTTTCATTGTGATGGGAAAATTTGATGTACTAATTTGGATTGGGTTTGTAGATGTGGAGTGTTAACTGTTGAAATTGAGCATGTTGATGCTGCAACTCTTGAGAAGCTCGAACAACAAGGGGTGGATTGCCAACCTAAAGCTTCAACTATTCGGATCATACAGGTTTTGTTTTCTTCGATATGCATTGAAGCAGCGACATTACATTAAGATTTAAGAATAGTAGAAATGAAATTTCCATTACTTAATGTTATACTTCCTCCGTCCCACAATTCTTGTTCCATTTCTTTTGAGCGCGGTATTTTACGAGAATTGTTTAGTTGTAGAGATGTGGGGCCCTCAAATAAAGTATTTGTAATAATTTTCTATTTTAGGAAATGGAACAAGAATTGTGGGACGGCCCGAAAAAGGAAAGTGGAACAAGAATTGTGGGATGGGGGGAGTACGTATGATTTAATCTACTCGAAAGCAATCTATTATGGGTTTCTGCTTGCATGTCATAATCTTTGTATTATAGCTTATACTTTGAGTAACATGATTGTGAGCAGGATAAGTACCTTCAGAAGGTCCATTTTTCTAGACATGCAATTCCACTGCCTAAATTCATGCAGGTATTTTTCGACTTCAGCAGATAAATTGCTCATCAAATCATAAGTTGAATATTTGATTTGAAAATGAGTAAGTTAATGATTGACAACAAACCATTTATCCCGTGTAAAATGTTTGTGCAGATAGACGATCTTGAAGGTGCTAAAAGAGCTGCAGACCTATTTGGCTATCCTCTTATGATCAAGAGCAAAAGGCTGGCTTATGATGGGCGAGGCAATGCTGTTGCTAAAAGTGAAGAAGAGATTTCTTTGGCTGTAAATGGTATTCCAAAGACAAATTCATTATTATTATGTATTGACACTGAGATGAAACTGAATTTATTATTGTCGAAAAGAGCATCTCAATTTAATATTGTACATATCTGGAATCAAGATGAAGGATTTGATCCATAGAACTGTTAAATATATTTTCAGTCTTTTTCTGTGTCACTAATTATATTGGATTGTTGTCTGTTTTCAGCCCTTGGAGGATACGCTCGTGGTCTATATGTCGAGAAATGGGCACCATTCGTGAAGGTTAGCTTACGTGCAACCTTTCAACTAATACACCTTTCTCTTGTACAAGCATTAGCTTCTCTATCTCTATATAATGCTAAGCTTATATTTGGATCATTTGAAAATTTTAGTTCAATTTTGATAAATGCCAATTGTAACCTCAGGCAGATTTTAAATCCAGTATTATGCAGAGGCATGTATTTACTCATTATGTGCGTTCTATGCCGTCGATTGAGCTATCTTCCTCTGTCTATATATTTTCTTAGAGATGTACATGGTTTGCGATTTTCTGGGAAAATGATTACATTTTCTATGTTCGTCCAACTCAGGAGCTTTCTGTTGTTGTGGCAAGAGGAAGAGATAATACAGTTCTATGCTATCCTGTTGTGGAAACCATACACAGGCAAGCTTGTTTTTCTCAATGCCTAATAAAAATGATATTCTTTTGTTTGCTATTGCTTCTACGAAATCTTTATTATTTACTTTTCCGTTCTTACAGTTTGACCTAACATGTTATATCTCTTCTACGTGCAGAGAGAACATCTGCCACATTGTTAAATCACCTGCCGATGTATCTTGGAACATTCAGAAGCTTGCAAAAGAAGTAGCATACAAGGCAGTGAGTTCATTGGAAGGTGCTGGTATTTTTGCGGTTGAGTTGTTTTTGACAGCGGATGGCCAGGTTATTCTTCGACGTTCCATCTGCTCCGGATGCTTATATGATGAGTCACTTCTGCAGTTCTACACCCTTCTTTTTGTACTTATCCTTCTTTCTCGGCAGGTCTTGCTGAATGAAGTGGCCCCTAGACCTCACAATAGTGGACATCACACAATTGAGGGTTGTTTCACTTCACAATTCGAGCAGCACTTAAGAGCTGTTGTTGGACTCCCACTTGGTGATCCATCGATGAAGGCTCCAGCCGCTATAATGTATAATATACTTGGTGAAGATGAGGTAATTATACGATAGACTTCTCAGCCTAAACTTATGAGACTTTTCTATCAACTGCTTAGTAGAATTCCATAAAATAAAGATTGCCTTGGAGCCTAAAATATGAAAAATTATTATAAAGAACAAACATAACTCTGTCATACTCCCTCTGTCCCGCTATTACTGTCTTACATTCCTAATCGGGTTGTCCCGCTATTATTTTCCTCTTTCCTAAAATGACAAAAAATACTCTTAAGCATAAAATGAAGTGGGTCCCCTTTACTCACTACTCAATCCCACATTCTTTTAATCTCTCTCTCTTCAAAAATCTATCTCACACACAATTCCGTTCCGCTCTCGAACTCAGTATATAGAAAGAAAAAAAATCGATTGCATTTACTAGCATTGCAAAAATTTGGATAATTCTCATTTTTTTCCGACCAACCACACCTCGAAAACTGTGTCAATTTCTTAATACAATTAAAACTTATAAAATATACACTACAACAAAATTTCTTAATCTCTGTGCCTAAACCAAAGTGGACAATAATAGCGGGACGGAGGGAGTGATAAATGCAAATTGTGAGGAAACAGAATTGACCTCAAAATCAACTACATTCTGATCTCAGCCAATTGTATTGAGGATGAGTGGGTAACTATTGAAGCCGTACACTATAGATCGAAAGACGAATTGCTTAATAATGGATCAGGTGTTAATTTGTAGAATATAGTTAACGGATCTGTGGTATATTGCATTTTGTGCTTAACAATTCCGGATACAGGGAGAAGCTGGTTTCCTTATTTGTAATCAAATTATCGGACGGGCATTGAGGATTCCAGGGGCCACAGTCCATTGGTACGACAAACCAGGTTATGTACCGCTGTAGGCATTTCTTATATAGCATATTTGTGCTTTTCCCCTTTACATATCATAGTAATAGTCATTATTTCAAAAATTTAGAGATGAGAAACCAAAGAAAGATGGGCCACATCACTCTTGTCGGCCCTTCTATGGGCGTTCTTGAGACACGATTGCGAACCATGCTGGCCGAAGAAACAGAAGTTAACCAGCCTGCAGGTCAGTTCATTTTTCCAACTCTATACTTTGTTATTTAATTTGTTATGATTTTGATGGACGGTGACTAAGACACTAGTTGGATGATATTATGATATTTTTCCCATATACACATGCCATGTCATGTCTTCTATGAGTCATGCTATAGAATATCGGTATACCTGGTGTTATTTTCATATAAGAGGCAATTCTTCCTACTCTAGATGCTCCACGTGTCGGGATTATAATGGGCTCCGACTCTGACCTTCCCGTAATGAAGGAGGCTGCAAAGATCTTAAGAGAGTTTAACGTCCCAGCTGAGGTGAAATATACGATCTCCTCTCCGTAGTTCCGACTGCAACATAGATATACTTTCTTCATAATATATACGGATTTTCACCTTATAAACGCTAGTTCACAGGTAAGAATCGTCTCAGCTCACCGAACCCCTGAAATGATGTTCTCCTACGCTTCATCTGCTCGGGAGCGTGGCATCCAAGTCATCATTGCAGGCGCCGGAGGTGCTGCTCACTTGCCAGGTATGCTATGCCTAAAATCGACATCTTTGTTCATTTAATTTTAATAATATGATTTTTGCACTAAAGTATTTGTAACCTTGTTTGTTTGATTAGGCATGGTAGCTGCATTGACCCCCTTGCCCGTGATCGGTGTTCCAGTCCGCGCCTCCACGTTAGATGGGCTTGACTCCCTCTTGTCCATTGTTCAGGTATCATATTGCTTGCTTAGCTTCTTTGTTGCCCATTCGAAAAGACTATTCTGCCCACACCGGATCAACGTAAAACGTACTTTATTTGTGTTTTTAAGATGCCAAGGGGAGTCCCAGTGGCCACAGTAGCTATAAACAATGCAACCAATGCTGGTTTACTAGCAGTAAGGTTGTTAGGAATTAGTGACATAGACTTGCAAGCAAGGTACGTAGGTCTATTTCGTCCCTCCTAATTCCTAATCTTCGATAAACCGAGTGTATTATGTTCTTGTAGGATGGCACAGTACCAAGAAGATAGACGAGACGAAGTTCTGGTGAAGGACGATAAGCTCGAAAAAGGCGGTTGGGAGGACTACCTGAACTCATGAGGACATATCTTGACATAGCTTGTTTCATGTGCAGACTTTGTGTGCAATTTTGTATGCATATGATTGAAGGGTAACGTAATTGTTCTTGCTTGTAGCTTTGCATTTGGCCCTTTTCAAGCCTCTATTAATTGAAGTATTAAATTATTACAATTTCTTCAATGGAGTTTTTGGAAATTTGTGTCGTGTGGCTCGACACAATATTAGCACATTCTTATTTCCTACTTGATAAAAAAAAAAAACTCAACCTTTTCTCCTCCATTTCCACCATGGAAATGTGGCTCGCTCCTCATGAATGAATCCCAAGAAACCAAATACTTACACTCAAAACTAAATAATTTTTATAAAATTTTATTGATTGCATAGCTAAAAAAATAATTATGGTCTTAAAAATGAAAAAATTATTAATTTAAAGATCAAGATTCTCAAACCCACTTCAATTAAATTATATTCTTATTATTTTAATTCTAATACAAATTATTTTGTTAAATTTGAAGAATTTAAAATAATAAATTGATAACTAATAAGAAATACTATTAATTTAGGGCTAATGGTTTTTTTAGAATTAAAAAAAAATTTGGAGCACAAATGTATTCAATAAATTGGATAAACGGTAAGATGAAGCAAAAAAAGTTGAGTTATAGTAACTTAAATAATTTCTTTATCTTAGAATAAAAACTATAAATTAAAACGCCCTAAAATAGAAAGTCCAAAAAATAATTAAATAACAATAGAATATTAAACGGTTCATTTGGGGCCCAAACCGATCGAATTCGGTGCAACCTTTGTTTGGTTCAAGAGAAATGGAGAAGAAAAAAATATGAGGGAGAGAAATAAGAATTTTGGGTATTTGGTTGAGAAGGGATCTTCTAACCCAAAATTATGAGGACCACTACATAGTCAACGAATTAGGTGGTATCATGTGTATGTTGGTGGACCATGTAGCTAATATTATATTATTTATTTGACTCCTCCGTCCCAATCACTTGGAAACGACACGTAATTTGTAAGGAAGCTAGGAAAGAAGAAAAGTAGTGTTAAATTTCTATATCGAATTAGGTTATTTGACTTTTTAGAAGTTAAATATGGTGACCCCTCTAAATTTCATATATCTTTATCATTTTAGGAGGAAAAAAAAAAAAGGGAAAAAAAACGTCCGTGTCGGTATTTCCGTTCGGGGGGAAAAGGGTACAGTGCGGGTACGGGATCCAATAAGGGAAATTTACGCGGTCATTTGCGTAGAAGTGGGCACGGAGGGAGTATTATTTATTTGACTTTAAAAACACACATATCAACTCCTAATTGATGGATCTTGTAGTGATCCTCATAATTTGGATCAGAAGATCCACATAGGAGAGAGAAGAAAAAGTGGTGACCCCTCTAAATTTCATATATCTTCAAAATAGGAGAGATAAGAAAAAGTTGTGACCCCTCTAAATTTCATATATCTTCAAATATGAGGAGGAATGGGGGAGAAGAGTGGCTGGGTAAAGGAATTTACAAATATAACCTCAGGTTAATTTATCTTTTTTTATTTATGGATATTTTATTTTTTAAATATAACTCTATTTCTCTTCATTCTCTTTCTTCTCTATTTCTTTCCTATCAAAGATTATATAAAATCCATTACATTTATCTCATGTTTGCTCGCTTTAAAAATAATGTTAATACAATAATAATTTTAGAGTAATTAGTCAAATTGGTCCTCTACATTTTCAGGATATTCATATTGGTCATTCACACGTACATGGAGTCATACATGTCTAAATATCTAAATTTCGTCCACTGCGTTAGTCCCTCCGCCTTTCTCATAACATTTAAATTGATTATATATCTTCCAATTGAGTTGTATTAACCTAAACATCTTAATTTTATATGGCATATTCGTCCTCTCCTTAAAATTGTCCCTTAATTTTTAAAGCGCAAATCAACTCCAAATTTTTACTTGAAGAAATAAGTTAATCAAATAAATTTATATATTTAGATGTTGTGACATAGTTAATAGTACATAGAAGAGAAAAGGTGAGACGAAATTGAGGATAAACATGTCGGACACAATTATGATGTTTAGACTTGGAGAAACTCATTTGAATGTTTTGAGAAGATGAGCTCAAAGCCGTTGTTTACTCATAATTTTATAAAATTGGAGCAATTATACGCCCTGCAGCAAAACTTGTACCTCAAATTAAACCCCGAAATAACTAAAAACATCACATTTGCAGAAAACCCTGAATCACGCCCCCAACAGAGCTAAATCTCTCTCTCGATCGAAAATGCGAGCTCTTCTTCGCACATTCACGCAGCTCTCCATCAATGGCAACGCTCACAACACGCGACCGCTGCTCACTTTCCGAAAGCCCTTCTCCACTCGAGGTGACGGCGGCGACAAAGAGGCGGATTGGACGGCCCATTTCGGTGGAACCGGGTCTTCCGCCCCCGACCCGATGGGGTGGGACGCCGGTCCCTCTTCCTGGTCCACCGGCCTGACCAGGGAGCATTTTGACGGCGAAGTTGTTGGGAAGAAGATGACTCCAGCCCACGGCCAACCCGCAGACAAAAGGCAGGGCGGCGGGTATTCGGATGCAAGGTATACGGATGATGAGATGTTGATGATGAGGAAATTGGAGGCCGCCAATCGCTCGGCCAAACAATTCGTTGAGAGCTGGGATGATAAAATGCATCAGACGGCCTTGTTGATGAAGCAGGTATTTCTAGGGCTTTTGCAGAGCTGTATCTTTTTGTCATATGATTTGATTGTTGAATTTAGCATATATGGGTAGATATTTTGTGAATTAAGACCATAAAATCGAAAGGAAGAAAATAAAATATGAGTATTGATCTCTAATTTTGAGCTATTTATGTGTTCATAATGATCAGGGCTTGTTGAGCTCTTTTATTCTTAGTAGTTCATTGAGTGATTCACATATTCAAGAGTTTAAAGTATGGGTTAGAAGTTGTGTGGTTGATATTGTTTTGACGATATAGGAATGAATTAGCATATTTTTTGTGGTTTTGTAGATTGGGGTTTTTGCATTGCTGTAGATTTTTATCATATTATTTGATTGTTAATCTTCCTTTCTTTAGCATTTGGACTTATGAATAGAGATCATAGAAATTAAGGTCTAATCAGAAAAGAAAGCAAGAACATTATATGAGTATGCAGCTATCGATCTCTAATTTTGAGGACTGGATGGTGTGATTTATGTGTTTTCACAATGATCAAAGGTTGAAGCTTTGTTGAGCTCTTTGATTCGTAGTTGATTGAATGATTCATAAATTTAAGAGTCAAAAGTGTGGTTTAGAAGTTATCTGGGTTGATATTGTTTTTATTGGCATAGGAGGGAATGAGCATATCCTAATGTGCGGACGATCAAAATTCCCATTCTTATGCTTTGGTTTACATAGTATTTTAATTTGGAACAAAAATGACAATTTTGGTGGTGAAATAAATTGTGAATGAAGGTGCGGGAGCCGGGTGCTAGGGGTTCATACTTAAAGGATTCGGAGAAGGCAGAGATGTACAAAAAGCATAAGGAGAATCCGGAGGTGTATACAGTGGAAAGGTTAGCAAAGGAGTACAGGATTATGAGGCAGAGGGTGCATGCAATTTTGTGGCTGAAGGAGGATGAAGAGGAAGAGGAGAAGAAGCGTGGGCAATTGGACGATTGTGTCGAGATGATACTTGACTCTTGTCCTGAGTGAGTGGATTTATGCATTGAGTATGAGATTTTGATGCATTTACTTTCCATTATGATGCCCCTATTACTCGCTATATGATTTGCAATTTTATCCGGTGCAAGGTGCTTCCAAACATAGAGATAATATGTTGATATATTAGTGTATCTATGTGTGATTGCATTTTTTGTTGCTTCTTGCTCAGTGACTTTATGGATAATGTTAATTGTTTAAGAACTCTTCATAAAATTGAGGTAATTTCTTAAGCACCCTGAATCCGTGAATTGTCTGAAATTCAAATGATCTGCTGTGGTAATCCCTAACAAGGTGGTATGCATAAATTATGTTGTCCTTGCCTTTAGAAAAAAACTTGTCATATTGTAGCAGTTTTCCCTTTCCTCTTCAATGCTAGATTCATATTTGCTATGATGCATGTCTATATTATCTATTTAGTTATTTTGTTGTGATTTTGGATGGACTTCCCTTCTTTTTGTTATTACTTCATTGGTCCTTGAGCCCATTTATGTGTTGTAGGAAGAGGGTAGAAGTATTTTAATACCCTTAGTATTACGGCAGCTAAGTATTTTGTGAAGAAACTATTTGGCTCTGGACAGTACGCCCTACTCTCTAAAGGGACTTCGTTCTTGTTCGTTTTTTGTTCTTCTAATCTATTTTATATTTAATTCTTGTTATCCTTGGTTGTCTTTGTATTTCGAGTATCGTTTCTGGGTAAATCAGTTGTCTCGGTAACTGACCGTAACAACATTCTCCATGCTGCTCTCCGTCCCGCTATTTGTGGCCACGTTCTTTTCGGCACGGGAATTAAGAGAGTAGTTGATAAAGTATGAGAGAGAGAGTAGATAATAAAGTATGAGAGAGAAGATGGGTAAGATAATGAGAGAGTATGAAAGAAATGATGATATAGTAGGAGAGAAAATGTAATAAAGTAGGAGAGAGAAGATGATAGAGTAGAAGATATGATAATTTTTTACCAAATTAGGAAAGTGGTCACAAATAACGGGACACCCCTTTCGGGAAAGTGAGCCACAAATAGCGGGACAGAGGGAGTACTAATTTTGAATCAGAACTCAAGGTTAGAAATGCTCGTAAGAAATCATGTATTCAGCTTCAGAACCTTCTTTTGGATGTAGACTTTGGATGACTTATTTATAACCTTTTGCTGCCATGCAGGTTTTTCGTCTCTCACGACAGAGAATTCCACGTTGCTTCCCTCCCATACAAGCCGGATTTCAAGGTCATGCCGGAGGGCTGGGATGGCACGACCCGGGACCCCGATGAGGTGCTCTACGAGATCTCAATGAAAGAGGATGAAATGATCTACCAAGATTTTGTCCGGAGGCTGAATTTCAACAAAGTGCAGGTAATCATCCTATCCCTACTAATGTAGTACTAATATGCAAACTCGAATCTCGACTTAATTTTTGCCACCTCTACCCCATCGGCCACCATCACCATCATCATTGTTATTGTCGTGTGTTTAGGTTGCGAAGAAGGTGAAATGCCACAAGTACAGCAGGAGACGCCCGTCTCAAGGCTGGGACTTCACGGTCGAAAAACTAGGCCCTCAAGGCAAGCGCGGTGGCGGAGGTGGCTGGAAGTTTGTCAGCCAAGCAGACGGCTCCACAAGGCCTCTCAATGAGATGGAGAAGATGTTTGTGAAGAGGGAGACACCCCAGAGGCGTCGCAGAATCCTCCCATGATACTTGTTTTTCGAAATTAATAAAATTGGCTTAAGTATCAGAGTTATGAATATCCGCTTATTATTTGAAGTGGGCATTGAGTAAATCTCGTTTCTATACAATAGTCTATAGTCTACTGAGTCGAGCGTGTCTATTGTGAAGTCGATTTTGACTGGGAAAAGGAGTGGACATCTGCATTGATTAGATAATTAACTGATGATGGCCACTTTTCATTATTGAAAAGCAAGCCTGCCATGAAATTTAATTTTACATGTTAAAAGCATAACGCAACCGGCTATTGCCTCCATCAGTTTCAGACAGACAAACACATTTATTACTCTTTATCTCATCACTTTTTAATCTTCCAAATATAGTATAATTTTTTTTTAATCCTTCCATGAAGTTTTGCATAATCTTCGAAAATTGAAATGCAGACATAACAATAGATTCTTGTTAGAATTGGACAATGCCTTGCATGGTTTGGAAATGACAAGAATTCAGTTCAAAATAATTTATTATTAATTTAAATCGATCATAACGGGGATTGAACACTAGACCAATTTTAGATTAATTATTTATGCAGAAGTGATAATATCAACTATACTAGATGTTGTCGATATTCAGATCAAGGGAATGCTAGAAAAATAAAGGACTGAAAAGACCACAAACACAAAACACACATATGTATAGACAAGTATATGTATGTATACAAAAAACATGGGCGGAAAAAAGTAGCGCTGAAGATAGAAGTAAAGTGGAAAACCCCGCGATTATTTGTGAAAGCATTTGTCATTAGCAAGAAGTAGCCATGAAACTCAGGATGGACAGCACCACCACCTAACTCTATTAAGAGTCGAGCGTTGGCGCTATCCCTCCTGAGCTTTACGGATCCTTCATACACTTAAATTCTTCCTAAGTGGAAGAATGCCTGCATTTTCCTCATTCTTCTTCTCTTGAGGAATTGAAATTGAGGAGTGAAGCTAAAAATGAGAAAAAGGGAGTATATATAGGTAGGTGTTGGGGCTTGGGTGGGTTGGGATAGGGTGGGGTGGACCAAGTAAAATGGGAATATGGGGCATTTGGGTGGTGTACGGACACATATTGGAATAATGTGTGTTGTGTGTGAAAATTATTAGTCTTCATAACCAACTCTATTTTGGCTGCCGACTGTATCTTCTTCTGCCTTGTTCTATGCTTTTCCATACTACATATTCCAATTTTCTACACTACTCCAATTTAATTAAATCATATTCTTGTCAATACTGTTCAACTCAAACAGTTTTAGGTGATGTTTCATATGTTGGACCTTTTCAAAATTGAACTACATTGAATTTTAGAGAAGAAAATGGATTTTTGTTCCATGGCGTTGCCGTTTTCATTTTTGGTCATGTAATGTGATATCTTTTAATTTTGGTCCCGTAACTTAACAAAATTAATATTTTCTTTAGGTCCTACTGTTGGAAAATGTGTTACACTAGCCGTTGAACATATTTATGGCTAGTTGTAGAATTAATCGATTTTGATCATGTAATGTATTGTGTTGTTTTCGATCCTACAATTTTAAAAATTATTTTTTTTGGTTCCATAAATTAACATATATGTTGCCAGGGGCGGATCCACCCTATGGGCTGGGGTAGGCTCCAGCCCCGGTAATTTATTTATTTTTGCTTTTTTTACTAGTAGTAATTTTAGAATTTTTTAAAGAATATAGGTTAAAGTTATTAGCCCAGCTCAAGGTATTTCTTCCGATCCATGCCCAACCCAAGGTTATTTTATTGGGCTGAACCCGCCCCTATATGTTGCATGTGTTGAAGTCGATAACAAAGAAACTTGACATTCAAAAATGGCAAATTGGTCTATTTGGTCCCCATTTTTGTGATTTTTGGCCAAATTGGTCCCCAAATCGAATTTCTAGACTAAATTGGTCCCCAAAAAATAAAATCTTGGCCAAATTGGTCCCTCCGTTAATTTTTCCGTCAGTCAACGGTTAGTCAACGCAATTATACAAAATATATTAAAATATTAGAGGACATTTTCGAAATAAAATTTTGGGACCAATTCAACCAAAATATTTTCTACCCCTAAGTTATCAAGGTAAAAAATATAAAAATCTTACCACAAAGTTTTTATCGTCTCCCACCACCGCGTCCCGCTCTCTCCACAGATACTTTCGTTGTCGCTCTCACTATGGGCGCGGCTACACTTTCCCCACCGCCGCAGTAGCCATTCTTCCCATCGGAGCTGCCGCTGCTCTTCTCATCGCTGCCACTGCCTCTTCTCTTTCGCCAAAACGAGAAAAACCCTAGATAAATTGAACTTCAAGAATTGAACAATTTGTTTTTTCCAGAAGTAAGTTCATCTTAATTTCACTTCTTATCTACACTTCCACAAGTAAATTGAATTTTAAAAATTAAGACATGCAATTCCACTAGTGGGGACTGGTCTTTTTATAGCAACTTTCTCAATGGTTCCAGCAGCAATCATTGAGCATAAGAGAAGGCTCTCTTTATTTTCTGGATAGCTCCACAGTTTCTGATATTCGGCCTATCCGAGATGTTCACAGCTGTGGGACTGATTGAGTTTTTCTACAAACAGTCTATACAAGGAATGCAGTTTTTCTATACTGTTTGATTTTTATTTTTAATTTTTTTTTTTTTATTTGTCTTCTTTTTGTACTAATAGCCATTGATGATGACTAGTGGACCAAGATAAGAACCCAAGAATTTATAACATATACATATATTGTAATCCCTACTAGGCCACAAATTGTATATCTTGTTCTTGTTTCTATTATCTTCTCTGCTACTGAATGAATCATTGAACATTTAGTTGGTGTTTGGAACAACTTTTTGTAAGCTGCTTCAGCTTTAAGCTGGTGTGGGGATGTTTGGGACTAGCTTAAAATTGAGATTCTCTAAAATTGGGTCGAAAATAGAGAAGCTTCTAACTTTCAGCTTATAGCTTATACTTTTTTCGGACCAAACTACCCCTAATAATTTTATCTAATTCCAAAACTATCATTATCCCTAATACTTTGTGAGAATACATTTTTATCACATCCGCCGCGTCTCTTCTCTTCTCTCTCTCAATTCTTATAAAATTTATGGAGGATTTTTTATGTATTTTGTTTGTATGATGAATTTATACAAATAAATAGTATTTAACATATAATTGTATACTATATTTATTATTATACAATTTTATACTCCCTCCGTCCCAAAATTCTTATCCAATTTGCTTTTTGCACGGTTTTTAAGGATAGTTGTTAGTTGTGTGTAGATTGGTATAAAGTTGTGGGTCCCACAAAAAAATTGTGTGTAATAATTTACTAAAAAAAGAAAGTGGACAAGAATTTTGGGACAACCCAAAATGGAATAGCGGACAATAATTTTGGGACGGAGGGAGTAATATATACTCTCTCCGTCCCATTATTAATGTCCCACTTGCCTTTGTTGGTTGTCCCATTATTTATGTCACATACCAAATAAGGAAATAAATGAGTGGACCACAATCAATCTAAGCAAGTGGACCCCACCCCTCTATACTTTTACACCACAACTTTACACCTTTACCTCCACTATCTTAATTACCGTGCCCAGTCTCAATGAGACATAAATAATGGGACGAAGGGAGTATAATATTTAGATTAATTTAGTACTCCCTCCGTCCCGGATGAAACGTCCTCTTTCTTTTCGGCGCGGTAATTTATGCGGTGTACTTTAGAAGTAAAGAATGGTGGCCCACTTGTACTTTAGAAGTAAAGAATGATAATTTATGAGTAGGTGTGTGGTAGTGGGTATGTTAAATTTAATGTTGTGGGTCCCACATAAAGTAATTAGATGACTAATTATTTCCAAAAAAAGGAATAGGGGACGTTTCATCCGGGACACCCCGAAATAGAATAGGGGACGTTTCATTCGGAACGGAGGGAGTATTTTATAGTATTAGATTGAAATTGTAAGGAAAAAATAAATATTGAATAACAATTATTTCTGAATTTTATTATTTATTATAAATAATAATTAGTAATACTAAGGGCAAAACATACATTTCTTTTAAAAAGTAACAATAAGCTAGTTCTATCAGCAGTATTCTCAAACACTATTTTCCCCACTTTCAGCAGCTTTCAGCACTTATTTCCAAACACTAACTGATTTTCAAATAAGTTGCTTTCAGCAGCTTTCAGCACTTATCAATAAGCTTCATATACTCCAAACACCCGTTTAAGGGTCCCAAGATTCCAGGGAATTAAGTTCGGTCAATGAGATGGATAGATTGAAATTGCATTCTTTAAGAAGGTTTATGAATGGTTATAATTATTGTATGTGAGTGGTGGGGTAATGTGCTTTAGTTAAGGGAGAGTGTTGATTATAAAGATCCTATTAGGAGATGATTTCATATTTTGAATATTGCATATTTTGATATATGATTTTTATGCTAATTCTTAAAGATATTTCCAATTTAAGGTAAAAAAAAATTGATTAAAATATTGATCAAATTAGTCCTTAATCAAATTTACAGTAAAAATATTGGTCAAATTGGTTCCCAGGATAATCATATTAGCTGAATTGATCTTCAGTAAAAATTATGGTAAAATATTGGTCATATTGGTCCTTACTTAAATTTAGGAGTAGAAAATATTTGGCTGAATTGGTCACCGAAATTTTATTTCAAAAATACCCCTTAATATTTTAATATATTTTGTATAATTGCGTTGACTAACGTTGACTGACTGAAAAGTTAATGGATGGACCAATTTGGCCAAGATTTTATTTTTTGGGATCAATTTAGCTGAGAAATTCGTTTTGGGGATCAATTTGACCAAAAATCATAAAAATGGGACCAAATAGACCAATTTGCCTTCAAAAATATATTTATTTAATAAACCTAATTTGACATAGGAACAAAAATAGATAATTATGAAATAATAGACCGAAAATGGAATGTAAAATTACAGGGCATAAACGAGCACACAATATATTACATGATCAAAATTGAACATGTTGCTAAATTAAAGGATCAAAATTGATTTTCTTTGAATTTAATAAATAGCCAAAAATATATTTAGTGGTAAGTGTAACACACTCTCCAACAGTAAGATCTAAAACAATAATTTTGTTAAGTTAGGAGAAAAAAAAATAAACACAAAATAGAAAGTGGCCACAATTAAAAGAGCTATTTTTATTATTATTATTATTATTATTATTATTATTATTATTATTATTATTATTATTATTATTATTTTAATGTTTTGTCTAATTTCAAGTGTTGAAATAGTATAAAAAAGTAATAAAATTGTTTCTTTCGACTGAGTGAGAAATTAAAGATAACACAGTATGCGTGGCGGAGAGAAATCCTTATTCGCAAATGGAAAGACTCGGTGGCAAAACATGTGGACGCGGACGCCCTCAATTTCAAGAATCACGCAAACATTTTTCTCAACAAACACATTCAAACTCATACTATTTGGGAAGCCGAGATTTTGGAAGTCTATGGAGTTGTAAATGGCTTCCGTCCCGCTCGGTTGTTTCTCGCCTCTGCACTCACCTTCGCGGCGGCGCGTGGTGTTCGGCCCCACACTGTGCTGCGCTTCTACGGCTTCAACGCCGCCCAGTCTCAGCCATAATAGAAGGGCCCACAGCTTCGAACCGATCGTTGTCAATGGTGATCCGCCCACCTTCGTCTCCGCCCCCGGCCGCCGCATAGTCGCCGGTATGTGGTGGCCCATTTTTTGCTTTTCTTAGATAAGGCGTTAATAGCATTCAGTTGGAGTGATTTTTTAATTGCTGTGATTGTTTTGTTTCTTGTTTTTGTTGTAGTGCTTTTGTGGTTTTTTTAGGATTTTATGGGGGGAATTGCTTTTGTTGAATGGTGAAGTTGATGAGGAAGTTTGTGATTTTTGAAATCTGTATTGTTGTCCCTCATCGACTTGGTAATGATCATATTGTATGAATATAAGATCGGATAACATTCAAACCTAATTAGACCTTAAAACGAATGACTCAATTCTAATATGATACTCTTACCCTTTATTCCATTATTGTTGGCTTGCTTTTCTTATCGGGTGTCCCACTATTGTTGGTCTGATTCTGAAAATGGAAATTATTTGTGGACCACAATTAAAGGAAATAATTGGATACCACTACTTCAACACACCTCTGCCGATTTTTTTAATATTCGTGTTGAAAAGAAACAAATCAACAATAATGTGACGGTTTGTATCCGAGAACAGATGTCAGCCGATGATGGTTTGTTGGTCATGTGCATGGATTGTTTGGTGATGATAATGTGCATAGTTTGGTGGAAGATAGTTGATGGTACTAAATGCTACTCCCTCTGTTCCATTAGTAATGTCCCATTTTTTTTAGTATGGTTATAAAGAAAATTGTGTTTTGTGGTGTATATTACTCCCTCCGTCCCGCTATTCTTGTCTTAGTACTTTGCGACACGGAGTTTAAGAAAGTGGATGGAGGTATGTTAAAATGGTGGGGTGCACTATTTAGATTGAAGTTTTTTTCCTTTTTTGGATGAAGACAAGAATAACGGGACAGCCAAAAACGGAAACTAAGACAACATTAGCGGAATGGAAGGGAGTATTTGACTTTTTGAGTGGTGGGTTCTTGTCCACACATTTTTTACCTTTTGTAGAAATGGGACAACCTAATTATGAAAGTGGAACATTACTAATGGGATGGAAAGAGTATTTGTTTGATGTAGAATCTTTAACCTACCATATATGGTTTTATATGTGTTGTACTTGTACTTGATCAACTAGACTTGATGTTTTATAAATTCTCTACAAACACATAATTACCCTTGTGCCCTCGTGTATATGTATAGTAAATACATTTTGATTTATGGTATTAAATTTTCTTTGTTTGATGTAGAATCTAAATTATTTCGTGGCAACAATTTTTACTCATGGTGCTAACTAGGGAATGCTCGAATGTTTTTTTTTCCTCTTCTTTTTGCATTGAACTGGTTTCTGATTTGATGAAGTTAACTTGTTAAGTATCTAACTTAGTTCTGCTCTTACTGTGTGCTCATGCAGTTGGGGACTTGCACGGAGATCTTGATAAAGCTAAGCTTGCGCTTCAGATGGCCGGAGTGTTGAGTTACGATCCCCAAAACTTATGGATTGGTGGACAAACGGTACGAATGCTTGTGCGACTCTGTTTTATAGGAACTCGTATGCATATACCAAATCTTGATGGCTGCTTATGATTTGAGTGTATCGTTTGAAAGACTTTAGTATTGCATGGCCAGGTATTAGTTCAACTTGGAGATATACTCGACCGGGGTGAAGATGAAATCGCAATTTTGTCCTTGTTGAAGTCGTTAAGTATCCAAGCAAAAGCTCACGGAGGTGCAGTCTTCCAGGTACGTACTATGTTGCTCAAATGTATGTCTTAATTTGAAATACTCCGCCCGTCCCATTGAGCTTGTCTCATTTCTTTTCGGCACAGTTATTAAGGAGAGTTGGAAATTGTGTGTAAATGAATAAGTCCCACAAAAATGAGTTGGTAGTTGTGTATAAATAAATTACCATTTTTTGAATGAGACAAGATCATCGGGACAATCCGAAAAGGAAAGTGAGACAAGATGAATTGGACAGAGGATCTTACCATTTTTATTCTACCATAAGTCTTCTTTTCCTTTTATTTCATTGAAAATGCCGAATCAGTAGAAGCGCGTGTGCCTATTTTTACATATACGGTGGTATAAACGCATTTCATTCTCTTATAGGTTAATGGAAATCATGAGACCATGAACGTGCAAGGCGATTTTAGATATGTGGATTCAGGTGGATTTGACGAGTGTGCCGACTTCGTCGAACATTTGGAAACCCTAAACCATAACTGGGAAGAAGCATTTGTTGGTTGGTCCAATATGTCAAAGAGATGGAGAGAAGATAGTAAGGTCCCCAAAAATAATTGGGGACCGTGGAATTTGGTACAGGTAATTTATGAGTTTTTCCTATACAGTTAAACCTCGATAACATAATTTTCGATAGAGTAATAATGTCGCTTAGATAATAAATTTTTCTGATCCCGACTTGAAAATTAACTAAAATAATGTTCGATAAAATAATAAACTCGTTAAATGAAAAAAAGAAAAATCGGTCCAAAAATTATTACTTCGATGAGGTTTTATCGTACTATTGAAGTGTTTCGAATTTGAGAAATTTGAAGACGCCAAAAAGAAATAACAAAACCTCGAGCATATAAATAATGTGACATAATAACATCATGAAGTATTTTAGGCCATCATATTCATTTCTAACTCTATCATCTGATTATTAGGACAGCGGCAGAAAGGATTCATTGCAAGATCGATTCTCCTAAGACCGGGGGGCCCGTTGGCATCCGAATTGGCACGAAATGCTGTTGTTCTCAAAGTTAATGACTGGGTATTTTGTCATGGTGGTCTTCTTCCACATCATGGTAATTTACTCGAATCTTAATCTCTGCAACTTGTTGAATTAAATCCCCGGTTTGATTGGACCTATTTTACTGCAGTTGAATACGGCATAGAGAGGATGAATAGAGAAGTATCGTCCTGGATGAAAGGCCTTAGCACGGACGATCATCCCCCGTTTCTTGCTACGAGAGGCTACGATAGTGTCGTGTGGAGTCGTTTATACTCGAGGGACATGTCGGACTTGGACGATTATCAGATCAATCAGGTTGTTTCATAGTTTGATGAAACCCAAAACTATAGGCAGAATTTTTTTCACTCAGAACTAAGTTTGCTTCTTAATAGATTCGATATATTCTTCGCGATACGCTTCAAGCAGTGGGCGCGAAGGCAATGGTGGTGGGACATACTCCACAAACTGCAGGAGTAAATTGGTAAACAAACTCAACTTCTTTCTTATTTTAACCTAATTCTTATTCCTTTAAAATTTAAATCCCTAGACAAAAACCAGTATGTAGGAAACTTCCGCAGTTTGTTACTCCCTCCGTCCCATTAGTAGTGTCTAGTTTTTTTTGGGCTCGGGGATTAAGAAAATGATATTGAAATTAAGAAAATGATATTGTGTTGTATATGTTGTTTGACTTTTGGGTAATTTATTTTGTGGCTACAAATTCTTTACTATTTTTAGTATCAAGACATCCATTTCGGGAATACAAGACACTACTAATGGGACGGAGGGAGTACCTTTAACTATAACTTATCCTAATTCACTAGTCATTAGTAGGCCATTTTTTCCGTAGCAAATTCTCTGTTCTTGTGTAATAAACGTATTTAATTGCAACACTTACTGGTACCAGATGCACGATGATGGTATGCAATAGCTAAGTAGAACAAAAGCCACGCGCGATAATTACATCAATGAGTATTTCTTTGTGTGTTTTCTACTATCATTAGTTCATAGGAATATGTACCTAAAACGTATCGAGTTTGTTCCTCCGGCAGTGAATTCAACTGCAGCATTTGGCGAGTTGATGTGGGGATGTCGAGCGGTGTCCTCGACTCAAGGCCGGAGGTAAATCATTCCTACACTTAATCTCCGTGCCTCGTTTTTCTTAAGTTTCAGAATCACATGATAATTTAGCTTGTTGTTATGATACATGATCAGGTTCTTGAAATAAGAGAAGGTAAAGCAAGGCCAATCAGAAGCAGTAGAGATAGACAGAGTGAGCTTCAAATTGTTGATTACATTTAACACATCATGAGAGAGAGGCTTCTAGGTAAGTTCAAAAACCCAATTCATACAAAAATCTTTCAAATAATTCATACCATACCATCTTCTCACTTGAATACTTCTTCTATTACATTATAGTCGACCCGAAGATCTACACGGTCCGTTTGTTTGGATGTACGCGAGAGAAAACCTATACATCGATGTTAAGAGCTTTCGTAGAACAAGTATTGATCGAAGGAGTAGAGCCGAGACAAGGAGAGCAAGAAGGCTTCTATGTCACCTTTAAATACACAGACACTGCATGTACAGATTCTTCAGTGTATATATATACGTATGTATTATGTATAGATGTGTTGCATCTCGGTATAATGGAGTTGGAACTCACTAGTTATTCCAGATGCTGTGAATAAAGGAGAGGTTATTTGTATTCCTTGGAAACTAAAAAAGAATCATGGGAGAGTATTTATGTGGTATATGAGTTGTCTTTCGAGTAAAATGCAAAGTAATACGGAGTAGAAATTAAAATATGAAAAAATTGCACCAGCCGGGAATCGAACCCGGGTCTGTACCGTGGCAGGGTACTATTCTACCACTAGACCACTGGTGCTTCATGCAAAAAGTCGTTAAAAAATGTTATTAATAAATTATTAAAACTCTGACGTGGCCGAATGAGGTACCTCTGAGTTCCTTCATCCCGACAGAGAAACAACTGCCAATTGATTTGGTTAGCAAAATCAGAAAAAAAAGGAGAGAGAGAGAGAGAGAGATGGCAATTCAAGCTGCGTTGAGGGCTTTCACGACTATTCCCAACTCCAGAAGCAGCAGAGACTCCTCTCTTCACAAACCCAAGAAGGTGGTTTGCTGCGCAGCTTCTCCCTCCAACCTTGCTGGGTAAATTTCGTTCCATTTGAGGAGCAGTTTGTTTAGTCATCAATTCATCAACATGAAGAAATTCTCTCTCTCTCTCTCTCTCTCTCTCTCTCTCTTGTAGTTTAGAAGCAGGTGTGTGCTTGAGTGTTGGGACCCACCTCATTCCCCATCCCGACAAGGTAACCACTCATCTTGTTTCTTTGGTATATAGAAATACAAGTAGTACCAAAATTGCCCAATTTCTTGCAGGTTGAGAAAGGCGGAGAAGACGCCTTCTTCGTCAGCAGCCACCGCGGCGGAGTCATCGCCGTGGCCGACGGCGTTTCTGGGTACTGGCTTTCCCCTTTTGATACTACTTGGAAAAAGTTTCGATTTTGATCATATAATGTACCAAAAAAGGGACGTTTAGTGTTGGAGGACCAAAAAAGAGTAGATTACTCACATTTTAAAGAACCAAACATTAGAACGGACTGAAGCCATAATAAAAGACCAAAATCGAGGTTTTCTCCTACAGCTTATGCTCATAATTGTCTGTTCTGATCTTGGCAGATGGGCTGAGAACGATGTGAATCCAGCCCTCTTCTCCCGCGAGTTGATGGCAAACGCCTCTAGCTTAGTCCAAGATGAGGAGGTCTTGTTTCTCTCTTACATCTTCTTGGCTGCTTTTATTACACCTCTTGCATTTATGTGTTTGATCACAAGTGATGCATTTGGTAAGAGATGTTGTAACGGAGAGATGCTTTTATTACACTTCTTGCATTGATTTGTTTGATGATAAAGATGCAATTTGGTAAGAGACATGCTTTTTTAACTGGTTTATAGGTTAACTATGAACCAAGAAGTTTGATAAGGAAGGCACATGCTGCCACCACCTCCATTGGCTCCGCCACCGCGTAGGTTCTTTTACTTAATACTCCCTCTGTCCCACCATAAAGGCCTCAAAACTTTTCGGCACGAGAATTAAGAAAATCGTATTTTGTGTATAAAGTAGTGTAAAATAGTGAGATCCACTAGTTATATTAGAATATCATTTTTAAGTATGAGAATGAGACGACTCGAAAAAGGAATACGAACCACTTACAGTGGGACGGAGGGAATACTTTCCTTGCTATGCAAACATGAATTGGCCTTATCTTTCCCTATGCTTCTTAGAGTTGTTGCAATGATGGAAATGAATGGGATTTTAAAGATTGCTAATGTAGGAGACTGTGGTGTGAGGATCGTACGCAAAGGTAAACTCCATGTTCTTGAATCTTGAAGTTTCTTTATCATAATTGAACACTTTTCTTGATTCCCAAGTTAAGTATTTTTATGTTGTGATTGCAGGCCAAGTAGTGTACTCCACATCTCCACAAGAACACTACTTCGACTGCCCGTATCAGCTAAGTTCGGAGCCCGTTGGCCAGACATTCTTGGATGCTACGGTACTGCATTAGCCCACAACATAACCATCCCAATTCAGAGCCATTCTTGATGCCTGTGTTGGAGTGTAGGTTACGACCGTGGAGCTGATGGAAGAGGATACTATCGTGATGGGGTCAGATGGGCTCTTCGACAACATCTACGACAGAGAGATTGTTTCGGTTCTGGATTCATGTGATAATGTTACTGATGCTGGTATGCTCTTAAACTTATAGAAAATATTGATTTTGGTCCCTCTGATGTGGCCTCTGTTCATTTTTTATCCTCTGATATCGTTTGTGTCGATTTTGATCTTACAACTTTATAAAGTGTCCGATTTTGATCTTATAACTTTGCAAGGTGTTCGATTTTGGTCCTATGACTTTGTAAAGTTACAGGAAGACGAACACTTTTAAAAGTTAATTGATCCAAAAATGGTACATTGCCCTAAACAAAACTGAAATCGTTTTTGTGTCATGTAACTATGAAAAATGTTCCTTTTTTGTCCTATAACTTTACAGAATGTCTAATTTTAGTTATTCGGCGAATAGTATAATTCATGCACCTTTTCCGTTCTACAATTTATGTCGGAGGACTAAAATCAGGCACGGCCACATTGGAGGAGAAAAAACGAACAGAGGCCACATTAGAAGACTTAAATCGGAATTTTTTTCCCTTAAACTTGAGTGGTTTGTTATTTGAAGGTTGTTTTTTGGTCTAACTGGTGTGTTTGGGTTGGTAGCAAAGGCGTTAGCTACCGTGGCTCATAACCATTCAAAGGATTCGAGTTTCGACTCACCCTATTCGGTAGAAGCTCGAGCACAGGTAGAGTCGGTTATTTGATTTCACTTTGTCTTGGTGTAGTCTTGGTTAATGAGAAGTATATGGTGTTAATGAGCAGGGTTTTGATGTTCCTTGGTGGAAGAAAATCATGGGGATGAAGTTAACTGGCAAGTCTTTACTTAGCTCTGTGTTAAAGGCTCCTTATTTTCTATCAAATTTGATGCTAAGAATTTGGTTTTTTCAGGTGGGAAGCTTGATGATGTTACAGTGATTGTTGGGCAGGTCAAGAGCTCATTGAGCTCATGAGAGAGAGAGAGAGAGAGAGAGAGAGAGAGAGAGAGCACCTATTCTTGGTCTTAAATAGAAGGCCAACTATATTGATTTACATGTAAGTTACAGTAGCAACAATGAGCCAGTTAATTTGACATTCTTTATAAGAATCTTTATGTATTCAAATCTGTAGCAATTTAACAACAATAATGTCAAATATAATGAAACAAAAGCTGAATTCCCCAGTAAAGATGTAAACAAATTAACCAAAAATAGCCAGAACTAAAATTAAATAATAAAAGCAATCTCCAGGACCTGAACAAAAAACTTCATGTGCAACTAGACTACATAGTTTCCTACTCAATGCCCTCTCATATGGCCATTATACCGGTCAGTGTAGCATAAATACGAAACAACAATCGAAAATATGGGAACAAAGACCCTTCTTTGATTAGATTATTGGAATGGAAGCAACTTCCACTCTCATAAATACGAAACAACAATCGAATATATGAATGCTCTTGTATAATTTAGAGTATTGCCTCCTTGTATCTGTATAAACCAAGTCACCGACATTATTACCTAAGTAACCTGCGCGTTTCTTCACCAGAGTGCTCGAATTGCTGTAGTATTTCTGGTACAACAAACTGAAATAGTGCATATGCATCCGCTGTATGCTAATTCAGGTCACGTTGTCATTGTTGTTGCCGTTGTTGAAATCTTGGAAGAAGGATTTCGAAGCTTCATATGTGGACCAGCAGATTGCGGCTGCAGGAGCATGGAAGAGCATTCTCGGCGCCCATCCTCTTATAAGGCCTCTGTATCCGTCTTTATTTACTATTGTTCGAACAACATCCCCAATCGAACCGCTTTTAAATCTATCACATCCACAGACACCCTGCATTGAGTCAACTAATTAAGAGAACAGTCTGAGGTAGTAGTGCCATATACAGATTTCTTCCTCACCGAAAACCTCAATGAAGAAACGAATCCCAGAAAAGAGACAACTGATAAATATAAACTTGCAGCTCTTATAAAGAACTCAACTAAGAATTTTATGAAAGAAATAATGTAGTAATATGGAATTAGAGAGAATAGAAAGGAAGAACAAAAGATAATATCAGCTTTCTTTAGTCATATAAACAACAGATTAAGTTAAGGTTAAAGCCCAATATATTCCATTTAAACACCATCCAAAAGAGAGGAGCTTCATAATATCCACAAACCACACTCATCAATTCTCCATATGTTAGCCCTGCTTCCTCTAGAAAGCTCTCCCCTTATATCCTATACAGAGACACAAAGACATACATAGACCCAAAGGAACAAACATCTATACTTCTAAGTAAACCCTAAATTGTTGGTTAGTACGGCTGTATAGCCTCGGCTAGCGTTTCATTTTATGGATCACATATCAAGGTAGTGCTTGCATACTCTCTGCCACAATCTAAAATTTAAGGCTGCTACTTTTACCCATACTCATACAACGGATAATTGAAATTATTGAGTGTTAATTAGCCACAATCTAACATGAAAGAGTGCTACTTTTACCCATACACATACTCATACTCATACTACTGGATAATTGAAAGTATTGAGTGTTAACCAGCCACCATCATATCAAAATTTGAACTTCATACTGTCTTTTAACTTCTACATGCCAACGTTACACCAATGGAGCTCATTAACACAAGATAATAAATAGAAATTCAAGTACCTGACACTGCAATTGAGTCTTGACGACATCAAGAGGAGTGGTCAAGGCGGCAGCCAAGGCTCCAGCTGCTGCTCCAGCCGTAGCATGAACAACCAAAGTCTCATCGTTGAGGCTTTCGGGCGAATGGGAGAACTCCATCAAACCCCTCTTCACGGCCTCATAGGTGGCGAAATGCACCGCCGTGAAAGGCGCATTCATCAGCACCGTAGTTTTATAAGAGGCGTAAAAGGCCCTAATTCCGTCCTGCCTCAGCACTCTGGACACGCAGTCCCACACGCCTTTGTACGGACTGTTGCCCAATTGCAGCCTCTGCTTCACCATATCCATCGGCGTCAGCACCGCGTCGCTCGCGATGGTGGCGCAGACCCCCGACGCGGCGTGCGCCACGTGGTTGTCCGGATTGCCGCCGGAGAAGCTCTTCTTACAAATCTCGTAGACGGAGAAATAAGCGGCGTGTGCCGGCCCCGCGCCGAGCGCCATGGCGCCGATACCGCGGTAGAAGCCTCTCGCTCCGTCGGCTTTGACGATAGACTGCACCGCTTGCTTGACGCTGGCGGATTTGATAGGGCAGGCGCCTAAGGCTTGCATCTGAGTTTTGATTGTGTCGACGGGGAACATGGCCATGTGCTCCACCATGCCAGCGATAGAGCCGGCGACCATGAACTGCCAGAAGTGGAGTCCGTCGTGCTCGACGGCGGCGATTTCTGGGCTGTAATCGGGCTTCGGCGTCACGGGGATGAGCTCCGCTTGCTGGAATTTGGGGGAGGCGTCCGTGGCCATGGGAGATCGAGAGTAGAATCAGGCTTCAACAATTGAGCAATTTGTTAATGTTGAACCGCATTTGGCAACTAAAGAAAAGTCTCCGAATTCGGAAAGTTCATAAACTAGGGTTCCAACAACGTGGGGGCACGGGAGCGATTTCAATTTATACGTGTACGACTACAATTATTATCCTTTTTGTTATAAACTAAATAGAATGAGAGAATAATAGAGAGAAAGAGAAAATAAATGTGTATTATTATGAGGGTGGAGACCTCTATTTATAGAGTATAAGATGGGCCACGCTTTAGGGTTTACGTAATTATCAAAATATATGGTAAGTATATATATAAAATATATTTACAACACTCCCCCTAGATTGCTTCTCTAAAAGAAATTTTTCGCCTCGTTAAAAACTTGTCCAGAAAAACCCATTGGGATAAAAACTGGACGAAGGAAAAAGAGTACGATTCGCTCCACCTCAATATATTCATTCTTGATCCTCGAGTCGGCGCATATCGATCTTGTATAACAACTTCTTGAATGTTGATGTTGGTAATGCCTTTATAAAAGAATCCACTAGATTGCCACTTGAGCGAATTTCTTTGGATGTTGATGCCGCCACTCTTTTGGAGATCATGTGTTGTATTGACTCTTTTATGAATCAATCTCAATGACTCATTTACTCGTGTGTTGCATTGGATGCCTCGTTAAAAACCTTAACTAAGAAAACCCTTTGGGAAAAAACTTAGAAAGGAAAAAAGAGTACAAACATTTGACCTTCTGGGTCTTTGACCTTTAGGAGTCAGTCTAATCTTCAGGATTATTTACAATTTGTTACTCCCCCTCAAGATAACAATTTTCAAGGTTATCTTCAAGGTCTACACTAATATGTGCAAAACAAGTTTAATTATTCTCATAGAGAATAGCATAGAATATGTCAATATATCATTACTCTCATAAATAGACCAACATCATATTTGTCTCGAAGATAACAAAGGATGGTCAATATCATTTCAAATTCTCTAATTGCACATAAGTAAGGAACTTCTGGTCCTCATCTTTGTTATCTTCTATAGGTCTAAATGAGTCTCCATCCACTTCAAGTGATTGAAGCAACCATTAGATAGGCATGTGGATGCAATACAATAAAATATCTTTAAAGACCTTTCAGGTAGGTCGACTAGCGTAACTCCATCATGGAGATGCTCGATCTACAGGTCGAGACAATTATTAGTTCAACCCAAGTATTTATATTCGAACTCCGTCTTTAGGCATGAGTTGATTTCATCAAGTATTTTTGTACATAATGATTCACATATCCTCTTCATGAGGAACTTGGAGTGATGTGTTCTAATTTTGTATTCCGCGGACTTCTTATCTCTTAGCACCAATAAATCTCTCACGCTTCTGACGCTAATGAGAATCAATTGATTTATTTTTGTCTATGAGGAACTTCGCTTCTTTCATGGTGCATATACAACAGGTATATGAGATTTTAGTTACTCCTTTTGCACTAAATAATTTGATGAACTTCTGGTTCATAGTGCGTGAATCTAAATAATTAATCCAACGAGATATTTGCGGCATTCAATTTTTATATTTCATATCTCCCCCTAATGCCAACAAGGATGTGAGTTGGATATTAAAATCAACATATCAATGAATAAAATAATCCATAATGATTTGCTCTATGTAAGTCATTAGGACGGAGTATACATATAAGTATTATGCTCTTCAGGAGTTTTAATCAAACTCAAGTCATCATTTATGTACCCTTCTGTCAAGGAATTCTCGTCGTTATGATTATATCATATACGGCCGTACTATTTCGAACACTTATAATGACTTTTACGTCCTAATTGACAAAGATCTTTTTGACTTACATGTTTTGAGCAAGTTAAATCCTTCAGGGATCTTCATATATATGTCACTATCTAGTGAATCATATTGATAGATATATACTACATCCATAAGGCCCATAACAAGCCTTTTGTGACATAAGTAGATTAATCAAATTCTAAATACAATGGCGTCTATTATGGGAGAGGACATAATTAATTCCCGGTCTTTGAGAAAAACATTGTGTTACCAGTATTGCCCTATATCTCGTAATTTTTCATTTCTCTATGTAACAAAGACACATTTATATCCTTCGGGGATATACTTTCCGGATTTTGGAACTACAGGTCCAAATATTTCTGGCTTTCTAGGGAATATTAATTCACCTTATATGACTTCGTTCCTTTTTGGCCAATTATTTCAATCTTGACAATCTCTTATAGATCGTCGTTGAGGATCCTCTTTTATCATTTCAAGAGTCATATTAAAAGGCGAAAATAATGTCGTGCGTCCACGACGATATTTGATCTCTCCAATATTTTGAGATCTCAGTATTTTTAGACGCTTGTAGTTCTTCAGGAACTTCATTTGATTGATTAATCATTTTCGTCATTGTTTGGTTCATATGTTGTGCCCCTTTTCTTAGACACAAAGTTTCTTTTAGAACCAATTGGTCGACCATATTTTTTTTGACGAACTTTATATAAATTTGCTACCATTTGTACTTGTCCTTCAGGGACATTTATTTTGGCGGGGGTGTTTGCAGCAAATGTATAACATTGTCACTTATTATATACATAAGAAAGCATCAAGAAGTTGATTTGCAATCTTTTGCAAATGAATCTTTCGACTTCATGTTCACATTGATTACTTCTGGAATCCAAATGTGACTAGTTTTTCCTTGTGCTTCTTTTTCTTTGGATGTAGATTTCACATTGATTACTGCAGGAATCCCAATGTGACATATGTTCCAACTAATGTTGGAAATGTTATTTCATCATAATAACTATCTTAATGTGAGACGCGTTTGTATACGTACAAAACTCATTTTGAGGATGGACATGAGCAACTAAATATTTAATCTCAATCCCAAAGTCATATAATATTAAGTCCTCTTCAAGAGGAACTTAGAGTTTAATAAACTCACTAGCTTTATCAAGGCAAATCTTCTTGATGGAATTGAACTCTTTATTTTTGAAAATGTAGTTTTACCAAGTGCTAAATTTCTTATAGAAATCGAGCATTCATGAAAATTAAGAGATTCTTCAAGATCTCTCTGCAGCGCCCATATGAATTTTCAATTATGTTGCGCATCATAGTTGCTTGCAGATGTCCAAACTTATCATGTCAAAGCATAGAACTCTTTTGAACTTCCGGTTCATGACATGTTTTGTCTCACTTATTTCTATGAATGTGTAATACATTCAAGGTGGTAGTTTTGTTAGCTTTTGGCTAAATACAAAAGAATCACTACCTTTATATATTATTTTTTCCAGTATGGTATCCATTGCAGCGGATATCCTTAAAACTTAGTAAGTTTCTTCTAGACTTGTTAAAGTAAGGGCAAACTTAGTAGTTGATTTCGTGTCATTTGATAAAATGACACATGCTCTTCTAGAGCCTTCAATAATTTCGATCCACTAGATTTTAAAATCTTGCAGTGAAGATGCAACTACTCGTATCGAGCTTTAGGGAGGACAAACAATTAATATCTTAACGCAATCCTGCTGGGATGCTTTGTTTTATTCTATTATTATCTTCCATGCCTCTTATTGGCAGATGAGCATCGATACCAAGATTTCATTAATGTCAACTAGACATAAAAAATGTTTTTCATTCAGTAATAAACATATATCACTCAAGATACGAGTTGCTCTTTAAGAACATTTAATATTCTTCTAGAATAGAAATGATGCTACTTCAGGAGCAAAGGATAAATAGTACATAAAAATACTATATTTGAAGCATTTCCACAAACATGTGATAGTAATGTTTCAATCACAATATGGTCATTCTTCAGGAATGTAATTGTGCTACTTCCAGAGCAACAATTTAGTTTCATGATAAGCGAAATCGATGAATTGCAAATTTCGAGATCTACCGGATCTCACATCCATTTTTGAAAAGAAATTAAGCAACAATAGGATATTGGAAATGCAATTGTCATTCAAAGAGGAGCTTTTGCTATCACTCCATATAATTAGGTAATATTTTTAATTAAAACATACCTTTAGATATACATTGTTCTTTAGGAACATGTATTATTCATCAAGAATATTAATTGTGCTACTTCAGGAGCAACAATTAAAGTATGGTTATTGTGATATAAGATTTCAAAATGACAAGTTTTAGTTGTTCCAAGAACATGTAGAGTTTAATTGTGCTACTTCAAGAGCAACAATTAGAGTTATGAACATATAACATTTGTCAAAATTAAAAGCCTGAATTGTTATTCAAGAACGTGTAGCATTCTTCAGGAATACAAATTGTGCTATTTCATGAGCACTAATATTAAACCACTTCAGGCGAAAGACTAATATTTTTCAGAAACTCAATTGCTCTTTAGGAACATATAATGTTATTTGGGATATAAATTGTGCTACTTCGGGAGCAACAACAATAACAATTCAAGAACCAAGATTCGTCTATCAATAAGACATATTATATGAATTGTTCATCAAAAGTACATAATATTCTTCAGGAATATTAATTGTGTGCTGCTTCAGGAGCACCAAATTAAGATTGTATGTATATATAGATATAAATAATATAAAAGTATGGAACAAAAAAAATTGAGGTATACAGTAAATACATAGATAATATTAATAACTCTTTAAGAGTCTGTAATATTCTTCAGGAATATTAACTTATGCTACTTATGGAGCAACAATTGAGTTATTTCAATAAATTTGAATATCTCTGTAAGAGCATATGATATTCTTCAGGAATATTAAATTGTCTAATACTTGAGGAACATTATAATATTAAATCAAAAACGTTTCCCGTAATCATGACATATAGATTCATCTAAAACAACAAAAGTTTAATCTCTTGAATCCACCAACAAGCTTTCGTAGCAAATAAGAGAAACTTATTGACCATAAATAACATGAAAAGTAAAAGCGAAACGTAAATTAGAAAGCATCTAATAGCTAAATAAAGAACTTCCGCAATCTCGATAGCAATTAGGTCAAAATCAAATACAGGAAAAGCTAATTGATTCCGAAATTGATTTAAGATTACAGTTAGGTATATGATTCAATTATTACAGCGGAGAAAGGTGTATCGCCACATACCTGAACTCTTAATTTCTGGCCTTGTCCAGATTCTTTAATGTCAGATGGAGATATCAGAATATTTTCAGAACCGATTAGAAAGGGAATTTTCGTGTAGGCAGTCACTTTTCCGTCCAAGGAAGATATCAAAATCATGCCATGATTTTTTCTGATCAATTAAAAGCATAATCGTGCTGATAACGTGTTATAAACTAAATAGAATGAGAGAATAATAGAGAGAAAGAGAAAATAAATGTGTATTATTATGAGGGTGGAGACCTCTATTTATAGAGTACAAGATGGGCTCATGGGCTTTTAGGGTTTACATGGTCATCAAAATATATGGTAAGTATATATATAAAATATATTTACAACACTTTTTGTATACTCCCTCCGTCCCGTTATTTGTGGTTTATCAGCACGAGAATTAAGAGAGTAGATGATAAAATATGAGAGAGAGTAGATGATAAAGTATGAGAGAGAAAATGAGTAAGATTATGAGAGAGTATGAGAGAAAGGATGATAAAGTAGGAGAGTTAATGTTATAAAGTAAGAGAGAGAAGATGATAGAGTAGAAGATATGATAATAATTTTTTACCAAATTAGCAAAGTGGCCACAAATAACGGGACACCCCTTTCGGGAAAGTGAGCCACAAATATCGGGACGGAGGGAGTATAATTATTAGCCAAATCCCTAAAACAAAAAACAAAATTGTCCAACTCCTTATCTTATGTTTACAAAATAACCAATATTACTAAAATACCCTTATTTTTTACTCACTTTTTGATTGATTTGGATTTAATATACGAATTATTTTTAAAAATTCCGATGTCAAAGGTGTCTAAGGGTGCTTAAGGGTTTCATAGAAAGCCTAAAAAGCTCAATCTGAATAAGAGCCTTGGAGTGCCTTAAGTCATGAAGGCCCTCGGCATTGGCACAAGTTCCTAAGGCACGATTTTAATTTTTTTTTTATTAAATCTCTCAGTGCCGAAGTAGTGCCTTAGGAGTGTCTAAGGCCTTTCGGCACTGCATTAATTTAAAGACTCATTTTTTTTTGTAGATATGTGAGAGATTTGTCTTTTTATGTGGCACGCCTTAGACACCCATAGGCCCGCCTTAGGCACTAGTAGTCAATTCTAAAGTGATGGTAGTATTGTCAAATTGGTTAGATTGTGAATAAACTTGTAGTGGAAGACTACTTTTGATTTTTGTTTTAAGGGATTTGGATAGAAACATATATTACCACTAATTATTATATGGAATTAAAAGCTTTAAACTTCTTGGATAACATTATCCAATTTTATTATTGAATTATGATAACGGGTAATCTATCCATTGAATTATTGAAATCGTGTACTTTACTTCAGCGGGTGCTTTAGCGAAACTGATTGCAAAAGAGGGGAAATCAGCCACATTAAAATTACCTTATGGGGAGGTCCGTTTAATATCCAAAAACTGCTCAGCAACAATCAGACAAGTGGGGAATGTTGGGCGAACCAGAAAAGTTTGGGTAGAGCCGGATCCAAGCGTTGGCTAAGTAAACATCCTGTAGTAAGAAGAGTAGTTATGAACCATGTAGACCATCCCATGGGGTGGTGAAGAGCGAGCCCCAATTGGTAGAAAAAAAAACCCACAATCCCTTGGGGTTATTATCCTGCACTTGGAAGAAGAAGTAGAAAAATGAATAAATATGGTGATAATTTAATTCTTGTCGCCGCGAGAAAATAGAATTTCTTTCTTCGTCTTTACAAAAAAAAAAAAAAAGGAGTAAGTTGTGATACGTTTACTAAAAAAAATCCTTTTGTAAGAATTATGAAAATGTGTAGTTTAACTTCTAAATCATTTAATTTTTTGCAATAATAACAGTAAAAATTTTGAGTACACATGCAAAATTAGGATAAATTCATCCTGAGTTATCACAAGAACTTATATAATTCATTGACCAAATTGCACAAAAATAATACTCCACCTGTAACATTAATTTTGTCTTACTTTTCTTTTCGGATTGTCCTCATCTATTTATACATAACTTTTAACTCTCATTAATAACTGTGCCGAAAAAAAAGGAGATAAATTCAATAAGACGGAGGGAGTAATCTATAATGATACTAACCCTATTTACACAGTGAATGTACTTAGAAAATGTTGCCGAATTTTACTTCAATAACAAATTAGATAGATTAGAGATAAAATTACATAATTTTATAATTCATGCGTAAAATAAACAAGACTAATTTATAGGGAAATAAATTATAAATTTCATAGTTTAAACGACAAAACTCAAACAGACATTTTTTGTTGGGTGATGATTCTGTCCTCAGCATAGTTTCACTTAGTGGGAAATGATTCTATCTTCTATACTGAACCATGCTCAGTAGCCTAGTGCTCTGATTGTTGAGAAGATTTGAAGATCCCAAAACCCTATCTGATTGGTGAACCATTCCGTTGTAATCGTTGTTTGTCTCTGAGGTTTCAGACTCAGTAGACACTCTGCTCTGGTCAAGGCGCTCAGTAGATTATCTTCCTTAACACCAGAAGTAGAAGACTCAATGATACTGGACTCAGGCAGAGCAAGATATCGAAAGAGTCGGTGGAACCGGACTCGGCAGAGAGCGATTCATCGAACTCGGAGCTGATCTTCGATAGACTTTCCCCGGCCTATCTACCTACCGAATACGGGATCGACTCAAGATCGGCGAGGCCGAATCGAAGCGTCGATACTTTTGAAAGACAATCAGCATTGTCACATACGAGGAAGAGAGAAGTCAGCTTCAGTTTGCCTTGAAGTCTGTGCTGTCTCAACCACTCTATCCACCTCGACGAATGACAAGAATACACGTGTCTTCTCACCCGCTAAAGCCGCAGATCAACCTTTTACCTAAAAAGGTGGGAAAGTACACTGTTACCTACTTCAAAAGAGCCGTTTGCTACCAAAAGAGAGAGAAAGAAGAAGATCGTCTCCAACGGATCTTTTCCAATCTCTTCTCTATAAATAGAGGGATCATTCAAGAATTGAAGCTCAGATCAATCGCCGAAATCAAAAAGAGAACAAGCGCGAACTCGAGAAAACCTCTCAAGAACACACAGAGCATTAAAACGAGCCTAAACAAAAAGCATAAGTCTTCCGCAAGAATCTAAAGATCTATCTCCGGCGAAAGACTACCTTTTAGCTCGTAAGGGAACCAAGCTGAACCGACAACCAAGCATCTAGTATCCAAGCGACGTGACACGAACTTATAGCTACACTCAGCTGTTCGTCGCTCTAGAAGCTACACTCTCGTTCCCTATCCCTCTAACCCTAAGCTCAACCGAAACCATATATAGCTTAGACGAAGGAGTTCATATTTGAACCCAATCCTTATTGTAAAAGGACTCCTTCACTTGTTGGAGAAGTTTGTCAAACACTTTAGTTTGATACATTTGTAAACCGGGACTTGCTCGAAATAATCCCCAAGCCACGACCTTTGTCCTTGCACAAGCCGACCGAGACTAACTCGGTATAATAAATAGCCTCCTGAACTTTCGGGACAGTGGACGTAGGATCGATTGATATCCGAACCACTTTAAAACTCTCTGTGTCGTTTACTTACGTTCTCTTACTGTTGCATTGATTTTACTATTAATACTGAAAATCTTCTTAAAATCATTCAACTGTCTCAGCATTCTGAACTGACCACTTGCTGAACTGAGACTTGCATAAAACATTTTTTCATTCAACTGATTAGGGCCTACACATTTCCGCACACTGAATTTCTACTGTTGACACTGAATTCTGACTCTGTCAGTTAGCAGATCTCAGTAGAGTTAGACTTTTAGCCTAACACAATTCAGAACAGTTATTTGGTCTGCTGAATTATTTCAGTACAACATTATCCTGAATAGGACTGTTCGTGTTCAAAGTTGAGAAAATTGGATTCAGGTGTATTCACCCCCCCCCTCTACACCTGAACTCACTCTCGGGACCAACAATTGGTATCAGGAGTTCTTTAAGACTCTTGTTATCTTGAAACTGGTCTACTTGAACGGATCCGGAGAAAACATTTCTTCACTGCATATCACTCTACATTCATATCATTATTTTTATATGGCTGATATGTCAGGTATAAGAATGGTACCCATGTTCTCGGTAGAGAATTATGGAGTATGGCGAGTCAGAATGGAAGCACATCTGACATCCCTCCATGATAGTATGACTGAAGTACTTGAAGATGGACCTATTGTTCCCATGATCGATAGTGTCGTGACTCAGGACCCAGCTGAAGGAGGAGGAATGGTGACTGGGAAGAAGATCCCTAAAGACAAAAGTCTCTTCACTCCTGAAGAAAAGAAGCTTCACAACTTAGACCGAGTCGCCAGAAATGCCATACTGACCACTCTTAGTGATTCTTATCTTGGCAGGGTTCAGGAATGCAAAACGGCAAAGGAACTGCGGGACGCTCTAGCGCTGCCGAGTCGTGGAACTCGAGAAGATAAAAGCTAACAAACCGGCGCCGGAACTCCAAAAGCCGGAAAGTTTGTCTCTCATGCCTGGTGACAAAATAGAAGATCTGAATGTCAGATTTACGAATCTGATGAATTCCATCAATGGGCTGGGAAAGACATTCAGCAACCGAGAAATGAATCTCAAGATACTGAGGGCACTGCCGGACGGACACTGGACACCTTTTGCCACTTTATTGCGACATTCTGATTTAGATGTTGTCTCTCCTGACCATATCTTTTCAGAACTTCAGGCGTAAGAGTTTGAGTTCGACGGACCTCAACGAAAGCAAAGAGCTGAAGCTGACAATAAAATTGACCATGCCTTCAAAGCATCAGTCAGCGCAGCATCTCCCGCGACGAGCAAGACAACGAGTAAGACTGAACCTTCACTCAATGATCTACAAGAAGGAAGTCTCGCTCAGAAGTACGCGTTGCTCGCTGTGAAGTATCAGAAGGAGAAGGAGAGGCGCGAAAAACCGACTAAAGCATACCGAGACACAAAAGGTAAGTCGATTATACACCAAAACGCACTCCCGACTCACAATCTTCCGAATGCGTAAAGAAGGATGACTCAAAGACCATCAAAGGATAGTGAAAGCAAAGAAGAAAGAGTCATCACTTGCTACAACTGCAAAAAGCCAAGACACTATCAATATGATTGTCCTGAGCTCAGTAGTGCTGAACGCGCAGCACGTAAGGCAAGGAGAGAGAAATTCGCCCAGAAAAGACAATCCTACATAGCCGGCGAAATCTCAGACGACTCAGAAGAAGTCGACTCCTTTATGGACTCATCTGACGATGAAGCAGCTTTCATGGCCTTAGAGCTTGAAGCTGAAGAAACAACTGAAAAGTACCTAATGGCAGGAGAAGAGGATGAGGTAAACTCATATGAACCACTTAATTCCTCTTCACACTGCACACACGACACTGTTTCAGGTGCAGATGGGAATTTGGACATCACGACCGCCTATGAAGAATTATTAGATGAACAAATTCAAATGAGTCTACAGCTGAGTAAGACTCTTCAGGAGTTGGATACCCTGAAAGTGGAGAATCAGAGACTTTCTCAGGAGAGTCAGGTTGCTACTGAAGCCGAAGGACTTGTCTTGAGACTTAGGGAGGAGATAAACTCTCTGATGGTCAAGTCTCAGCATCAAGAAGATCGGATTTCAGTTCTGACCAATGACTTGACTCAGAAAGATACTAAACTGAGTCTACTGAAGCAACAACTATCAGGACTTCAGACCGAACATGATACACTGAAGAAAAGTGATGATGTCTGGAAAAGCCTGATGACTGAGCGTTACATGGGCGCTGAAAAGAAGCTGGAGGCCATGCTAGCAAGCAACAAGCCCAAGCACTGTAAGGAAGGACTTGGCTTCAACCAGGAAGCTTCCTCATCTGCCCCCGTACACTCAGAAATGCGTCTAACTGATAGGTTTGTTCGAGGAGAAACAATCAATGCAAATGTTCCCAACCCCTCAAAGAAAGAACAAACAAAAGATGAAAGCACCTCATCCTACGCATCGGTATTCCGACCGTAAGATCGCACTCAAACACCCCAGTTCAGTCAAGGGGGAACTAGCAAAGTTAAGTGGGCTGATCGGTATGGACCACCTCAGTTGACACATCCAGCTCAGTATGTGTCATATTACTATGATCCTATAGTCAGAAGAGGCTCCAAGAGTCAGAAAAAGAAGAAAAACGCATAAAAGGCAAAGGTCAGCAGTCCACCAACTCAGAAGATCCAGACTCCTGAACCTGAACAGCCTAAGAAGTCAGCTCTGACCAGTCCAGTGGTCAAGTATATTGACTCAAGTAGAAAGAAACTGTCTGAAACCACCAGGGTTGTTAGACAGATTTAGGTTACTAAAACTAACATCTAAGGACCCAAAATCAAAAATAAAGGGTACCTGAATATAATTCTGTTTTGCAGGTGCGTAAAGACCCATGGTATGTGGACAACGGATGCTCAAGACACATGACATACCAAAGGAGTCTACTGAAGAATTATATCTCTGAAGAAGGACCCAGAATCGAGTTTGGAGACAATGTCAAAGGCTATACTAGAGGATATGGAACACTCAGCATTGGGACTGCCAAAGTTCCAAGAGTATCATATGTTGAAGGACTTCAGCATAATCTTCTCTCTGTTAGTCAATTTTGTGATAACTCGAATAGAGTGATATTTGACGCTGGTTTCTGTGATGTTATTGATAAATCCACAGGGGAAAACAGGTGTTATCGGGTTCGCGCGAAAGAACATATATGTGGTCGATCGGAACTCACCGAACACCGAAGCTTGCTTATTGGCGAAAAATGACAACCGGACGAGGTGGCTATGGCATAGAAGACTCAGCCATCTCAACTTTAAGACGCTCAACAAGCTAGCAAGAAACACTCTAGCAAGGGGACTGCCGAATGAAGTATTCAGTAGAGACACTCAGTGTGAAGCATGTCTGAAGGGAAAGCAAACAAAGAAACAAAATCCACCCGTTCCATCTCCTTCCACTGATGGAATCCTTCAGCTGCTACATATGGATTTATTCGGTCCAGTCTCCCCAGTGACGATCAGAGGTAAGAAATATGCTTTAGTGGTCATAGATGACTACTCACGCTACACATGGGTCATATTCATTGCCAACAAGTCTGACGTCAAAACAGAGTTACCAACGCTTCTGAAAAGGCTCAGTGTCGAGAAGAATACCAAAATTAGAAAAATACGTTCAGACAGAGGAACTGAGTTCCTTAATTCCATGGTAGAGGAGTTCTGCAAAGCAGAAGGAATAGAGCACGAGACATCGACTGCCCGCACACCTCAGCAAAATGGAGTAGCTGAACGAAAGAACAGGACTCTCAAAGAAGCAGCTAGAACTCTACTCGCAGATTCAGGACTCCCAACCAAATTATGGGCAGAAGCTACCAACACTGCATGTTACACTCAGAATCGATCTCTACTGACAAAGCAGCATAAGAGGACACCATATGAACTATGGAACTGCAGGAAGCCTTCTTTATCTTATTTCCATATCTTTGGTTGTTCATGCTTTATCCACAATAATGGGAAAGATCAATTGAAGACTTTTGATAGCAAGTCGATCGGGGAGTATTCTTAGGATACTCTCGGGTCGAAAAAGCTTTCGAGTATTCAACTATCGGACTCTTTGCGTGGAGGAAAGCCCTCATGTTGTTTTTAATGAGTTTGCTACTGAAGACAGGAGCAATAACTCTAACTCTGAATCTGAGGACATCAGTAAGCAGCTACAGGATCTAAGCTTAAAAGACAAACCTCGAAAAGATCCAAGCTATGTTGGGATGATGATTCGGACGAAGAAACCGAAGACAAGTCTACCGAATCTCAACCACAGAGCAAGTAGGCGAGCGCATTGATTCTCCCGAACGTAATCAATCCCAGGTAACTCAGGTCGATGAAGAAACCCAAGAGGTAACTGAGACCACTACTGAGAGTAACAACTCAGGGGGAACATCTAGTAATGTTCCTGAGCTGAATGCCCCTGAACCTGGTGACTCAGTAGATCACACTCTTATTACTGAAATTCTTCAATCTCGTAATAGTACAACCGAAATGCCTAACTCACCTACTATCTCGTGTTGATCAAATTTCGGATGAAGAGCTAAAACATCGTAGAACATGGCTAGATGCTCACTCTGCTGATCTAATCTTTGGAGATCCTTCAGCACATGTCAAGACAAGATCTAGATTTTGTCAAGGAGAAAGCGCATTATACTCCTGCTTCTTGTCTACTGAAGAGCCTCAGACGATTGAGGATGCACTGAAAGATGCTGACTGGATCATAGCCATGTAGGAGGAGCTAAATCAGTTCAAACGAAACGATGTTTGGGAACTTGTTGATAGACCCCTGCATCAACGTGCAATTGGAACAAAATGAGTCTTTAAGAACAAGCGAGATGAAAACAACGTTGTAGTAAGGAACAAAGCAAGACTCGTGGCTAAAGGCTACTGTCAAGCTGAGGGAATAGATTTCGACGAAACTTTCGCTCCAGTTGCAAGATTGGAGGCAATCAGACTATTCCTAGCCTACGCAACACATCAAAAATTCAAAGTATATCAAATGGATGTGAAGTCTGCGTTCTTGAACGGCGTACTGAAAGAAGAAGTCTATGTGGAACAACCGCCCGGCTTTCAGCAGGGACATCAAGTTTATAGACTCAAGAAGGCTCTGTATGGGTTAAAACAAGCACCCAGGGCTTGGTATGATACCCTATCTGAGTTTCTTCTTCGTAAAGGTTTTCGAAAGGCACGATAGATCGCACTCTATTCAAAGATTCGACCGGAAGAAGACCTATTACTTGTGCAAATCTACGTGGATGACATCATCTTTGGATCAAAGAATGTCATTATGTGTCGCAATTTGAAAAGATGATGAAGGATAAGTTCGAGATGTCAATGATGGGAGAAATGAACTACTTCCTTGGTTTTCAAGTCAAGCAATCCGAAAAGGGGACGTTCATTAATCAAGACAAATACACTCGAGACCTCATCAAAAGATTCGGTTGCACATCCGAGCAAACCTATCAAGATCCCGATGAACACTAATATGAAGATTGATCTTGATAAAGAGGGAGTATCGAGACCAAACCGAATATCGTGCTTGTAATTGGTTCATTATTATACTTAACACTACACGTCCCGACATAACTTATGTTGTAGGTGTGCGTGCTCGATTTCGGGCGAATCCGAGCGAGCCATATGGACTCAAAGAAAGAAGATTCTCCGCTATCTCGGAGGAACACCCGACATGGGTTTATGGTATCCAATGATGATAATATTGAACTAACCGGGTACTACGATGCCGACTATTCGGGATGTAGAATCGACCGAAAATCAACTTCGGAACATGTCGGTTCCTTGGCGAAAGTCGATCTCATGGTTTTCAAAGAAACAAAGCACTCGAGAGCTACATCAACTACTGAAGCCGAATACATGGCCGCCGGAAGTTGCTTGCGCCCAAATCCTTTGGGCGAGACAAAGAGCCTACGAGACTATGACGTCACTCAAAATGAAGTGTCAATCTTCCGCGACGCATTACCGGTGCCATTGCAATTACTCGAACCCCGTACTTCACACAAGATGCAAGCACGTGGACATCGACATCACTTCATTCGTGACCATGTCGAAAAGAAGGATATCGAATGGAAGAAGATCCATACTGACAAACAAAGGGCTGATATACTGACCAAGCCTCTAGCCGAATCCAGTTCGCAGAACACTCGAGAGAGCTAGGTCTGGCTGGATCCTACTAACCCCGGTCGGTAAGAAGGTTCCGGGAGAGGATCATTCGAGTAAGGGGAATGATCACTCTCAATACTGAGTAAATTCAGTACGTAGAGATAGAAAACCATCTACACGAGGTATCAGCTGACTACTATGTTCAGCTGACAGGTTTGCGTATCTCTACTCAGTAGTATCGAATAAAACAGTAATGCATTTATGATGAAGATTCAGCATGCTATTAAATATCCTAAGTTTGTCATTTATTATTAACGGCTCATATTTATTGCACGACATTCCATACATAAGTTTGCTGAACTCTGCACGCATTAAATGCATGTCTTTTCACAGTTACAACTTAGGCATATTTACAACTGGCTTTGACTTAGGCGGCATATGTGATCATTACTTAGTATATATCTTTTAATCTTGACCGTCCATCTCATAAAGCAAGTTTAAACTCAGCCTTAGATCAGAAACTGTTCATCTTCACGATAGACTTATATTCGATCGTATCTTTAGAAACCGCCATTACCGCACTTAAAATCCTTTCGCATCCGAAAATTCTGAGATCATTTCTTGCAATCCCCTCTTGCATATCCTTTCAAAATCTCAATCTCTCTTTCGGTATGCTTATTACAACTGCTACACGAATTAATTTTCTTTTTCAGAATCGCTATACAAACTGTTTTATTTAAATCGATACTGATAAATGCTCGTGTAACAGGTACAATGGCAAGTCAAAATGTTTCGGTGTCTACTCCAATTAACATGCAAGAAATCCTGGACAAGGACCGTGTTTGGTTCGAGCCAACCATGGAGTTCGACGCCTGTGATCTCGATTATATGGACGAGATCTTCTCAGCTCTTAGAGAGTCAGGGCTTGAAAGTTTTCTTTCAAGGAAGCCGACATACTTCCTCCCGAGGCAGGTGGCCGAAGTTTATCTTAACTCTGACTCAGTAGGCGGGGACATAATCGGAAGTTTCGCCGTTCACAAGATCAAGGATGCTTCTCCGATACTGAAGCAAATATCAATCAAGGAGGCGCTAAAGAGAAGTTTTGATCTGCCTTCTGAAGGAGCCAGTACTGTGGGGTACAATGATGATCTTGTAGATGACTACTTGACAATATTCTGTGGAAAGCCCACGACCTTCAGAGCTACTTTTCCTATAAAACAACATGCTTTGCCTCGGACTGAGCTTTGGCTTATATTGTGACGCGCGCCTACCGACCGCCAAAGCCGGCTCATTCGATCAAGTATCGAGGTTCAAGATCCAGCTCATGATGGCCATATATGATAGAGCTCAGATCAATTGGACGGAGTTCTTTATCCGTGAATTCATGGCTCAGGCGGCCAAATTCGACAAGGCCTCTTACACGCTGAGTGTAAAGGGCAAGCTTCTTTATGGATCGAAGTCGTCCATAATGATAGAGGATGTCTCGCGGATCTCGAACCAATAACCTACAATGACAAGGAGTATTTTAATGTGAAGAAGGTCGATTCCACAACAAGACTACGCTCTTCGGCAGACGGGTCAGTCCCTCAGCCGTAACTCGGCGGACTAAGCCTCGGCAGGCTACACCCTCGAAGAAGAGAACACCTCCAAAAAAAAACTCCAAAGGCACCAGCTAAGAAACCGAGGAAAGCCATTCCGGACGTGCCTACCGAACCCGAGGTCTCTCCCGAAGTTCCCGTGCTCTCGTGCTACTCAACAACCTATTCGGCCTCGCCGGGCGATATACGAGTCGAATCATCTCGAGAAGACTCAATCGGTGGAGAAGGCCGTCTCCACCGAGTAACCCATAGAAGTGGAACAAAGGGATGCTACGTAAGCACATAGCGAAGAGATTCGGCGTCTTGACGGCCCCCCTCTCGGTTCCACCACTCGGCAGTATGCCCCCCCTCCGAGACTCGACGTCTCCCATAGGACTTGGAGTCCGAGACAAAGATTCCGAAGAAGAGACGATTGGGATGGAAGCTTCAGGTGATCGTATCCGCAGCATCCCGAGAGATTCTTCAACGCATTCCGAGCTTGCCGACTACTCGATTTGTTGCTCATTGCAAAATCAGCAAGGCTCCACATGTTGCTGCGATTTCAGGAGTGGCCCCTTCTACAGCGTCTAGTACTCCACTACTCCTGCCAGCAGCTTCATGAAGAAGAATTGAAGTTGAGGAAGCAAATAGGCTACTCTGAGCCTGCTGACCTCAGCACCATGGAGAACCTGAGGGCTGCTATGCTGGCAATGATACATGATAGGCAGCTAGCAACCGGCTCAAGACCCCCCGGACGGATCGGACCACGATGGTCAAGATCCACCCGGTGATTCGGGCCCCGGAAAGCTCGATGAGGGAAATCCCCGTGACAAGGATACACATGCTACCGAACAAGCTCAACCTCCACTCGCATCCTTGGACTTGCGAAGTCCACGGCTGGTGCTTCGTCCTCGGCGAGCCCGCTCGCCTCTTGCTTGGAGTCGACTTACGAAGCGGCGCCCGGCCCTAACCGCCAAGAGATCTCGATCCATAGCAAAAGCTCTCACCGCTCAGGGAATCCAGAATCGAGCTCTTGCGAAGGCCATCCACAAGGTGTGGAAACAGACTACGCTAGCCACAACCACTGAGCTTCGTGGGCCGAAAACATCGATATCAAAATCGGCCGCCCACGATGTCTCTCGCAATGTATCCGAAGCTTTGGCTAAGCGGCAGGCGCTTTGATGATCAGCTCGAAATCATTCGGGAAGGACAAGCCAAACTTCTCAAAGCATTCAAGGCTTCAATGCCCACTCATACTGAATCCTTCACTGAACAAGCCCAGGCCACGGAAATCCGACTTGACAACATTCAACTGGTCGTGGAAGATAAGATCTACGAGAAGCCGACGTAATTCAAGGCGACGGTTGACCTCTCCCATAAGCAATACTCGGAGGAACCGACTAATGAGAGGAATGAGCTGCACTTGGCGTTGACAAAGATCCATGACAGATCGGGACGAACCGTCCGCCGTCTACAAACGCCTAGACAAGAAGGTACTCGTCCCTACCCCGGGCCGTAATTGATGATGCCAAAAAGGGGGAAGGAAAAGAGAAGAGTACTGAGAAAAAGACCAAGTCCGTGACTGAGATAAGCAGGACTCGGACTCGGACTCGGACGGAGGGTAAGGCCCGGGGTGTCTTGGCTGCGAGCACACCGAGACCGGCCCAAGTGGCTCAGGAACCCAAGGCTACTCATGCAACCCGGACTCCGACCGATATTATCAAGGAGGTTGCAGTAGTATGCCGAGCAGAAGAGTCGAAGAGGAAGAGGCTCCTCTCCCTCCACTCGTTCGGGGAAAAGGCAAGAAAGTGCTGACTCTCCCGACCCCTCCAGCCTAAGAAAACGAAGAGATACATTTCAGTCGAGGAGGAGGCTCAAATTGCACTCGATGAGAAGTCGGCAAAGGAAATTGCGAAACAGTAAGCCGCTAATAAACCAAAGTCTAAGCCACCAAAGGAAAGACAAAAGCTCCAACTCGAGGAGGAAGAAAGCCCGCTAGGATACCTCCAAGGAAACTGATTATCGAGGATGAAGAAGATAGGGAGAAAAAGGAGCAAAAGCAAAGAAAGCACCGAGAAGCGTGGTACGTCAAAAGAAAAATCAAGTACCCCCGCTTGAATCCGAAGACATTCCTCGAAAGCCACCGAAGCCCAAGATGATGAGATTGAGGCCATATTCGACCAAATGAACGTATACTTATACAGAGCGAAGAGGCTAGACAAGTTCAGCCGCGAGACGAGAATGCGGAAGGCGGACCTTGAAGCACCGAGAAAAAGGACCGAGGAAGAGGCCAGCCGAGAGTACCTTCAAAAGCCGATATTCCTTATCGATACGTAAGGTTCGGGAAGCCACCGATCCGAAATCGCACGAATGGCCAAGGACATACAATTGGATACCTGCTCAATTTACTCAGAGATGGGAATCTTCAAAGATAGAGTTCATCAAGCGCAATTATTTCTGGAGGTTCTGGCCCAACATGACTAAGGCTGATGCCTACACAGATTGGATGATGATAACTGAACCTGATCTATACATATACTTGCATAAAGCCATATCTGAAGGTATAGAAGTCAGTGTTCCGGAGCCCAGAATTATACCTCCACCTAGAAGAAATGATGACTCAATCCACTTTGGGTCAATAGAAGCTGAAGTGAAGCATGCTGCATCAAAAAGAGAACTGGACGAAGATGAGCCAGCAGACTTTGTTGTATACTTGAAGCTGAGGAAGAACACATACCGGATGTATGGAGTGCCACTGCCAGAGACGCAATCTCAAGGATTCATGGACAGGATCAAGCAGTTTAAGGGCTCATAGGCTTAGTTCTGTTTTTCCTAGCTTAGCAAGATTTGTAATTGATCGAACTCGAATCACTCATATATACAAATCGATTTTGGCTCGACCACCACTTGTTGTCTATCCAACCGTGTTTGTATTATGCTTTAACACTCAGAATCACTGAAGTGATTACTGACTCACACACTCACTTCTATTTACTTTCGTGTCAGTTTATTACTTTGTTAGATTCTGCTAGTCTAGTTTCTATGTAATGGGGGAAATTGTGTTTTGCCCTTTGTTTTATCGATAGTCTAGAACTCGTTGGAACAACTCCACCGATCTTACCTCGTAATATTGTAAGGAGCTCTGTTTCTGTTTGTTTAGTGTTAGCATAGTTGATAGGTTTTGGCATCATCAAATAGGGGGAAATTGTTGGGTGATGATTCTGTCATCAGCATAGTTTCACTTAGTGGGAAATGATTCTATCTTCTATACTGAACCATGCTCAGTAGCCTAGTGCTCTGATTGTTGAGAAGATTTGAAGATCCCAAAACCCTATCTGATTGGTGAACCATTCCGTTGTAATCGTTGTTTTTCTCTGAGGTTTCAGACTCAGTTGACACTCTGCTCTGGTCAAGGCGCTCAGTAGATTATCTGCCTTAACACCAGAAGTAGAAGACTCAGTGATACTTGGACTCGCGGGAGCAAGATATCGAAAGAGTCGGTGGAACCGGACTCGAGCGGGAGCGATTCATCGAACTCGGAGCCGATCTTCGGTAGACTTTCCCCCGGCTATCTACCTACCGAATACGGGATCGGACTCAAGATCGGCGGACATGTCGAAGCGTCGATACTTTTGAAAGACAATCAGGCATTGTCACATACGAGGAAGAGAGAAGTCGGCTTCGGTTTGCCTTGAAGTCATGTCTTTGTCTCAACCACTCTATCCACCTCGACGAATGACAAGAATACACGTGTCTTCTCACCGCTAAAGCCGCGATCAACCTTTTACCTAAAAAAGGTGGGAAAGTACACTCGTTACCTACTTCAAAAGAGCCGTTTGCTACCAAAAGAGAGAGAAAGAAGAAGATCGTCTCCAACGGATCTTTCCCAATCTCTTCTCTATAAATAGAGGGAGCATTCAAGAATTGAAGCTCAGATCAATCGCCGAAATCAAAAAGAGAACAAGCGCGAACTCGAGAAAACCTCTCAAGAACACACAGAGCATTAAAATGAGCCTAAACAAAAAGCATAAGTCTTCCGCAAGAATCTAAAGATCTATCTCCGGCGAAAGACTACCTTTTAGCTCGTAAGGGAACCAAGCTGAACCGACAACCAAGCATCTAGTATCCAAGCGACGTGACACGAACTTATAGCTACACTCAGCTGTTCGTCGCTCTAGAAGCTACACTCTCGTTCCCTATCCCTCTAACCCTAAGCTCAACCGAAACCATATATAGCTTAGACGAAGGAGTTCATATTTGAACCCAATCCTTATTGTAAAAGGACTCCTTCACTGTTAGAGAAGTTTGTCAAACACTTTAGTTTGATACATTTGTAACCGGGACTTGCTCAAGATAATCCCCAAGCCACGCTTTGTCACTTGCACAAGCCGACCGAGACTAACTCAGGTATAATAAATAGCCTCCCGAACTTTCGGGACAGTGGACGTAGGATCGATTGATATCCGAACCACTTTAAAACTCTCGTGTCGTTTACTTACGTTCTCTTTATGTTGCATTGATTTTACTATTAATACCGAAAATCTTCTTAAAATCATTCAACTGTCTCAGCATTCTGAACTGACCACTTGCTGAACTGAGACTTGCATAAAACGTTTTTTCATTCAACTGATTAGGGCCTACACATTTCCGCACACTGAATTTCTACTGTTGACACTGAATTCGACTCGCCGGTTAGCGAGATCTCGGTAGAGTCGACTTTTTAGCCTAACACGATTCGTAACGGTTATTTGGTCCGTTGAATTATTTCGACGGCATTATCCCGAATAGGACCTTTCGTGTTCAAAGTTGAGAAAATTGGATTCAGGTGTATTCACTCCCCCCCCTCTACACCTGAACTCACTCTCGGGACCAACATTTTTCTTTTAATATTGGCTAATATTCTTATAACGATTTCTTTTAAAAAATAAATTGTTTTCCTTTTTTATTATTTATATTAACAAATAAGTGAATAATTATATGCTCATTCCGTTCTATAATTATTACTCTAAAGCTTTTCGATACTTTTTAAGTAGAGTTATCAAATGTAAAATCCTCAAATAAAATATTTATAATAATTTAATATTTAAAAAAATAATTGTGGAATAATTTAAAAAAAAATGGAACAATAATTATTGATGGAAAGTATAATAATATTATAATAATAAAAAGATAAAATAGATTGCAGTACACTTGAATTTGGGTTTCCAGTGCGAAAGAAAATTGCATCATGGCGGGAAGAAATCACTCCGACCACCGCCACGCCGACGATTCGGTCCACTTCCGCCCCCCACCTTCGCCTCACACCAACCGAAATCCGTCTAATCGAAGACCGTATCGCCGCGCAGAGCCAGGAGATCAAAACCCTCCTTCTCGACAATCAGCGCCTGGCCACATCCTACGTGGCGCTCAAGCAGGATGTTGTCGCCGCGAAAGCGGAAGTCCTCGATCTCTCCGCCACGTCCGCCTCCGTCAAGGCCGAGAGGGACGCTCACGTGCGGGAGGTCTACGAGCGCTCCTTCAAATTGGAGGCGGAGGCTCGGCCAATGGAGGCACTCTATGCCGAACTAGACCGGGTTCAGGTTGAGATTAAGGAGCTCCAGTCGGAGCGCGAGCAACTATCGGAGAAGTTAACGGTAATCGAAGACGAAATAGCCAGGAATCATCCGGAGCTGCAGGAATTCTCTGGACTCAAGACTGATATTGAAGTGATGCAAAGAGAAATTCGAAAAGGAAGGTATGCAATAATGCATCTTCTTTTTATTGGAATTTGCCTTGCAGATTTAGATCTATATATGATATCTGGATGAATTGGGTTAATTCATTGTTATTAGTACATTTACATTGATAAATTAGGTTAATTCCTTGTTATCAATGTACCCCAAAAAAAAACATTGATTCCTAGGAACAATTCCCGTTTCTGATCCATTCCTCATAAATACGACTCAAAAGCAGCGAATCGATTTTGGCCACTGATTCTTATGCATCGATCAAAGATTCCCAACTCAAATGCTTCTCATTCCGGGGCAAGAATCTTTTTTTTTTAAATAACATGATCTTCTAAATCTTTATCAATTAGGACTAGACTTATGCATATATCTCTCTCTGGCAGATTTTATATATTGTATGAATTTGGTGATTGAGTTTCTTACCTGTCATTGCCTTGTTTGTGACTGAGCTATGTTTATAAGGAAATAAGTGTATTATTTAGTGCTTAAAACTTTAACAGTTGTTACTTTTATTGTTTTCTAAGAAAGAAGGTGAGTGGTATGCTGGGTCAAACTTTAATTGCCTATTACTTTTTTCGTAGCTAGTGGCTCATTGATACTTACGTATCGGTCCCTATCGATTCTTATGTTTTGCAGTACCACAGAAAAACGAATCGGTTCTCGAACTAGACTTTTAAAACATTGACTGTTATTAGTACATTACATGTATGAATTGAGTTAATTCAGTGTTATTAGTACATTTTACATGGTTGAATTGCAGGGTGATTATTTCCCTATAACCTAAAGATCAAATGAATATAAACTTGCTACACGGTAGTTAGGAATATAGTTTGAAGCAATGTTTAAAAAAACCCACAGTGGTTTGTGCGTACCACATTTGTATACCCTTATGTGTACCACCACCACAAGGGTGTTGCCACGTGCCACATGTGGTCCATTTTTTAATATAAAGTGTCACATGTCAAAAGCCACTCTATTAAAAAAAACCATTAGTTCATGTGAACAATTCCCGTTTCTGATCCATTCCTTAGAAATGCGACTCAAAAGCGGCGAATTTATCCTGGCCACTGATTCTTACGCATCTGTCAAAGATTTCCAACTCAACTTTAATAGCTATTACTTTTAGTGTTTTCCAAGAAAGAAGGTAAGTGGTGTAGCGAGCAGAACTTTAATTGCTAATTACTTTTTGCTTGGCTAGTGGTTCATTGATACATACGTATGAGTCCGTATCGATTCTTATGATGTCAAATTTATGGTGCAAGGATGAATCTAAGTTGAGCTCGCCAAATTTGTCATGCATGGATGATTCTAAGTTGAGCTTGTCAAATTTTCATTTTTGACTCTGTTATTAACTTTCAATACTTCCCTAGAAGAGTCTTCTGCTGGTTTTGTTTTCAGGCTTTCCGTTGTTGGTTTTTACAGCTTTTATGTTATTCTCCAAGCTCGCGACTATTTTAAGTGATTATGAAAGACAAACATAGCAAGTTTGCTTGAGATGATTCGAGATGAAGTATATACTTGGTTTGAAATAATAGTGCATTTTTTTGTTTTTGAAAGGGCTGCGGTTGAATACGAAAGGAAGATCCACTCCACCAACTTTGAACTTAGTGAAGTAATGGAGAAGCACCTGATATCTATGGCTCGCGAGGCAGAAAAGCTGCGTTCTGAACTCGCAAATAAGAGGGCTGGAAATCCAGGTAATTCACATGGGATTATGCTGGAGCATGTTGGTTAATTTTCTATTGCGTATTGAGGAAAACCGCAAAAGCGTATAAGTTGTTGTGTCTTTCAGATCCTGGCTATGCTGTTAACGGGACAACTCTTGAACCTGGATTTGGTGAAAATTGATGATCTGACAGTTATGCTGTTCAGCAGGTTTGATTCATTGCTTATCATTGAAGTCCAAATGAGAATTTAAGTATTTAGACTTGAATGTCTTTAAGTAAAAGCAAAAGTATCTGATCATGCAAGAATTTAGTGTACATGAAATTTGAACAAGGTAGGAGGAAAAGGGGGGACGAAGATGAAACTTCATTAATGGAATTTCGATTTAATGTTTTGAATAATTGTTTTGCATAAGAATAACTCAAGGATACAGAATTTATTAATTTGCTAGGCCTTGATAAGTAAATGGGTAGGAACTCATGCTGGAGCCTTGAATCCATAGACGGATCTACCTTAAGGTAAGGGATGGCAAATGCTACCCCTTTGTTTTGGGTCCCAAATTTATTAAGATACTCCAATAATTTTTTTTATTTTTATTTTCGTAGGATAAATTGTGTTTGAATATCAAGAAAATCGATATTAGAAGCTCCCAACAAAGTCCACCAATACATTATAATTGGAATTAAATCTCGTGTAAGAACATTATTTAAAAAAATGCTCAAAATTCAGAAAATCTGACAGTTGAGAATGAGTTTTAATAGAGTCATGCTTCCCATTTGTTTGCGTATTAGCTTCTTAAAGTAGTGTTGAGTGCATTTGGTATTCGATTTGTCGTTTATATTTAACACGAATTTGAAAAAAACAAAGGGACGAATCCTGAAAACTCATGTAAATATAATTTCGTGCTCCAAAATTTCTACGTACAAACATTTTTAAGTGTAAAATTTAATTTTGCCCCCTTAATTAAAATTCTGCGTACGTCCGAATAAAAAGTATTTCTTTGATCTTTGTCTGCAACTTGCATCTTATTTGGGTTTATTTAATTTATTTATTGAACAGGATACTTTGATGCCAGTACAAATTATTGTATTTGGAGGAGGGTATTCTTTTCTTCAATATGTCAAGCAGTAACTAAGCTTCGAATTGACGTCCAAACATGGCTTTCAAGTCGAAGTATGACTTGAGTAGGCAGAGATTACGCTCAGCTGCATTCATTATTTAGATCTCTACTTACAAAGTGGAGTTGTACAAGTTTCAGTTGATGTATATGAATATTGGGAGTACTGTAGTTTTTTTTTAGATAACGAAAGTAACTCGCAGCCGATACCCGAAATGCTCATTGAGTAAATTCCGCTCCTATGCTCTAGCCTACGGTATTATTCCTATATTGCATCGCTTCAGACAATTTATATCCTAATCACAATAATACTTGTCGATAGAATGTAGGAAGAAGAATAAATGCTCAAGAAAGCGACATAGGATAAGCTAGTTCCGTTTAATAGCACTGAACCAATTTGTTAGAGTTGGCAATAGCAAACTAAGTTTGATGCAAAGACTTAATCAACTTTGCATTCCTATTTAAGAATAGTAATATGGTTCTGCCTAGATTGGAACTAGTGTGTATCTGATGCAAGAGGCTGGAAATGACTCGATCGATCTCAAGCGACTACAGCGCCAGCCAAGAGCATCTGATCGAAGTCCCAAACACCTGGAAACAATGATGGAAAACACAATGAAAAAAGGAAGAAGATAACTAAAACACATGAACTAATGAAATAAAAGAGGTTTAGGCAAGTTTACCATGGCCCTTGCCAACCCTTCTCAACTGAGCCACGAACTCTGATATCTTCTTGATCGCTTCCACCTGAATTTTGCAAGTATTAGACAGACATTAAATCCTGTAGGAGGATTTGCCAGTAAATGTTGTGGAAGATCTGAACATCACCTGCTCTCCCAAAAACTCGCTCTCGACAAAATCTGCAAGCTGGGCGTCATTGTTCTCATCAGCCACCTGCATATTGTTTGAGGAATTGATGTTAACGTTGCAGCTCTAAGAATCAGATATCTATACATTGACTGAAAGCCCGAGGGAATCAGAAAGGTTGCTTTCGTAGCCAAAACAGAGCAGTAAAGGATATGAACATGAAGCGGATAGATAAGATAACATACCTTGTGTAGATTCAGAAGCTTTTCATTTGTCAACTTCTCCAGAGCTAAAGCAAGCTCCATTGCTGAGTATTAGAAAACCAATTTTGCATTCAATTGCAAACTCCAATAATGTGAAGTCATATCTAGTAGACTAGATTGGGATAAACAATATGGCATGTGTGGTAAACTAGATGAGATTAAGAGTGTGGTCTATCTTGTATGGTTTTTTTTCCTAAAATATAGAAATTTATTTATTTGCTCGGGAAATGATTAACAATGACAGACCAGGACAATATAGGTGAAGCAGAACTACAGAAAAAACTTTGAAGAGCGGGACAAAACCATTTAGGCTGAAGCATAAGCATGAACTAGATTTTGAATACATGAACGAAAAAACTCAAATCAATCTCGAACAATCCTGGTAGATACACAAGACTTTGAGAAATGTCATGGGAATAAATAAATTGTAATAAAAAAAAATAGAATAAACATACCATACAGAGCATCTCCTTTCTCGAGGTGATCATATTCAGATATCGGCGTCATCATCCATTGCAACTTGACTTTTCCGCCTCTCTTATTCTGCAAACCATTGAGGAAGTGAGATGCGTGGAAATCAACTGAAGCGGAAACTGATCAAACCTTGTTGTGCACAGAAAAGCACCTGATATTCCATAAATTTCTCAGCGTGCTCCCTTTCTTCTTCACTTGCTTCTTTGAAAAACCTAATCACCAAAAGTTTATAAGGAAGATGAATCTGCAAAACTAGAAAACATGTTAAGATTTGAGGAAATTACTTGGCTAGTCCTTTAAGAGCTACGTTGTCCCTGTCGAAGTAGGCGTACATTGCGTGATACACATAAGATACATTATATTCCACACTGTCATTCAACAAACAGATAAAGGAAAATAGATTAGCTAGAAATAATCGGATGGATAATGGATTTCTATAATAAAGGATTGAACATTTCTCCACTTCATCAAACAGAAGATATTAAAAAGAGAACAGGATATAGCCTTTTAATCACTTGCTAAACTGTTAGATCTATGGAAAATTAACACTAGTAAAAATTCAAAAAATATTAAAAAAAATTGAAGCTCGAGCGACTAACAGAGATCATCATAAAATCGATGAATAAAAGAAACTGCCGATAGAAATACATAAATGCGTCGTACTTCTAAAAATTAAGATTAACAGTACTACACATTAGACAGACAAAGAATTCCAACAACACCGACGTACACATTTTTATATAAAGAAATTAAAAAAGGACTGCAACAAAAAAGTGAAAACAAAATGAAAATGTACTTGATCTGATGGTTGATGGCGGCTTCGCAGGGGTCGGAGTAGACATGACGCGCGAGGGAGGCGTGTGGAACGGTGGGAACGTGAAGGAGTTCCTTCTTCACTTCTTCGAACGGCTCGAAAACCGCGTTCAGAATCGCCGGATCGTTAGCTTCAGCAGTGGCGCTCATGGCCAGGAATCCAGATCTCCGGCTGCGGAGAGGCAGATCTCTGCCGCTTTCCCCGTGGACGTGGAGGCGAGTAGGGATAAACTGAAGCAGAGAAGTGGTCATCGCCAGCAGCAAGGTTTTTTTCTATTTCCGAATCTCGATGAAAATGAGTGATTTGGAGAGGCTTTATATAGGCACAAAAAAGGCTGGCTGAGGCGTTGCGTGGCCGTTGATTCGGAGACGCGTGGACGGTCACGATTGATGGAAGATGAAGGGCGTGTGCCTGCCTCGTGTAACTGGGATATTTTATTCGTGGTTGGATGACAGCTTGGAGGGTAGATATGACTTTTACCTTTTACTATAAAGTGATAAATTTGTGATTTATTTATTTGATGGGTTCTCATGTACAATTTTCCAAACCGCATCCATCTGTCCAATGACGGACTAATGAAAAAACGAATTGCAATTAGTTCTTTTGAAAAAGTAAAAAAAAAAAAAGAAAAAGCAAGTACGGGTTGCTATGGGTACAGTATGTAGGTTAGATATTTTCTCTCAAAACCCTAGATCGGAAAGGGAACTTTCCGTTCCTGGTTCTCTTGTAATTGAAATTTTCGGAACCATAAATTTTTTTAATTGGAATGAGATTTTGTGATTGGCGATATTGTAATCATTGTTGATCGGTATAAAGAATATACGGTTCTGCAAGTGTATTATTTTGGGAATTTCAAGAATTTGTTTAATTGATCTTGATCTTTTCAAAATACTAAAACAACACACGTGTTACGCACGAAAAAATAATACTATAATTCGTTATAAATTAGATTATATATATATATATATATATATATATAGGATGTGGATCTCATAAGAAAGAAGCTTAAGATAAGAAATAATAATGATTTATAACCACAGATTCTTATCTAATGAATGGTTAAGATTAATATTAGTTTTTAATTTTTGTAAAAAATAATATTAATAAAAGGATAATTTGGGCATGAAAAATATGCATATTTAAAACTCTTCATAAAACCTCCCCAAAACAAGGACACCCTTGGAGAGAAATAATTAGAATTTAATGTTTTTTCAAAAAAAACGATTCATAGAAGATTTTGGATCAGATTTTCGAATTCCAAATATAATTAATTTTCTTAAGTCAATGATATTATGTTTCCATATGAATGATATTATGCATAATAATTACATTGAACATATTAAAACATATGTGTTTAAATATTCATATCAAATGAAATAATTGTGCATATAATCTAGTTTAGCACTAATACATTATGTGATTCAGAAAAAAAAATCACAATATTTAATGTATATAAATGAATAGTATCATGCATAATTATGTTTAAGTTCATGCATATTTATACATTGATGAACCAAAATGTTAATTCATTATTTCTACAACAATGTAAATGTGATCTAATAGTTTAATTGAATGTATGTAAATGAATAGTATTATACATAGTTATTTGAAAATGAATGCATATTTAGTACTAATAATTACATTATGTGATACAAAAAAATTACAATATTTAATGCATATAAATGAATAGTATTATGCATAATTATGTTTAATTCAAACATATTTAGACTTTGATGAACCGAAATGTTAATTCACTATTTCTACAACAATGTAATTGTAATATGATACTTTAATTGAATGCATATAAATTAATAGTATTATGCACAGTTATTTGAAAATATACGCATATTTAGCACTAATAAATACATTATGTAAAACAAAAAATTCACAATATTTAATGCATACAAATGAATAGTATTATGCATAATTATGTTTAAGTTCAAACATATTTAGACTTTGATGAACCGAAATGTTAATTCACTATTTCTACGATAATGTAATTGTGACCTGATATTTTAATTGAATGCATATAAATGAATAATATTATGCATAGTTATATGAAAATATACGCATATTTACTCTAAAACTGTCATCATATTATTATATTAAATTATTCAGGAAATGGAAATAAACGAGAAAAGAGATGTAATGATTATTTAGGAAATGAAAATGCGCAAACAATCTCTAAATTCAAAATTTTGAACTCAAATTAGATCCTAAATTTTATTTGATATAGAAATTATGCATGTTCTTTTAGAAATAGAATCAATTACTCAAAAAAAGAAATGATGAAAATTAGGATTAACTTTAGAAAAAATTACACAAATAAAGGAAATTAAATGGACATAAACACCCTTAATGATATGTTAGTTAATAATAAAGTATTAAATAAAAACATATCTTAAAAAATAATCACAATCCTAGATTTTTAAAAATGGAGGGCTATGATTCCTTCTTATTTCTTATTTTAAGTCCCCTTCTCATATGATCCATTTCCTATATATATATATATATATATATATATATATATATATATATGTAAATATATTTGATAGAAATTTTATTCGCAAGTGTACAAATATAATCCTATTGTAGTATTAAATCCTAGAGTACATCAGTCGATCCACAGGGACATTAATTCTTCTACTTAATTTATTCCAATAACATAAAATAAGTAAACTAATTTCTGATATGATTAAAGCTAAAACACTAAAATGAGATAAATGTAAATGAGAATGAACTAGAGATGTCGGGCTATGATTAGAAATCCAATTAACCTATTGATTATGTTCTTCAACTATCCTACAACATGCACTCTAACGTATCTTAAACAATCTCTCGATTCGAATAAGACGTGCTCGTATAAATGTTATACCTACTTTCGTGATATAGAAAGTAAACGAACCCATTACAATCTTAGGTGTTGAACATGCTATACCCTTATTAGCCTACTCTCATGACTATACATCATATATATGTTGATCAAGCACATATATATGATTAAAACAAGATAGTAGAATTAAGAAATGGATGAAGAACTAAAATCAATAAAGATTAAATATCATTCATAATCATAACCACCCTAATCCCTAGCGAAGGGAATTAGCCACAAAACATGATTAATGAAACACAAGAGAATTTGAGTACAAGCATTGAAAAGAAAGGATAAAAAGACTTCCAAATCTTAATGTCAAATCTCATATTGTCTCGATTCTCCCCATGGTGTTGATGGTTTTCTTCCCCAAAAAGAGTTGATGAAGATTTCCTCCATCTCCCTCTCCTGCGTCTGTTTCTCTCATTTAAAACCAACTCCCCTCTCCTCTCCAAAAAAACTGCCGTTCTAACTCCCCAATGACATATTAATTGGGCTCCATCAATTAAAAGAATAAAAAGGCTCAATTATGCCTTTTAAATCAGCGCACATTTTTGCTTTTTCTTCTACGTCCGACTTTCATCTCGACATTGCATCCGGCATTGTTCAATAGTGAGTTTGGTCTCTTTTCTTTGTTTTCTTTTATCCTGAACATCCAAAATTCACAGGAGCAAAAAATCGGACTAGATAACTTGGCCTGACAGATAGGGCAACTATCTGCCTCAATCAATGAGATTCGAGGGAACCAAGGAAAGCTACCTTCTCAAGTCCAGAGTAATCCAAAGAATGTTAGCCATGTTACTCTGAGAAGTGGAAGAGATCTCCCTGATCCGCCAAGCAAGGCATTTAAAAAGGCTGAAGAAAGTGACATTGATGCCATTATCAACTTGCCCAAGCCCAGTATCCCTGAGTCATCAAACTCAAAGAAAGACAAGGGGAAAGTCAATGAAGAGGAGAAAGGAAAGAAGCAGGTTGTCCAAGAAGAAATACTGATTGATCCACCGTTTCCACAAGCATTGGTGCAGAAACCAAAGCCCATGGAGCAGATGCTGGATTACATGTCCATCTTTGGCAAGCTAGAAGTTAATCTGCCATTTCTTCATGCTATCAAGATCCCGCATCTTGGGAAGTTTCTGAAAGAGCTCATTGCTGGAAAGACAAGCAAAAACGGAAAAATTGTGGTAAACGAAAATGTCTCAGCATGTATTCGAAATATGCTTCCCGAGAAGTGCCATGATCCAGGTATGTTTACCTTGCCCTGTTTGATAGGAACTAAGATGATCCTAAAAGCCCTTTGTGATTTAGGAGCCTCAATCAATGTGATGCATTTATCTGTGTTTAATAGCTTAGTTGGGGTTGAGTTAACCGATACTAAAGTTGTTATTCAATTAGTCGACCGATCATGCATATCCCCTAAAGGCCTTCTAGAAAATGTTCTTGTTAAAATCCATGATTTCGTATATATCCTGCGGATTTTTATGTGATTAACACTTGTGAGGGAAAGAAGGGAACTTCGGGAGTTTTGCTAGGTCGACCTTTTCTTAAAACGGCTAAAGCATTAATTGATGTTTGCAAGGGTACTATCTGTTTGGACTATCATGGTGAGAAGTTTACTTATAGTATTGATGATGCTATGAAAAAACCCCTTGATTGTGAAAATGCTTATTCTATTGACGTTATTGAGCCTCTTGTCCAAGAACATCTTGAGACGACATTAATGCAGGATAAGTTAGAGTTAACATTGACACAAAGCCTCTCTGAGATGGATGTCCAAGGGATGCTAGATGAAGAAGTAAAGGAAGCCATCTTATCTCTATATGCGGTTCCGAGGGTCGTTACCTCCAGTAGCGGCATCTGCTTGCCCAAGCAGAATGTGGAAGACAGACCAGTGTCATCACATGTCAGACCGCCCGTTCTGGAACTTAAGAAGCTGCCAGCCAATTTAAAGTATGCTTACCTTAGCCAAGATAAGACTCTTCCTGTGATTATCAGCAGTGAATTATCAAAAGAGCAAGAAGAGCGATTGGTTGAAATTCTGAAAAAACATACTCTAGCTATTGGTTGGACATTGGCCGATATCACCGGAATCAGTCCGGATGTGTGCATGCATTACATCCTATTGGAGCCGGATAGTAAGCCAAGTCGAGACCCACAAAGGAAGTTAAATCCTAACATGCGTGAAGTTGTTTTGAAGGAGATTTTAAAGTTGCTCGATTTAGGAATTATCTATCCGATCTCGGACAACAAATGGGTCAGCCCGGTACATGTTGTACCAAAGAAATCAGGTTTTCAAGTCATTGAGAATGAAAAGAATGAGTTGGTACCAATGAGGTTAGTAACCGGATGGAGAATGTGCATCGACTATAGGAAATTGAACATGGCAACAAGAAAGGATCATTTTCCTTTACCGTTCATTGATGAGATGCTTGAGAGACTTGCCGGTCAATCCTATTTTTGTTTCCTTGATGGATATAGTGGATACTTTCAAATTTATGTCAACAAGGATGATCAAGAGAAGACCACCTTCACATGTCCGTTTGGCACTTATGCTTATCGCCGCATGCCTTTTGGATTGTGCAACGCTCCCGAAACTTTCCAACATTGCATGATGAGTATTTTCTCCGATCTCATTGAAAAATGCATCAAAGTATTTATGGACGATTTCACCGTCTATGGAGATTCTTTCGATCGATGTCTCAGAAATCTAGATGTGGTTCTAAGAAGATGCGTGGAGAAGAACTTGGTTCTTAATTATGAAAAGTGTCATTTCATGGTAAGGGAAGGAATTGTTCTTGGCCATATAATATCCGAAAGAGGTATTCAAGTTGATAAGGCGAAGGTTGATTTAATTGCCCAGTTGCCGTATCCAACAAATATCAAGGAGATTCGAGGATTTTTAGGCCATGCTAGATTTTACCGAAGATTCATTCGGGACTTCGCCAAGATCGCTCAACCTTTAACAAGGTTACTTCAGCAAGATGTTCCGTTTGTCTTAGTTGATGACTGCAAGAAAGCTTTCGACATTCTCAAGGATAAGTTGGTCACAACTCCTATTATGCAAGCTCCGAATTGGAAAATTCCATTTGAGCTTATGTGTGATGCAAGTGACTACGCTGTTGGAGTTGTCCTTGCCCAAAAGAATGCAAAGGATAGTCATGCTATATACTATGCCTCAAAGACGCTCAATCCAACCCAATGCAATTACACCACTACAGAAAAGGAGCTACTCGCTATTTTTTTGCCTTCGACAAGTTCCGCTCATATCTGCTTGGGTCAAAGGTGATCGTCTACACTGATCATGCTGCCGTGAAGCATCTAGTCAAAGGTGATCGTCTACACTGATCATGCTGTCGTGAAGCATCTACTCGCAAACAAGGAGACCAAACTACGTCTTATACGTTGGATTTTGCTACTGCAAGAATTTGATTGGGAAGTGCGAGATAAGAAAGGAGCTGAAAATAATGTAGCTGATCATTTGAGTCGTTTAGTTCATCCAGAAGATGCTGAACCAATCAAGGAAAATTTCCAGAAGAGCATCTCTATTATTCTGAGATCCCAGATGCTGACAACTTGGCCAAGCCATCTGAAGAAAATTCTACTATCAGCTTATCCAAGTGGAAGTACGGGCGAGGCGTGAATGTTATGCAATTGAAGGAAAAGATGGTAAAACTCCGTGGTATGCCAACATTGTAAATTATCTCACTTCAAGGAGACTACCACCAGACTTTACCATGGCTCAAAAGAGGAAATTAATGAGTGAATGCAAGTATTATTTTTGGGATAATCCTACACTTTGGAAAGTTGGAGCCGATCAAGTTATTCGAAGGTGCGTACCCGAAGAGGAACAATTTGAGATCTTAGAGCGATGTCATTCATCACCTTATGGAGGACATGGAGGAGTAAAGCATCTTGCACGAAAAGTTCTCGATTGTGGATTCTTTTGGTTAACTTTGAATAGAGATGCTTATGAGTTTTGCAAGAGTTGCAAACGTTGCCAAATGCTTGGTAATATTGGCTTGCGAGATGAACTACCACAACATCCGATGCGCTTTTGTGAAATATTCGATGTATGGGGTATGGACTTCATGGGACCTTTCCATAGCTCGTTTGGAAATTTATACATACTATTAGCTGTGGATTATGTGTCCAAATGGATCGAGGCCAAGGCAACTCGCTCCAATGATTCCAAAGTCGTTGTTGGATTTCTTAAGTCCAATATTTTTACCCGATATGGTGTTCCTCGAGCCATAATAAGTGATAATGGTACTCATTTCTGCAACCGTACCGTTGAAGCTTTGATGAAGAAATACGGATGTCAACATCGTCTATCTACTCCGTATCATCCTCAAACAAACGGCCAAGCTGAAGTATCCAATAGGGAGATCAAGCATGTTTTGGAAAAGACGGTTAATCCGTCTCGAAAAGATTGGAGTACACGCTTGGAGGATGCTCTTTGGGCGTACAGAACCGCATACAAAACCCCTATTGGTATGTCCCCTTATTGTTTGATCTTCGGAAAGATGTGTCACTTACCGGTTAAGCTCGAACATAAGGCATTTTGGGTCGTGAAAACAATGAATATGAACTTGTTCAAGTGTGAGGAGGAACGCAAGTATCATTTCCAAGAATTAGAAGAGCTTCGACTTGAAGCTTATGATGCCTCTATGTGGTACAAGGATCGAACCAAGGCTTGGCATGATCGTAATCTGAGATCTAAACAATTTGAAGTTGGACAATTGGTGCTCTTATACCAATCTAAACTTCGACTCATGCCCAGGAAGCTTTGTTCAAGATGGATAGGGCCATTTGTTATCAAGTCAGTTCGGCCAAGCGGAGTGGTAGATTTAGAGGATCCCGCAACGAAGTCTACTTTCGTAGCGAATGGTCATCGGCTAAAGCTCTATCATCACTTGCACCAAATAAAATCAGTGGACGAGATTCCATTGTTCCTCCCAACATACACTTGATCAGCTTGGAAGAGTCGATCCTGCGACTCTAACTCAAGGCGCTTGTGGGAGGCACCCCACATGTATCCTTTATTTTCCGCATTTTATTTCATAGTCTAGGTTTATTTTATGTTTTTTTTTATATGGTTTTTCGTGTTGTTGTTTTTTTGTGCTGACTATTTTATGCATGAAATCTAGATATTTGTGGAAGAATTTTGTCACATAGGAAAGAAATATCGAGATAAGGAAGGAGATTTAAAGAAGGAAATATACCTACGTATATGTCGAGGACCTGATTGCAAAATATTTCAAATTGTGTGATCCACCTGCCACTATGAGCCTCAGTCGGTTGAGGTCAGCCAAGCTGACCTATGTTGGAACTGACGGTATGGATAAGTTCCTTAGGCCGGACCTGGTGTCCCGAGTCAATCTGTGGGTGCAGGGCAGGAGGAGGAGCAGGACAGGCTCAGCGGATAGAAGCCAGGTTGGAGAAGATTGCAGAACAGCTGGAAGAATTTCAGAAGGAAGTGATAGCTCGCTTGGACGAGCTGAAGAACCGGTGAACCATTCCCCTAGTCAGTCAGTTTTTTTTATTTATTTTTTCTGTCTTATTTGTTTTCAGTCTTTGTGTGTCTATGTTTGTTTCCTCTGCATGCTTCTATGTTTTTTTCTGTTACTTGCTTGAGGGCGAGCAAGATTGAAGTGTGAGGAGGTTATTTTAGGTTTGTGTCCTTCGTCCTAGGTTAGAGCATGCTAGGTTTACATGATTTGTTGATGTGATTTTAGGATAAATCTGCCCAGATTCTGCGTGCTTTCATTGGTAGATTCCGCATGATTGGAGTGTATTTTCTCTTTCCATGGAGGATTTTGTATGTGGTTTGGGATGAGGAAATTTAAGCATGATAAAACTGAATTTTAAACCCCATCACTAAAGAGAGATTTGAGCCTTTAAAAGTGGGACACTTCCCACTATTTTCTTGAGAGTGATGTGTTGCAAAGTCTCCATAGCTTGTGGTCATGTGTGACAGATGATAGGAGGCAAATTAGGGTTAACCAATTTGAGCTTTTAATTCTTTCAATTCCTACCTTCGCTCAGCCCCTAGTTAGCCACTTTGAAGCGTTGACTTTGTTCTTTCATGAGTTATTTAAAGAAGCCAAGCCTTTCAAAGCCTTTCTCTTGACCTTATGCATGCATGTATTTGCTGTGGATATTCATAATTTGAGGCAATTTTTATTGAAGAGATTTTATGATTAGTTGGAGATAGTGTTTGAATTGATACCCCCCACGGAGTTGTCTTTGTTTTACATTCGAACTCTGCCGGCGATCGGTTGGCCGCGAGTGTTGTACTGAAAAGAAATAAATATTGAAGGGGGGCTAAAAAAAAAGAGTTGAAGGTGCAGAAAAAAAAAAAAAGAAAAAAAAAGAGAGAGCACCCGTTGAAAAAATTAAAGGGAAGGATGAAGTCTGAATGTTTATATTCTGCCTTGCCCAAGTCTGTATGCGAAAGTAAATCTCCATCAGTGCTGAACTGTATATCTCTTATGCTTATTATCTGCTTGCCTAATCAAATGCCTCAGTGAATAGCATGCTGCATACTTGTACTTAATTTTCAGAAGCTTAGGACCCCTAGGATTCCCTACCATGTCATATATTTGAATGAGTCCTTAAGCCCCATTACATCCAAGAGAAAGACCTCTTTGAATTGCTAGATTGACCACTTGCTATTGTAACTGCGTGACTATGTTGTTTTTATGAGCGGCTTACCCGGACTAGATTAGAGAGAGATGAGTGAATCGATGAGTTAGATCAGTTATGCTTATGTTTTGACCAAGCTGATATCTGAATCCATGGTTTGAGAATTATACTGCTTGACTTGTTTGATGAAGGTTTTGATTGCATTGCATGTTTGGGCAGAGATTGAGAATCATGGACATTTCATGGCTGCTTGGTATGCTTCAATATTTAGTCTATTGTGTTTGAGTCTTTTTGATTTATTTCTCTTCTTTGAATCTGAGTCTCGTGTCTTAGTGTTTTTTTTTTACTTTCGTTCCTTGAGTCTGTTTTGAGTCTTGGGGAATGGTGATTCGAGTGGGAGTATTCTTTTGTTCATCCCATACTTGAAGGCAAGTATGATTCAAGTGTGAGGATATTTGATGTGTTGATTTTATACCCCTTGAATTCACCCAGTTCTGACGCTCATCTTGTCCAAGTTGATGATGTTTTGTGCGCAGAAATGTCTATTTTCAGCAGGTTTATGATCAGATGATGAGGTGGCGATCAGGAGCTGATTTGGAGATATTTTGGTGATTTTTGGAGATAAAAACGGGATTTAGATCGAGAAGGAAAGATTTTCCAAAGATTTAGAGCTTGAAGATATTTTAGGGCTGGAGTTATACAAGAAAAAGGAGTCTTGAAGATCAAGATTTAAAAGATTTGCCCTAGATTTCTTTCCTTTGGTGGATCAAGCTCAAGATCTATATAAAGAGGCAGGAGACAAACGACAAATACACCGAACAACAATCTACACCACAATTCTCTCGCTGCTTCATTAGTTTAGTTTCGTCCCAGCCATCTCGTTCTTAGTCCCGTAATTTAGATTTAATTTTCCGAACAAGAATTCAAACACTTTCTTTATCGCTTTCTTAGTTTAGTTAACTTTCAGATTCAGCACTTGAAGTTTATTCAACAGTTTAAGTCATTCAGCTTGTCCGTTCAGATTTAGTACTTACGTTCAGCATTTTAATATCGTTATTAGTATTTAATTTCAGTTCTTAAATTCAGTTTATGTTTCCCACTTTCTTGCGCTTTACTTTCTGTTCTTACTATGTTCGTTTCACTTAGCTTGTCCAAGTTAATAATGAGTAGCTAAACTTTTTAGGGCTTCGGCGAGGGTGACAAATATGAGATACAAACTTTGTGAGATCTAATTGTTCGTAGTAATTGAAGACTAGGATTTCGACTTAATTCGGGGCAAAAATATTTAATTAGATTAACTTAAACCTGATCAATTTAGGTTATGAAGATTAGCGCCAGATTATTCAACAACTTAGGTAGCGAAGCTATCGTAACGATAGTCGAATTAAGGAGGTTAATCATCTATGTCAGCTTGTCCAACAATGGTAGAGATTAAAATTGGGTTCCTTCCTCGTAATGCTATCTAAACATTAAATCTAGGTTTGTTCAAGAAGCTAGGTTGTGGTTAGGTTATGGAGTAGTGGAAATTTGTTCAACAAGCCATTACCGACTAAGTAAGTAGAATTGGGATATGTACATGACCAACACTGTATCCTATAACTGGTTGATCTTAGGAATTAATTAAATATATGCATCAATGATCGAAGTAGTTGTCTCATACAAGTTACCCGAAGCCGAGTCCGCCTTTCTCTACTTGTTTATTTCTATCTATTTTCCTGTTATTTACTTTTCTTTGCCTAGGTAGTAAATCCAAAATTTATGCGTGGTGACATCACCAAAACTCTAATCAAAAAGATAAATATTGTTTATTTTCACTGTTCCCTGAGTTCGATCCTGTTCTATACTAATTATAAAATTCTAAGTGTGTGCAGGAATTTTATTTGGTGTGAAAACAGCGATCACCAAGGAGGTAGAGGAACTTCTTCCTCTTCAGACTCCTCATCAGCATGCTCAGCAACTTCCTTGATTATATTAGAAGGTGTTTGGGTTGCCTGAGTAGCCACGTCCTTGGGTCCTGAGCCACTTGGGCCGGTCTCAGCAGACACTACATCGCCTGCTGCTAAGACACCCTGGGCCTCGCCAGTCTGAGTGGAGGGTCATGTGGGAGCAGTTATCTGAGTCTGAGTTGCCCCTGCCACTGACCTCACTCCTTTTGGTACCTTCAGTACCTTCTCTTTTCCTTCTGGTATCTTCCCTTTCTCTTCCCCGTTTTTGGCATCAGCAAATCGGCTCGGGGTGGGAACTGATACCTTCTTGTCCAGACTTTTGTAAGCTGTTGCCAGATCGTCTAAGGCATATTGCAGCTTAGTCAGTCTCTCGTGCAGCTCATTCCTTTCCTCAGTAAGTTGAGCACTGTATTTCTTGTGGGAGGCATCTGCTGCTGTCTGGAACTTCTACAACTGTTTCTCTACTCTCTCTTCGATAGCCTTCTGAATGGTTTGAAGCCTGAGGTCTGAGGCTTGAGATATGGAGGAGACAGATTCAGTATGTGCTTTCTGAGCGGCCTTATAATCTTCAAGCAGTTGAGCTTGTCCAGCCTGAATCGTCTTCAGTTGCTCATCAAAGTTGGCTCTCTGTGCGGCAAGTGCATTGTCCAGTATATTGGACAAATCAGGGACGGGTGTAGTCTGAATAGATTTTCTGAGTCCCTTGATCTCAGCACTCTGAGCCTCAGTGGTTTGCCTCCACGTCTTATGGACGGTGCGGGCGAGGAGTCGGTACTGAGTACCTTGATTTCTCAGTGCCCTGGCCACTGACTTCGAGCGTCGGCTTCTCGGGCTGGGCGCTACTTCGAAGGCAGATTCAAGTAGCAGCTGATATGGTTCAGCTGCCTTCAAAGTACCAACCGTCGACTGACCTGGACCAAGGATGCTGAGCGGCGGTTCAGCAGTGGATGTTGGAGCATCCTTGTCCAGTTGAGTTCCCTCATCAGGCTTCTCAGGGCCTGAATCACGGGGTGGGTCCTGACCATCGGGGTCAGACCCATCTGAGGGTGCCGATGCTGAGACGGGTTGTCTGTCGTTCAGCATGGCTTGCATCGCAGCCCTCAGTTCTTCAAGGGAGCAAAGGTCGGATGGCTCTGAGTAGCCAATCTTGCCCCTTATTAGCAGCTCCTCCTCATGGAGCTGTTCGCAGGAGTGGTGTATGATGAGACGCTTCAGATTGTGCCACTCCTGGAACCGGATCAGCATGTGGAGCCTGGCCTGCCTTGCTAAAATGACTAAGTCATTGTGGCTGGCTATCTTCGGGATCCGTTCAGCAATCTCTCGGGAGGCTCAGGATTGGAGAACTGAGGCCTCAATCCCGATCGATTCTGATTCAGAAGCTGTCTCCGAATCTTCTACATCTATTGGAGACGGCTACTTCTCAGTAGATGGTATGCTGCTTAGTGGAGGGACATCCAAGGGGTTGTCGAGAGTTTGCACTGATTCATCTTGGACCCCTTGGTCTACTGTTTCATCACGCTCAGTGGAGATTGCCTTCTCCACTGACAGAGTCTTTTCGGATGACTCAGACTCATCCCTCAATTGCAGATGAGGCTCGCAACTCACGCCTCGGCTCGCCTCAAGCACGACCTCACTGACTTTCTTCAGTCTCTTGGTCGGGGTTTTAGGAGTAGACTTCGGAGGGGACCTCTTCTTGGTGGGTGTAGAGGTCTTCTGAGTTCCGGACCTAGGATCAGCGGGCCCTGATCCTATCTGTTGAAGGGCCGCTGCCCTGCTCTGGAATTGGACTTTCTTTGGATTAAAGTATTGCTTGTCAGCGAAAGTTATATTGTTCGTTCCACAGAAATCTTCAATCATGACTAACAGCTTCAGTCCATATAGTAATATTCCTTTGATGCTCAGATATTTGGATATCTTATCGAACTTAGCTGATTGCATCATGAATTCTTTGAGGAAGAATTCAGTCCAATTGATCCTTGCTCAATCGTGTATCGCCATCATGAGCTGAAGCTTTGGCCTGGACACCTGATCAAAAGACCCGGCCTGACTAGTCAGCAGTTGAGTCACTATATACGCCAGTGCTCTGTACTGAGGGACCATGGCATTCTTCGGAAAGGCAGCTCTGAACGTAGTCGGCTTCCCACATAATTCAGACAGATATTCATCCATCAGATCATCTTTATAGGCCACTGTGGTGAATCCTTCGTTAGGCAGTTGGAAGCTTCTCTGAAGAGCTTCTCTGACTGACATCTGCTTGATTTCAGAAACGGCACGAGAGGGGTCGCCAACTGAATGAACGACGAACCGGCAGCGAATGTCACCCTCTACTGATTCAGAGTTCAGATAGAGCTCAGCTATCTGTCTTGGTAGGAAGAACGATGGCTTCCTCGTCAGGAAACATGCCTGTTTCTCTGAGGACGAAGAAGATCTCTTCCATGTAATCAAGCTCACAAATGTCGAACTCCATCAGGGTTCGCACCATACCCGATCCTTCTCTAGGATCTCTTTCATATCGGCAGGGACGATTACTGTAGTTCCTATCATATTCTGTAATCTGCAAACACAGTAGATCAGTATCCAATAGAAAAAATATTAGAGTATAAGATACTGAATGATCATTGAAATTTACCGAAGAATTTTCTGAGAGGTTTTGAAAGATGAGTTTTGTAAAGAAGCAGGGATAATCTCAGAAAAACTAGGGTTCGAAATTTGCAGAGTAGAAATGGCGGTTTCTAAACATTTGAACGTATATACATATGTTAAAGAAGATGAACAGTTAATTATCTTGGTTCAGTTTGAAATCGCTTTATGAGATGGACGGCCAGGATTAGATTTCATAAAATAGGCAATGATCATATTAGCCGCCTAAGTCAAAATACAGTTGTATATAGCCAAAGAAGTAACTTGATACGACATGCATTTAATGCGTTGCAGAGTTCAGCATGCTTTTACATAGAATGTCATGTATTTAATGTAAACCGTTAATATTAAATGACATTTTCTAAGGCATTGAATACAAAGCTGAATCTGAGTCATAAATGCGCAGAAATGTTCTACTGGCTACTGAGTAGAGATACGCAAACCTGTCAGATGAACATCGTAATCAGATGATGCCTCGTTTAGTTGGTTGTTAAGTCTCTACGTACTAAATTTACTCAGTACTGAGAGTGAACATTCCCCCTTGCTGAATGCTCCTCTCCTGAATCCGCTTACTGACTAGAGTCAGTAGGGTCCAGCAGACCTAGCTCTACTGAAAGTTCTCTGAATCTGGCTTCAGCTAGAGGCTTGGTCAGTATATCAGCCCTTTGATGGTCAATATGGATCTTTTCTATCCTAATATCCTTCTTTTCGACATGATCATGAATGAAGTGGTGTCTGATGTCCACGTGCTTGCATCTCGTATGAAGTACAGGATTCTGAGTAATTGCAATTGCACTGGTACTGTCGTAGAAGATCGGCACTTCATTCTGAATGACATCATAGTCGCGTATGTAATGACCCGTAAAATTTATGTATTCCGAGATTAATATTTAAGCCTTAAGAGCGAGTCTAGTATCATGTCGTAGAAATCGGTATGCATACGTGTGGCATATAAGTTAGTATGGCCTCGATAGTCGCGTCGCAATATTCGACGATTTTAGTTAAGCCGATCATAATTTCGCACCAAGAGAAATTATTTTTTTTAGGCAAAAAAATAAAATAAATTATGTTACCATTAGAACATATTGCCAATTTGTGACACTATAGGTACCCTTATACGAATAATTAAGTCCACCACATGTTTTAATTAGCAATCTTAGCTACATATTATACTAGGATTAGTGGAATATTATCCTAGTTTTAATCCCCAATCACCACGTGGAGAGGAGGCTTCTTATCTTGGATAAAATTGTCTCCCACTTGAGAAACACTACACATATATATATCATGAAGCCTACACTATAGTGCATGGTAGGGCACTATTCATCCTTCCACCTTTCCCTACGTGGCCTACATGCATGAGGGAGAAACGAGTTGGCAACCTTGATTCACTCCTTTATATTCTCACCACATTATTTTCGATCCTCCACACCAACTCCAAAACTCAGTCAACAAAGAAGACCTATTCTAGCTAGTGGCACCAATTTTGGAGAGGGAAGCAAACATTAGGAGTTCTTAGAGCAACTCCAACAAATACCCAAAACTCAAAATGCAGTTGGGGAATCAATCCAACCAAGCGCAACCGTAACTGCCAAAACTCATATATTTGCTGTCTTTGTACGATAAATTGGCGAATTGAGTATTTACCTGTACAAACCGCAAAAAGAGTAAAATGTAATTTTAATTTTTGCAATTCTACCCCTCAATTAACACAAATTCAAACAAATTAAAACAGTACCTACCTTCTTGTTGCTTGATTGCAGAATTCACGAAGAACTGGATCTTGTTGAGGTCGGATTTGCAGACGCGAGAGAGAAGACGCGAGAGGGAGAAGGAGAATCGGAAAGAGAAGAAGTGAAGATGATTGACGGCGAGAATTGCAGATTTTGTAAGGTTTCGATCGGAAATCAGAAACAAAATTGCTGAACTGGAGGATTACTCGCTAGTTCCTCCTCCACTGCTTTTCTGTCTTCCACTGGAGAGAAGAAAGAGAAAAAGAAATTTTTGTTCTAGGTATTTCCCAAGGCCCTATGCAGGTCTAGAATTTATCAAGAATTGTAATGTATTAAATTGTGTAATTAATAATTATTTAATACATAACTTAATTATTAATTTTATTTATTAATTATTAAATTATTTTAGATATATTAAATTTGTATCCAATATTTAACACGGTGGACTTCACAGGGAAATAATTATATTGCATTATTATAAAGTTATTTTATATATTAATTATCTAATACATAATTTAATAACACAATACACAATACTTGTTCGTAAATTAAAAATACATAACATACTAGGAATTGAGAAAGAGATAACAAGTACACGACACACAACGATATTAAAATTAAGAAATACATCACATACTACGAAATTTTGACCCCGAACTATAAATTGATCTAATAATCCGGCATGTCGGAACTAGAACCCCCCATATTGGTAAAATACGGAGCATATCCATCAGTTGCGTAAGGATTGGCTTGTTCTTCTTGTTCGGATCTTTTTTTTATGATACGTGCTTGTTCCGCTCGAACAAATGCAAGGGTACTAGGATCAGCTATAGAGCTCAAGTCACAAAGCAAAATCTTATTTTCTTCCTTCAATTTCTTCAGTCGCGATTCTTCCTGCCGACCTTCCAAATGATTTTTCATAAATGCACTTGTTGCATCCAAATCGCCTTTAAGCTTCTTATTTTCTTCTTCGATAGCTGCAAATCTAGAAGATTTATCGGCGGCATCTCTAGCCTTTTTCTTAGCTTTCTTCACTCCGATCGGTCTCGACAATGGAGTAGTAAACACATTGTCATCTTCATCAGCTAAGTTGAAAAATGTCGAGCCTTGTGTATCCGCAGACGGACTTTCCGAATTAGGAGAAGAATAGGCTTGATATGGATGTTTGGATCTCCGAGCACCATCCTGAAACTTTGGAAAATCTTTTAGTATTTCCCACACATGATCAAATTTCCAGCTTGATTTACCCTTTCCCTCATCCATGTATAATATTTTGGCTTCGCGTATCTACAAAAAGTTAACATAATAAGGACTCACATACTCACAATATATTCAATTGAAAAAAAAATTGTTTGATACTCACAATATCTTCATTCGAAGCACCGCTAGGATGTCTACTATCAATTGTTTTTATGCACGCAAGAAGCTTCTTTACTGCTTTCTCAATAACTTGCATTCTTGCCTGCAATGATCTACCTGAACGGAACTCACAATCAGCACGTTTTGATTGATTGTAGCTCTCCTCCACACGAGTCCAAAATCGATCTGATGATTGGTTTACCCCAATCTTTGGATCTTGAGAAATTTCCATATAAACTCTACATACGAGGATATCTTCTGCTTGGTTGTAATTTGTAGAACGAATAGACATTTTGGCTAGTAGATGAAGTTTTGTAGTTGAGAGAGAATTATGTGAAGTTGTGAATGAAAATACTCAAAATTGTGCCTACATTTATACACTCAAAATTTCACTAAGTCCAAAATTCACAATATTCATTACATAACTTTCAAACCGAAGTGACTACACAACTTTCACATATATCGAAATACACAACCTTCAATACGAAAGAGACAACACATCTTTCACTACTTTCAATACACTATACATCTTTCACTACTTTCAATACTACACAACTTTCACATATATCGAAATACACAACTTTCAATACTACACAACTTTCACTATTTTCAAAACTTTCACTACTTTCAATACACTACACAACTTTCACTACTTTCAATACACTACACAACCTTCAATACGAAAGAGACAACACATATTTCACTACTTTCAATACACTATACATCTTTCACTACTTTCAATACTACACAACTTTCACATATATCGAAATACAAAACTTTCAATACTACACAACTTTCACTACTTTCAATACACTACACAACTTTCACTACTTTCAATACACTACACAATCTTCAATACGAAAGAGACAACACATATTTCACTACTTTCAATACACTATACATCTTTCACAACTTTCAAAACTACACAACTTTCAATACACTACACATCTTTCACAACTTTCAAAACTTTCACTACTTTCAATACACTACTATAAATATATAACCACAACTTTGTAGACATTTATTACCTACTATCACAATATGAATCCAACTTACAATAGTTCATCATCTTCCTCAACAGACGATGAAGTTGATAACTTCGTAGCCCATTTTCTTCTACAAAAACAACAGAAAATAAGACGTGCTATCGCCAATAATGATAGGATGCTCCAACTTCTTCACGATGAAGAAAACAACCAAACACATGGTGGTTCAATTCCAGGACATATCGTCATCAATCGCGATCGTGAGGAGGCTGATCGTAGGTTGTACAATGATTATTTTGCAGATTCTCCAATGTATAACGATACCATGTTCCGTAGGAGATATAGAATGTCTCGCTCTTTGTTCATTCGCATTGCTGATGCAGTTAAAGAACATGATCACTACTTCCAACAACGAGTAGATGGTGCTGGCAGGTACGGCTTATCAACATTTCAAAAATTAACAGCAGTCTTCCGTATGTTAGCTTATGGTCTTCCAGCAGATGCTATGGACGAGTATTGTAAAATAGGTGAGTCCACTGTGATTGAAAGCATGAAGAAATTTTGTCGCGCAATAGTTGAAATATTTAAACCACGTTATTTGAGAACACCAACAACTAATGATATTGCTAGACTTCTCTACATTGCTGAAGCTCGTGGATTTCCAGGAATGTTAGGCGATCCTAGATTGCATGCATTGGAAGTGGAAAAATTGTCCTACTGGATGGGCTGGACAATTTGCAGGTCGTAGTGGAAGTCCTTCGATTATACTCGAAGTTGTAGCAGATTATGATCTTTGGATATGGCATGCTTATTTTGGTTTACCAGGTACCAATAATGATATCAATGTGTTGGAGAGATCTCATCTTTTCCATGATCTCACTAATGGTATTGCTCCTGCTGTTCATTACACACTTAACGGAAAAGAATTTCATATGGGGTATTACTTAGCCGATGGTATATATCCTAAATGGGCTACCATTGTACAAACGATTCATAAACCTCGTACTCATAAGCACAAATATTTTTCTATGAAACAAGAAGCATGCAGGAAAGATGTAGAGCGTGCATTCGGTGTGCTTAAGCAACGTTTTGCAATTGTAGCTGGGCCAGTGCGTTTTTGGAGTAAAGAAGTCATAGATGACATAATGACTACATGCGTAATTTTGCATAACATGATAATTGAAGATGAACGTGATCTCAGTGCTCCGATTGAAGTTGCAATAGAGACGCCAACACCGGATGTTGAAATGGTGACAGATAAATTACCATTGAAAGACTTTGTTGATCGACACAACAAAATAAGAAACCACGCTGCTCATGACGAACTTAAAGAGGCGGTAATTGAGCATTTGTGGAATGAATATACTAATTCTGAATCTTGAATTTATGTGTAATTTCTTAGTTTGTTGGTTTGTTTTATGTAATGTCTTTTTTTAATCTCGTAATTTGAGTACTCTTTTCCCTCATTTGGAGGTTTTGACGAGGCTTGACCCTTGAGTTTTCGCTATGTGATCTCCAAGGATTTTTATGTTTTTCTTGTTCTTCTTCTTAATAGTACAACTATATTTTATCATTATTTGATTTAATATTATTTTTTAAAAAATTGTATAATTAATAATTATTTAATACATAATTTAATTATTAATTATATTTATTATTTATCAAGTTATTTTAGACATATTAAATTTATATCTAATATTTTAATAGTAGGAAAGTGGAATGTACCAATGTGTAATTAAGAAAAATATGTAGGTAGAATTGAAAGGTATTTTGTGAAAGAATATAAAGAGAATATTCTTTTGGGTTTGAGTTTGGGTTTGATGGTTGGAGATAAATCACTGTTTGATGTGACAGAAACTGGAAAATGGGTATTAGTTTTGGTGTTATGGTTGGAGTTGCTCTTAGTAGCTAGGGTAATCCATCAAGTAAGTATCTCTTTCACCTTGCTATTGTACTCATTTCTTCCTTTAACTAAGAACGAGATGCTCTCAGGATAGGATAATTGTCGATCTTTGTTATGGTGTTGAGATTTGGTTCGTATCGTACATGCATGAAGGGGTATGGGGCTGCATGTTGAAATCTTAGCTTAGGAAGTAACTTTCTTGGTTTAATTTCTCTACTATGTTTTTCTCCTCCCAAAAATGCTAAGAGATGCATGCATAATGTTTTCTACTGTAAACATATAAGGTCATGTTAGATCCAGCATAAGGTCCAAATAGGGTATCAAAATCTCGTTTAAGAATCCTATTAGAGTGGTCGAATTTCTAGGCAGAATGCACTTTGATGGTTTTTGATTCTTCCATGAGTTTCTAGGACAATTACTCAATCTGTCGTTGCTTTAAAAATTCCATAAAAATTGTAGAGACACACTTTAGGATGTTGGTAAGATCTCTGTAAACTTTGGTAATTTTTGGACATGTCTTTATATTTTAAATAAATTTGTTAATGCATACTGCCGAAAAATCAAGCATGCGGGATAGAGCTGAGTAAGACATTTATATCTCACTCCACAAAAATGATTTTAACTTGATTCATTTTTCTAAATGTTCTATACACGTAGGGACCTTTGAAAATATTTATTTTGTATTTTTAAACCATGCATGTAAAATCATTTTATTATAAACTTTCATTTGTCAATCGGAGACATGCTTTCGATACAGGGGATTTTGGTGAAAATTTCTCTGTATTTCCTGAACCCGTCGCTTATCTATCTTGAGTGAAATTTTGATATGATATTTGCATGCATGTCCCCTAAACTTTTGTTGAATCTCATAATTTTTAGAGTACGTTTGGCCCCACAATTGTTAGCTAAACTATAGTAGGGCAGAAGCTGCCCCTGTTTGAACAGTAAGCACTGTTTAGGTGATAACTTCTAGGATATTGATTATTTTGTTACAAAACCAATTCCAGTATAAACTAGACTCATTAAGGATGAAATAAATGAAATATTAGAATTTATGGAGTGAAACCGTGGTCTGTAGAATTATTACAAAATAGGCTTTCTGCACGAGTTTAACGGATTAAAACTACGATGTTGTTATAACCTAATAACTATTAGGTATCGCTTATAGATCATGAGTTGTACTCTCGCTGCTTGATCAAGACGCTAAAATTTAGGATATCGTTATAGGACCTATCGAGGAAGAGCTATAGCCTCGGTGACAAGATTTCACATAATCAATTCGGTGAAAATTCGAGGTGGGTAATATTTTCGTAAAAGTTATTTTGAGTTAATGAGCTCTGTAAATTACTGTTTATCTATGAAAGTTTTTGTGCATTTACCTGTTTAATGCTTCTACGTGATAGATCGATCGAGGCTCTCATCTGGCCTAACACGCTAGATGAGGGTTATCAAGAAAGTACGTACATGTATGATGTTAGTAGCACAATGATTGATCCCCTTGTGTACCGGATGCTAACATGTTATGAGGGACCCCTCGAGTTTCGACTCGGGGGCCAAGGCCCAATTTATGAGGGACCCCTCGAGTTTCGACTCGAGGGCCAAGGCCCAATTTATGAATGATATGGTAGAAGTAACAGGAAATGTGACACAGATGTGCGCACCTAATATGTTTTGTATGCTTGGAGCAGTTTCTTTTTTAAAACCCTCCAAGTCATACCTCATGCATGAATAAACTGTTTTTAAACGTGTTTCAAACGCTTTTACCCATTGGGTACATTAGTACTCAGCCCCCAAATTATTTTAAAAATGTTTTCGGAGTTGAGCGACAGGACGACGGAGACGGGCCGAGGAGGGGTTGATGATATGATCTTTTGTAATTTCGGAAAAATGGTTTAATCCTCGCTTTTGGCACGCTCGAAACTATCCTTTCGAAACTTTTGAAATACTGTTAAAAGATATTTATGCTTTAGTTTTACTTAAGACTCGATGCGCTTCCGTATTTATGTTAAATGCTTCAAAACCAAACCGATCTTCTCGCGAGTAAATTATAACAAATTGCTTTTAAGATGAAGGACTTTCCGAATTTCGATTAAATGTATGAAAATGTATTTTAAATAAATCCTCCGTAGCGGCTCGACCTCTGTGATCCTTCGTGGAGGTCGGGGCGTTACAACTGTCAGCTCGTTGTCTCAGCCAAAGGATTTGGGCGCAGCAACTTCCGGCAGCCATGTATTCAGCTTCAGTAGTTGACATCGCTACTGAGTGTTGTTTCTTTGAAAACCATGAGATCAGCTTACTGCCAAGGAACTGACACGTTCCAAAAGTTGACTTTCGGTCAATTCTACATCCTGCATAGTCAGCATCAGAATAACCAGTTAGTTCAATATTATCATCAGCTGGATACCTTAAACCCATGTCAGGTGTTCCTCTGAGATAGCTGAGAATATTCTTTGCTGAGTCCATATGACTCTGCTTAGGATTCGCCTGAAATCGAGCGCAGACACCTACAGCATAAGTTATGTCATGACGAGTAGCTGTTAAATATAATAAAGAACAAATAATAACACGAAATTCAGTTGGTCTACTGATACTCCCTCTTTATCAAGATCTATTTTCATGTTCGTGTTCATTGGGATCTTGATTGGTTTGCCGGATGTGCAACCGAATTTCTTGATGAGGTCTCGAGTGTATTTGCCTTGATTGATGAACGTTTCCTTCTCAAATTGTTTGACTTGGAAACCGAGGAAATAGTTCATCTCTCCCATTATTGACATCTCGTACTTGTCCTTCATCATTTTCTCAAACTGCTGACGCATGATGACGTTCTTCGAACCGAAGATGATGTCATCTACGTAGATCTGCACAAGTAAAATATCGTCTTCCAGTCGAATGCTGAATAATGTGCGGTCTATTGTGCCCTTCTGAAAACCTTTATGAAGAAGAAACTCAGACAGGGTATCGTACCAAGCCCTGGGTGCTTGTTTTAACCCATACAGAGCATTTTTGAGTCTATAAACCTGATGTCCCTGCTGAAAGCCGGGAGGCTGTTCTACATAGACTTCTTCTTTCAGTACGCCGTTCAGGAATGTAGACTTCACATCCATTTGATAGACTCTGAACCTCGGATGTGTTGCGTAGGCTAGGAATAGTCTGATTGCCTCCAATCTTGCAACTGGAGCGAACGTCTCGTTGAAATCTATTCCTTCAGCTTGACAGTAGCCTTTTGCCACAAGCCTTGCTTTGTTCCTTACTATTACGTTGTTTTCATCTCGCTTGTTCTTGAAGACCCATTTGGTTCCGATCATGTTGATGCCGGGGTCTGTCAACAAGCTCCCAAAATTCGTTTCTCGTGAACTAATTTAGCTCCTCCTGCATGGCTATGATCCAGTCAGCATCCTTAAGTGCGTCCTCAACTGACTGAGGTTCTTTAGTAGACAAGAAGCAGGAGTATAAGGCGCTTTCTCCCTGACAAAATTTGGATCTTGTCTTTACTCTTGCTGAAGGATCTCCAATAATCAAATCAGAAGTGTGAGCGTCCAGCCACGATCTACGATATTTTAACTCTTTATCTGAAATTTGTTCAACATAGATAGTAGGTAAGTTATGCATTTCAGTTGTACTACTCTGAGATTGAAGCAATTCAGTTACTAGTTCCCCCTGAATTATTATCCTCAGTAGAGATCTCAGTTACCACTTGGGTTTATTCATCGACCACAGTTACCTGGGATTAACTATGTTCAGTAGAGTCAATCTGTTCAGCTACTTCTGTTGCTGGCTGAGATTCAGTAGTCTTGTCTTCAGTTTCTTCATCTGAATCAGCATCCCAACATAGCTGGATCTTTTCAACTTTGTCTTTTAAGCTCAGATCCTGTAGCTGCTTACTGATGTTCTCAGATTCAGGTTTTGAGTTCCTGCTCCTGTCTTCAGTAGCAAACTCATTAAAAACAACATGAGGGCTTTCCTCCACGCAAAGTGTCCGATAGTTAAAGACTCTGAAGGCTTTGCTAACCCGGGAGTATCCTAAGAAGACTCCCTGGTCTGACTTGCTATCAAAAGACTTCAGCTGATCTTTCCCATTATTGTGGATAAAGCACGAACACCCAAAAATATGGAAATAAGATAGAGAAGGCTTCATGGCGTTCCATAATTCATATGGTGTCTTCTTATGTTGCTTTGTCAGTAGAGATCTATTCTGAGTTTAACATGCAGTATCAGTAGCTTCTGCCCAGAATTTGGTTGGGAGTCCTGAGTCTGCGAGCAGGGTTCTTGCTACTTCTTTGAGTGTTCGATTCTTCCTTTCAGCAACCCCATTTTGTTGAGGCGTGCGCGCGACAGACGTCTCATGCTCTATGCCTTCTGCCTTGCAGAACTCCTCTACCATAAAATTTAGGAACTCAGTTCCTCTGTCTGAACGTATCTTGATGATCTTAGTGTTCTTTTCGACACTGAGCCTTTTCAGAAGCGTTGGTAACTCTGTTTTGACGTCAGACTTGTTGGCAATAAATAGGACCCATGTGTAGCGCGAGTAGTCATCAATGACCACTAATGCATATTTCTTGCCTCTGATCGTCACTGGAGAGACTGGACCGAACAAATCTATATGTAGAAGCTGAAGGATTCCATCAGTGGAAGGAGATGGAATAGGCGGATTTTGATTCCTTGTTTGCTTTCCCTTCAGACATGCTTCACACTGAGTGTCTTTGCTGAATACTTCATTCGGCAGTCCTCTTGCTAGAGTGTTTCTAGCTAATTTGTTGAGCGTCTTGAAATTGAGATGGCTGAGTCTTCTGTGCCAGATCCACCCCGTTCTGTTGTCGTTTTTCACCAACAAACAAGCTTCAGGTTCAGCTGAGCTCCAGTCAGCTACATAGATATTCTTTTTGCGTGAACCTGACAACACTGTTTTCCCTGTAGATTTATCAATGACATCACAGAAACCAGCGTCAAAAATCACTCTATTCGAGTTATCACAAAATTGACTAACAGAGAGAAGATTATGCTGAAGTCCTTCAACATATGATACTCTTGGAATTGTTGTGGTTCCAATACTGAGTGTTCCATAGCCTCTGGTATAGCCTTTTGCGTTGTCTCCAAACTCGATTCGGGGTCCTTCTTCAGTAGTATAATTCTTCAGTAGGTCCTTTTGGTATGTCATGTGTCTTGAGCATCCGTTGTCCACATACCAAGGGTCCTTGTGCACCTACAAAACAGAAAGTACCCTTTTTTATTTTTGGTCCTTAGATGTTAGTTTTGGAAACCCAAATTTGTCTTACGACCCTGGTGGTCTCAGACAATTTATTTCCACTTTTATCAACATATTTGACCACTGGACTGGTCGATGATGACTTCTGATGCTTTATAGGTTCAGGAGTCCTGATCTTCTGAGTAGGTGGACTGCTGACCTTTGCCTTCTGTACGGCTTTCTTCTTCTTCTTATGACCTTTGGGTCCTCTTCTGACTATAGGATCATAGTAATATGACCCATACTGAGCTGGATGCGTCAGCTACGGAGGCCCATACTGATCAACCCATTTTGCTTTGTTGGTTCCCCCTTGACTGAACTGGGGTGATTTGGTGCTGATCTTCTTGTCAGAATGCTGATAACTGGGATGAGGTGCCTTCATCTTCTGTTTATTCTTGGCTAGGGGATTCAGTATCTCTGCATTGATGGTCTCACCTTGAACAAACCTATCATCTAGCCGGTTTTCTAAGCGTACGGGGGCAGATGAGGAGGCTCCATGGCTGAATCCAAGTCCCTCCTTACAATGCTTAGGCTTGTTTCTTGCTAGCATTGCCTCAAGCTTCTTTTCAGCGCCCATGTATCGCTCTGTCATCAAGTTCCTCCAAACATCATCGCTTTTCTTCAGTAGTTCATGATCGGTCTGAAGTCCTGACAACTCTTGCTTCAGTAGACTCAGTTCAGTATCTTTCTGAGTCAAGTCATTGGTCGATCGAGATCTCGATCTTCTTGATGCTGAGACTTGGCTATCAGAGAGTTTATCTCCTCCCTGAGTCTCAACATAAGTCCTTCTGACTCAGTAGCAACCTAACTCTCCTGAGAAAGTCTCTGATTCTCCACCTTCAGGGTATCCAACTCCTGAAGAGTCTTACTGAGCTGCAGACTTATCTGCTCGTCGAGTAATTCTTCGTATGCAATCGCGACGTCCAGATTCTCATATGCACCTGAAATAGTGTCGTGTGTGCAGTGTGAAGAGGAGTTAAATGGTGCATGAGAGTTTACCTCATCCTCTTCTCCTGCCATGAGACACTTTTCAGCGTCTTCTTTAGCTTCAAGCTCTATGGCCATGAAAGATGCTTCATCATCTCATGAATCCGTGAAGGAGTTGACTTCATCTGAGTCGTCTGAGAGTTCACCGGCAATATATGCTTGTCGCTTTTTGATGAACTTCTCCCTTCGAGCTTTGCATGCTGCTCTTTCAACAGTGCTGAGCTCAGGACAGTCATACTGATAGTGTTCTGGCTTCTTGCAGTTATAGCAGGTTGTGACTCTTTCTTCTTTGTTTTCGCTGTCTTTTGACTGAGCTGAGTCCTCCTATTTTCTGCATTCGGAAGTATGTGAATCAGGAGTGCGCTTAGGCGTATATTCAGACTTACTTGGATTCCCTGAGGGCTTTACTGAGTTTTCTACGCCTCTCCTTTTTCTTCTGATACTTTACGGCAAGCAGCACGTATTTCTTAGCCAGATTTCCTTCTTGTATATCACTGAGTGAAGGTTCAGACTTGTTAGACGCTGGGGCTGTAGTGTTGACTGTAGCTTTGAAAGCATGGTCGACGTGGGTGTCAGCTTCAGCCCGCTGCTTCCTTTGAGGTAAGCCAAACTCGAACTCCTCAGTTTTAAGCTCTGAAAAGATATGGTCAGGAGTAACAATATCTAAATCAGAATGACGCAATAAAGTAGCAAAGGGAGTCCAGTGACCGTCTGGCAATGCCCTCAAAATTTTGAGATTCATTTCTCGGTTGGAGAATGTATTTCCCAGCCCGTTGATAGAGTTCATCAGATCCGTGAATCTGACGTTGAGATCTTCAATGGAGTCACCAGGCATGAGAGACAGTCTCTTCAGCTTTTGAAGTTCCAGCGCGAGTTTGTTTGCTTTGATCTTCTGAGTCCCCCGACTCAGTAGCGCTAGAGCATCCCAGAGTTCTTTCGCGGACTTGCAGTCCTGAACTCTTCCGAGATAAGAATCGCTCAGAGTGGTCAGTATGGCGTTTCTGGCGATGCGGTCTAAGTTGTGAAGCTTCTTCTCCTCAGGGGTGGGTGAAGAGACTTCTGTCTTTGGGGATCTTCTTCCCAGTCACCATTCCTCCTCCTTGTGCTGGGCCTGTTCAAGTAGACCAGTTTTAGAATAACAAGAGTCTTAGAGAAATCCTGCTCTGATACCAATTGTTGGTCCCGAGAGTAACGTTCAGGTGTAGAGGGGGGGGGGGGGTGAATACACCTGAAAACCAATTCCTCAACTTCAAACGCGAACAGTCCTTTTCAAGAGAGTGTCGGACTGAACAAATTCAGCAGACCAAATAAGTTGTTCTGAATCGCGTGGCAGAGTGACTAACTTTACTGAGGCCTGCTAGCTGACTAGAGTCAGAATTCAGTACCGTTCAGATAAAGTTCAGTAGTACGGAAATGTGTAGGCCCAAATTCAGTTGAGTTAAGAAAAAGTTTTTATCAAAACAGTTTCAGTATATTAGTGCAGTCGATTAAGCTTGCTGAAACTTAGTTGAATGATTTTAAAAATATTTTTCAGTATGCACCGTAAATCAATGCAACAGTAAATAATGAACACAGAACACAGGCGATTTTTAAAGTGGTTCGGATCCAACAATCCTAGGTCCACTGTCCCGAAAGATCAGGAAGTTATGTATTATACTGAGATAGTCTCAATCGGTTTGTACATTGAACAAACACTGGTCTTGAGATTTATACTGAGCAAGTCTCAGTTTATAGGGTATCAAACTAAATGTTTGAGAAACTCTCCAACTATGAAGGAGTCATTTACAATAAGGATCAGTTCGACTATGAACTCGTTCGTCTAAGCTATAGATATGAGCGGCTGAGCTTAGGTTAGAGGGATAGGGAACGAGAATGTGGCTTCTAGAGCGACTAACGGCTAAGTATAAACTTGGGTTCGTGTTCAGTCGCTTTGGATACTAGGGGCTGTGTAATTCTGGTTCAGCTTGGTTCCCTATGAGCAAATATGTAGTCTTTCGCCGGAGATTGTTTCTTTGAACTACTTGCAAAAGACTTAAGGCGTTTATAAGTTGCTCTTTTGAATGCTCTGTGTGTCCTTCGATTTCTAGGTTGCTCGTGAGCTTCAATTTGATTTTATCCCTCTATTTATAGAGCAGAGATAAGGATAGATCCGTTGGAGATAACGATCCTTTGTCTCTCTCTTTTGGGTAGATAACGACTCTTTCAAAGTATGGTTGCTAGTGTCCTTTCCCTCTATTTCTGGAAAGTTGTTGACTTGCAGCTTTAACAGATATAGGACAGGTGGCTGCTTGTCATTGGTCGAGGTTCAGGAAAGTAGGTGAGACAGAACAGACTTCAAGGAGATCTGAAGCTGACTTCTCTTTTCCTCGTATTGACTCTGCTGATTTGACTTTAGAGAATCCTGACAGTCAGAAGACTGTCTAGCCGTTGCTGAGTTTGATCTCTTATTTAGTAGCATGCTCCTGCTGAGTCGGCTCTACTGAAGATCAACTCTGAGTTCAGTGAACTACTCTCGCCGAGTTCGGTTCTATCGACTCCTTTCGATATCTTGCTCCCGATGAGTCCAAAGATTACTGAGTCTTCTACTTCAGTCCGAGGCAGGTAATCTGCGAGCGCCCCGAACCGGATGCGAGTGTCTGCCGAGTCCGAAACCTCGAGAGACAAAACAAACAGCTTTACAACCGAATGGTTCATCAGCCAAGATAGGGTTTTGGGATCTTCAAATCTTCAGTAAATAGTCAGAGCACATGGCTACTGAGTTATGTCTCAACTGATTGTGAGAAGACTGAATCATCTCCCAACACGTAAAATCCGCCACTTCAATCTCCAAGCACCTCAAATAAACAACACATTAAGTAACTGTGCATTATGCGGTAGTGATATCAACGCACTCTCTCCGATAAACAACACATTGAAGTCTCTTGTTCTTCCAACAAACATGTCATTGATTTGAAATCCGGCTCTAATATGTTGTTCAGGAATACTAAATGAAGATTTGGGTAATCTGACTCCATAGGAAGTCTTGGTCTTCCATTCACATAAGAAGAAATCCATGCGCAGTCGTTGCAGTTAATGAGCCTCTCTTTGGACGCAATGAAAATAGATACATCTCATAGAACATCATGCACTCTGACATGATATTCATCGCACCATCAGAAATTAAGAATCGGTCTTTAAGCGTCTTAATCAATCGACACATTGTATTTCTTCCTTCGAACATGCGCAACCCCCATCGAAAAATAAACCAAATGCTCTAAAGGGATATCATTGAGATTTTAATGATATTGATGAAATGGGAACTAACAAGGAGAAGAAATAACTTGGAGACAAAGCTTGGGAACCATTTTCTTGTATTTCAGAACTGTGTTTCTTACAATCTAAACAACTAGTATATACACAATGTTCCAGAAGATAGAAACCAAGATCACACATTAAGGGAAAAGGTAGCACAAAATCTACCTAGAAGAAGCAGAAGCTCTAACTCTACACCTTAAGTCTGTAAATCAGAACAATTCAATGTGCATCAATACTCCCCCTCAAGCTGGATCTAGAAAAGGTCTAGAGCCAAGCTTGGAAAGAAGCCTTTGAAGCTCGCCAGTTGGGAAAACCTTAGCAAATAAGTCTGCTAGTTGGTCTTGAGATTTCATATAGGCAGTTTCAAGAAGCTTTGATTAAATGTGGTCGGAGTTGAAGTGACAGTCAATTTCAAAATGTTTGGTGCGTTCATGGAAGACTGGATTAGCAGCAATATGCATAGCAGCCTGATTATCACATAATAGAGTGATAGGTAAGGAGTGATGGATACACAGATCATCCAAGATAGATTTTATCCAAATTAATTCGCATGCGGTGGAGGCCATGGCTATGTACTCTACATCTGCACTAGACCTTGCCACTACAGATTGCTTTTTGCTCTTCCAAGTTACAAGATTACCACAAACAAAGGTGCAAAACCCTATGGTGGACCTTCTATCTGTAGCATTTCCAGCCCAATTGGAGTCTGTGTAACCTTCCAGTCTATGATGATCATTCTTCTGCATGAGAAGTCCAGTGTCGCAAGTGCCTTTCAAATACCTCAGAATCTGTTTAACTAGAAGAAAGTGATCAGTGTAGGTAGAGTGCGCATAAACTAACTCACATAGCTAACTGCATATGTTATATCGGGTCTGGTTATTGTGAGATAAATAAGTTTACGACGAGCCTCTGATATTGTGAGGGATCATACATAGGTTCCCCCTTATCCGTGACTTTGAAGTCACTATGCAATGGAGATTGAGTTGGTTTGCACACAGACATCAGGAAGGTCAATGATGTATTTCCTATCAAGATCCAAAAATTACGAAATAAGTAGCAATCATGTTCAAAAATGAAAACTGTTAATAGCAAAACACACATTGAACAATGCTAAAATATAGCCTATCAAAATTATATCATGTATATTATAGTTCAGAATACTAAATTAATTTGTAAAAACAATTTAATTTGATGGTTTATATTAACTTTGAGAATCATGCTAATATGATTATTTAAAAATTAAGTAGAATATATACACATGATTACATATTACAATATATTTTTAAAATATCTTGTTGCTCTGAAAAAAAGAATGTCACTCATCTTAACTTATAGACTTTCTGAAAAATCGCCTCATTAAATCCTTGACAGTTTTTTTAAAATTATTTCAAAGAACTATCTAAGAACAATTTCTACCATGATGTATAAAGAAAGACAATATCTTAGCCAAGAGGTTCAACACATGTTTTAGATATAAAAATACACAAATTTTGCAAATATCTTTAAAAAAAAATATATGCAAGGATATAAAATATTACTTAATAACGAAGTTATAATATTTTCTCAGTTATATATATATAGCTATGAACAGTTCAAACATAGATCTACCTTATACAATAGTTTTTGGAAAACTGATTACACCAAAAAAGATAAGAATCCATAAACTATTTATAGCAAACATATAAATAGAAAACTCAGTCTAAATTTTTCAAAAAGACAAAAATCAATTTTGAATCATTTTCTATATAAATCAATTTAGTATATATTCTTTTTGGAGGCAATTTATCTATTTCTGAAATGAACAATTTCATCTAACTCTGCATTCAATAGCAATTTCGTAGCATATAAGACATTGATAATTTTTCTAACACCTAGATATTAAAAAACAAATAGCAATAAACAATTAAATAACTTATCAACATAATCTTCCCAGAGAGTGCAAGTTAAAGATGTCCCCTACATATGAATTGCAACATTATTAATTAGAAATATATTGATAGATCTTTTTTAACAAAATCTAAAATTAATAATATTAAAATTAAAATTGATACTTTGTATTTAAAGTTTGATATTGATTAGCCTCTTCTCTTGACCATTAGGTGTTGGACGGATCTCCACATTGCCAACATGTGCAACCGCTCCTATCATATCTGCAAGCGTATGGTAGTTGATGATATATATATATATATATATATATATATATATATATATATATTCTTTCATGAACATTTTAAAACTATAAGTACAATCATATATTTGTAACCTACCAAACGGTGTGACTTTGTTAATAATTTCTATTTTGTGAACCTCATGAAAGCTCTTGAAGCAATATTGTGTATCATGAAAATCTTTTTGCAAGAGTTTCAACACTCGGATTTTTTCATTGATCAATATTATATATGTACTTTTGTAACTTTGTGCGTCCTACTATCATGCACTACTTTGAAGTTTTTCACATCATATATCTGAACCTCCTCAAGTTGTGGTTTGAATATCGAAACAAATTTTTTTAGTATTATTACTTCTCTTCCTGAAACATTTAAATGAGCCAATTTAAAATATGGATTTTTGAAATATTAAAATATAAAACTGTTCAATTAACTGTACCTTGGAATCATGAAAAACACACTCCATACTTGATATATCCTTTTTGTTGAAAGAAGGTATCTCATATCCTCGTACCATACGGAGTTTTATTGCAAATGATTTTTTGAATTCATCCAACTCTTCGATGAGAGACCAAATATTAGGCATTTGTTTTGCACTTTTTTTTCCTTCAAATTACTATAAGAGTTGTCAAGATTTTAGTAATGTTTAATTTATAGATTTTTAGCTTGTGCTTCAAAGAGTAATTAAAGAAAAATCTTATGATAATCAATTAAATTGATTTCAGTTGCAAATCAATCGAAACTTAATGATATTCTCTTATCACAATCAATTAACATTATTGGTGGAAAAGAGAAAATTTTGGAATGATTTATGAGAAATCCAATTTTATATATAGAGATATTTTTCTTACTGCGTAATAATTACAATTAATTTATATTAATTTGATTGATTCCATATCCATGTAAGTTTAAATATGAATATAACATAAAAGTTGTTAAAAAAATATACATTCCAATGATAAGAGATATTGACATTTTATGGAAGGCGAAAAATTGGAGGAAAATAATTTAACTGGAGGAAAAGCATCCTAATTGAAATTCATTGACATTAAGTAAAAGGGCAAAAGTGTAAAATTATGGATTTTTTTGCATAAAATATAGAACGATTATGCATAAATTGTATAAGAATTATGAATGGTTCGCAATTCTCACGTTAAGTGTGAGTTCTCACCAGATCCACACCCTATATATATATATATATATATATATATATATATATATATATATATATATTAGCCTAATCAACTATCAATTGTAATATGTCCTATATATAATAATATATAATAATAATATATATATAAATATAATTAATGTAAAAATTAATTAATATATAATTATCTATTTAATTGCATTGAAATGGCATGAATTGAGATTTTTCTTTAATGTATAGCTAAATGAAAAATTGATAAGAAATTCTCAAAACACATGCATAATATTATATAATATATAGTGTATATAGAATTAACGTAAAAATCAATTGAAACTCAATGATATTCTCTTATCACAGTCAATTAACGTGATTGGTGGGAAAGAGAAAAAATTGGAATAATTTATGAGAAATCCAATTTTATATATGGAGATGTTTTTCTCATAGCGTAATAATTACAATTAATTTATATTGATATGATTGATTTCATATCCATGTAAGTTTAAATATGAATATGACATAAAAGTTGTTAAAAAAATACCGATTTCATTAATTGGTTATTTCAAATCTATTGAGATATTTTGAGTAGTATTTATGAGATTTTCTTTTGAAGTAACATAAAATATATATATATGCCTAATCAACTATCAATTGTAATATGTCCTATACATAATAATATATAATGTTATTATCTATTATATAATTTTATATAAAATTAACGTAAAAATTAATTTATGGCATGAATTGAGATTCTTCTTTAAAGTATAGCTAAATGAAAAATTGATAAGAAATTCTCAATTGGATCCAATTAAATTGAGATTTTTCTTTATATAATGAAATTCTCAATTGATTTGAAATTCAAAGATTCGTTATCAATTGTAATTGTAATATGTTCTATATATAATAATATATAATATATATGGAATTATCTATTGAATTGTATTGAAATGACATGATTTGAGATTTTTCTTTTAATGTATTGCTAAATGAAAAATTGATAAGAAATTTTCGATTGGATCACATACATAATTTATATAATATATAATGCATATAGAATTAACGTAAATTTATCTATTAATATAGAATTATCTATTGAATTGCATTGAAATGGATGAAGAGATTTTTCCTTAATGTAGAGATAAATGAAAAACTGATAAATCTACCATTCATTTAATAAAATTCTCAATTGGATCCAATTGAATTGAGATTTGAAATTGATTTGAAATTGAAAGATTCGTTTTTTATATATGTAAGATAATATTGCTCTCAATCAAAAATTTAAAAGAACAATACAAAAAACTTATTAACGACCTACAATCCCCTTTTGAATAATTTTGTGGGATGTAGTAATATTTCTCGATTTTAAAAAAATAGAAATCAATTAACTCTAATTGTAATGCGAGTGTGGGAAAAAAAATACCGAAACTTCGGTATATCTAACATACAGTATGTTGGTCCGGAGACGAGAGTCAGGTGTAGAGGGGGGCTGGGTTAATACACCTGAGTACTGCTCTTTTTCTCAAACCGAAGGACAGCTGAGCTGTTTGGTGCGACTAATGAACAGTGCCAACTAAGAACCTTCGATCTCGGGTCAGAGTGAGTTAACTACTGAGCTCTCCTACTGACTTTGTCAGTCGTTGAGACTCAGTCGAAAACCTTAGTGCGGAATAGTGTGGGGCCCGGAGATTCATCTCAGTTTGAAAACGTGATTTTCACAAGTAGTTTTGGCTAGTGCGTTTTTTAAGAATACGTTTTATTCAAGGATATGATTTTGTAATCAGTTTGTATGCGATGCAATAAAACAGTAAATAACACAAGCAATTTTTAACGTGGTTCGGATACGCAAGATCCTACATCCACGGTCCTGCTGAACAGGAGGTCTTGTTGATTTATCTGAGCAAGCCTCAGCAAGGAATCTGTGCCCTGGACAGACCCTTCTAAGTTATAATCCTTAGCGACTTTACAAATCAAACCGAGGTTTGAAGGGGAGGGGATAATCTCCAACTAGGAAGGAGTTCTTACAATAAGAACAATCACTAAATGTGAACTCCTTCGAATTTCTAAGCTATAGATTTGGCAATGAGCTTAGCTAGAGAAGAGGGATCTAAAGAACTCTAAAGAGAAGAACTAATGATATTCTATTAAGCAAGTTCTTCGCTGGATTGATCTTGAATGCGCTAGAGTTGTTTGAAAGCTTGAGCGTTTTCCCTTGATATCCCGTGCGTGGAGCTCGGATTTTCTTCTCTATTTATAGTCGTGAAACAGGCATATGTCCGTTGGAGACGACGATGCCACGTGTCACAACCTTCCAAAGAAAACGACCATAAATTCGAATTGTTGCAGCAGAGTTGTTGATACTGTACATGAGAGCAGCTTTTGTTGGTCAGAGCAGATATCGCGTTGACGACTTCTCATTGGTCGAGGATTGTGGTAGGTGAGATTATGTCAGACATCGGAGTTGACTCTCCCTAATCCTCGTATGGTCTTCTGATGACTTTCGAAAAGACTTTAACAGCTGGGTCGTTTCCTGTCGGATACAGTAGACTTGAAACAGTCTCTGTCTTCTTCGTCTGAGTCGGCTGACAAGAGATATTCTCTTGAGTGTGGTCAGCTGATGACTGCGAAGGTACTGAGCTTGCATAGAGTTCTTCTGCTGATGTCTGTCAGTTGATGAGATATCTTCTATTGAGGCGAAGATCAGCTGATGACTCAAGAACACAGGCTCTTACACTGATGACGTGGGGTTCTGGAAAGTAACTTCGATAGAAGATCAATCAAACATTTTACCCCGTACAGGACATAGACACAAGGATAAACAAAACAAAAACAGTCTAGCCTATACATCAGTTAATCCTATCAAGACACTACACTACTGATATCAGCTGGGTTTTGGGATCTTCAATTCCTTAGTTCTACTACGATTTCCCCCAATATTATTTTAACCCACTAACTGCTGAGTATCATCTACTGACTCATAACCCAACAATTTCCCCCTAATTGATGATGCCAAAACCTCTAGATAATACAACTAAACTACGATATAGATAGACTTCGGAAAAACCGAATCGCTTAACTTCATGAGGTCGGCGGTTGAGAGAGAGGCAAAATCAGAGAAACGGTTATGTGTGAGTGTGTGTCAGATCACTTCAGTGATCAGTTGTGATAACACAAACGAAAGCCGTGAGACAATGAGTAATTGTCTGGCTAGAAGCAGGAACTGTTATATATATGAGAAGTGAATACAGAGTTCCTATCTTCTATACAACAAGGAAAGAATAAGAAAACTATTGCTGGCGTCTGAACTTCTTCGTCTTGCTCTTGAAATCTGCAGACTTGTCAGCAGGGGGTTCCAAACCATAATATTTGTAGATACTAGCGCGCAGTGTTTAGATTTTCTCGAGGTCAACAAGGTACTCAGAACTAAAATCATGATGATATGCTGCTGCTTCGACCTCGTCTTCTATCTCCTTAGTGCACAAAACACCACAAGTCGTTCTGGGAGGAGGAATCCTTCTGAAAGCAGGGGCTACAAGTGGTCGCTTCTCCTTTTCTATGATCAGCAGAAGTTGAGCTCTGAGCCTGGCATTATACTGATGAATGAATTCATCAAACGGTTGGTCTGTCGGGATCTCAGATGGGTAGAATCCCCACACGTAGTATCCTTTAATAAATTCCTCCTTCAGTTCCTCCCATTGCTCGTTTAGCTCCAACGGTACCCATTTGTCTACATGAGGGCAAGGGGTTTTCTTCAGATAAGTTGCTCTGGGAGCGCCTCTCTTGTAGTACTTGGATGACCTTGGAATTTGTTTCTTCCAGTCGATGACTGGTTCACTGGCTATCTTCTCAGTCATCTCTATGATTTTGGCCAGATCTTCTAGTCTCTTCTTTTCTCTGAGGGCTGCTGATCTAGTGTCTCCTCTCCGGAGATTCGACCTTTCGCCGTGGCCTCCCAGTGGCTCGTCTTCTCGCCTCTTGCTCCGGAGTAAGTGTTTGAATATCGCATTATGACCTAAGGGTCGAGTGTCGGTGGCGAAGCTTTAGCTAGCTCATCCTGAGCTTTTCTCTTCTGTTCTTCCAGGAGCAGTTTGGCTTTTCCTTTGGTGATTTTGCAGTAAGCTTCCTGGGCTTCTTTGCCTTCTGAATTTCTTCCTCGATCTGTTGCTCATAGTTGAGTTCATCTTGAAGCTTCTGAGCGACACGCTGATCGAATGCCTCCTGCTCCGCCTTGGATTTGAACAAAGCAGTCGGGGAAGATGGAGGAGTTGTTTCAGTAGTAATCTCCTTCCCCGGCCTTCGCGGTGGCAGTGGCTCGTCCTCCTGGTCGACAAATTGTGCGACCTCCTCAATATGTTGAGCCGAGGATCCTTCTCCGGGATCCCGGCACTGGCTCAACCACGGTAGATGTTTGGACAATTGGGATTTGGATGATCTCGGGAGGGGGTACAGAGTTGGTTCCAGCTTGATCAGCTGAACCTTCCCCCTTAGTTATTACTAGGACCTCTAGTCCTTCTTCCGCCTGAGCCTGTTCCGCCTCAGCTTTCTCTACTCTTCCCTCTACTCCTTCCCCCTTTTTGGCATCATCAGCCAGGGAGAGGCGAGTGCGGATGTCAATTACCTCTTTCTCCAGATTGTAACATATATTCTTAATGGAGGTGGCGGTTGTTTCGAAGTCTTTGACGGCGTCACAGTAGTGCTCCCAGTCTTTCTCCTGGTCAGCACGTATGTGTTTGATTTGTGCTGCCGACTCCTGTCTTAGTTTTAGGAGAGACTCATCATGTGAATCTGTCATCTCCTTCTGAATGAGCTTGAGGGCCTCCGCCTGTTGTTTTATGGCTGTTTGAAGGCTGGAGAAGGCCACTTTGTTGCGCTCGTCCATTGCGGTTTGAACTGATGCGAGGCTCTGAGTCAGCTGCTCAGAGAACATTTTCTGCTGAGATTGAAGGAGCTGCTGACTCTGAGTGGCAAAATCCGCTTTCTGAGCTGCGAGAGCGGTCTCGATTATCTCCTGGATATTGATAGAAGAAGTAGGAGCTTCGGAGACCTTCTTCATCTCGCCCGCAAGTCTGTCAACTTTCTCAGTTTGGGCTTTTGTGTACTGAGCCCATTTGAGATGTACGTCCTTGGCAAGGAGACGATTCTTATCTCCCTGTCGTCTGATGGCTTTGTTGACGGACTTTGAGGTTACGAAACCGATAGGTTTTATCTGATAGCTGCTGGTTCCGAGCCTCTGCTCAGACACTGCGAGTTGTTGCTCTCAACTAGGCTCCGAGGCAATCGGGGCATCACCTGATGTAGACGGTGGTGGTGATTTGCCCTTCTCGCTGGGAGTGTTGCCCTCAGCAGATCCTCCCAATTCTGCTTCCTTGGGTGGTACCTGATCCTCATCATCATCATTGTCATCATCGTGATGAATGGCGGCGAAGGGCTGCTGACAAGTTCTGAGGATCTCAAGCTCAGAAGATAGAGTATGGCTGCACGGAGATCCTCGAACGAGGCTAGGTCAGCGGGTTCCCCAAACCCGATAACTGTCTGCAGGCTTTGCTCCTCTGTCAGTAGGGACAGAGCTGACTGATTCCTTATCAGCTCTTCAAGTATGTCCCAGCTGAGGAACTTCAGTAACATCTGAGTCCTCGCCCTTATAGCAATATCGACCAGATCCCTGTGATCAACAATTTCTGGGATCTGTGCAGTGACTTCACCAGTGGCTCAGAGGCGAGTCGAATGCATGGTCATCCACTCGGAGGATGTCTCCTCATTCGGTTCAGCTGTGTCCGACTGAGTCTCTTCAGAGCTGATGCGCTGGACTTTGTCTTTGAGAGTGGCACCCTCAATGCCTGTGTCCGCATCTAAGATTGGCTCCTCCTGAGTCGGTGGGGGAGAGGTAGGCTTTGCTGGGGCTTTAGATGTTCCAGACTTGCTGAGCCTTTTCCTCTTAGGTGGGTTGGCGCGAGGGGGCATGTCAGTAGTACTCCTCTTATGTGCGGCTGGCCCCCGACCGACTGACTTCTCAGCAGCGGCTCTAGTCTTGAACTTTATGAGCTTGCTATCGAAATAACGCGAATCAGCAAAGGCTGAGCGATCCGATACTGATTCTTCGATTATTACGGACATCTTTGTCCCGTCACAAATGCACTTTCCCACACTAATTAGTTTCCTTTCTCCAGGTGGGTGTGGTGCGAACTCCCGTGCCCGAGCTTCAAGCTCATTCACATAGAAATCACCCAGTTGACTCGGATGCCGTCTTCTATTATCATCATCGGGAGACGGGGCTTTGATAGCTGATCAAATGAACCGGCTGAGCTCGTAAGAATGTGAGTTACGATGTAGGCTAGCCCGCGGTATTCTGGTAGCAACTGGTTCTTCGGCAACGCTGATTTGAAGACAATGTCGTCTCTGCTGCAGAACCTCTGAACATAGGAGTTGATCTCCTTCTCCTTATATCCAACTGGTGAGACTCCATGAGCCGGAAGATCAAAGGTCAATTCCACAGCGGCTCAGAGATTGATGACGTGATGACTGGCTTCCCATGTCTGAGGGATCACTTCCATCATATATGAAAAACAGGATTCCTCCGCGCCTGTGTCCTCTATGGATCTCCAGTTGTAATAAACTTCTGCAACTTGTCGAGGTAGATAAGCTCTGGGGTGCTTCGAGATAAGGAGCTCGAGTCCGGATACTTCGAGAGCCGCGAAGACGGGCTCAAGATATGGAAGTTCCGCTTGATGCAGAGCCATCGTCGGCTCAAACTGGATGCACGACTTGATGATCTCGTCGATTTGCGGTGGGGTCAGAACAATCGCTATGAATATCTGCGAAAAACTAGTTAGCACTTGAAAATAGAGTAAGTCAGTAGAGTTTAAAACAAGATTCAAGAAATTACCGTATAACAGAGAGCTTGAGAGAAATGCAGAGCAGTTTAAGAGGAATTTGAGAAACTGAATGCGAAGAAAGCTCTTGAAATTCGAAAATGGCGAAAAGTGCAGTTAGAGATATAACGAGAGATTTTATAAGATTTGCATATCATGCGGTTTTAATCTAACGGCTGAAACTTAATCTCGTTTTTAAAATGACGGTTGTGATTTGATGTTATAAAATGAATGATTACACAAGCCGCCTCTAACCTAGACCCACGTAGGAATATGCGCAGTAAGGTAAGTTGAGAAGACATGCATTAAATGCGCTGCAGGCAGCATTAAAGTCTAAGTCTTTTAAATGAAAACGGTTTCCTACTGACTTAAACTTTAGAAGATTAATGGCGGAAAATAAATGCTCATTAACTCCTGAGTGCAATCGACTGATATATTAAATGCTAGCATGCTTCTGATAACGTTAAGTACATAAAACTACGCAAACCTCTTCAGCTGAACTTTTACGATCAGCTGGTTACCGTTTAGACTTAGGAGGATGGTTGAAGTGCTGATGACCACGTTCCCCCTTACTGTGTACAGTTCGATTCACCCGACTGAATCAAGTATTGAGTCTTTGACCTGTCATACTGATCCTACACTCGATACCAATTGTTGGTTTCTGCTGATACCATTTGTTGTGTTCTACCGACACGGTTCGGTAGGGATCCAAGAGACCTAGCTCAACCGATAATTCTCTCGAATCGTTCTCGCCTAGTGGCTTGGTCGGTATGTTCGCCCCTTTTGCTTATCGCATGGATTTTCTCCATTCCGATGTCCTTCTTCTCGACATGGCCTCCGATGAAGTGGTGTCGAATATCCACGTGCTTGCATCTCGTATGAAGAACTGGGTTCTGAGTTATGGCAATTGCACTTGTGGAGTCACAGTAGATGGGCACTTCATACTGAGATATACCATAATCTCGCAGTTGTTGTCGAAGCCAAAGGATCTGGGCACATCAACTTCCAGCAGCCATATATTCAGCTTCAGTAGTGGACGTTGCCACTGAATGTTGTTTCTTTGAAAACCAAGATATCAGCTTGCTGCCTAGGAACTGACATGTTCCTGAAGTTGACTTTCGATCTATCCCGCATCCCGCATAATCAACATCGAATAACTTTGTTAGTATAAGATTATCGTCGCCAGGATACCATAACCCCGCGTCGGGTGTTCCCTTCGGATATCACGTGAATCTTCTTTGCTTGAGTTTAGATGACTTCGCTTGGGATTCACCTGAAATCTTGCACATACACCTACAAAGATAAGTTATGTCGGTCCGCTTTGCCGTTAAATATAATAAGGAGCCAATAATAGCTCTATAATCAATTGTGTTAACAGAAGCTCCTTCTTTGTCTAGATCAATTTTGAAATTAGTATTCATGGGGATCTTGACTGGCTTGCTTGAATCGCAGCCGAATCTTTTCAGGAGATCTCGAGTGTACTTGGCTTGATTGATGAAGATTCCTTCAGGTGATTGTTTTACTTGAAATCCAATGAAATAGTTCATCTATCCCATCATAGACATAGGCACCAGTCTGTGCCCCTACACCTCCCACAGCAGCAAATTGTACGCTGTCTTGAAGGAATAATTTAGGTTAGGAATGCTACCTTCCTCCTGGTGTGTTGTCGCGGCTTTGATTGTTGCTCCTGTGTTAGACCTTCTGATCTGTATCCCGGCCTTTTTCTTCCTCTGGGTGGTCAGAGAACTGAAGAAAATAATTTTTTGTCTCTCCCTTACTCACGGTATGCGTGTGTAATTACGTGTATGTGTATGTAATCTGTTTCTGAGCAGAATACTGATATATATAGGCTTCAAAAGCCAATATAATATTAATATATTTGTAACCCATTAATTTAATTATATTTCTAATGGGCTTCCACATAACCAGCCCATAATATAATTAATTAATTTACCGGGCTACTAATATTTATCAATTAATTGGCCCAGCTAATTAATTCCAGATAAATAACATTATTAAATAATGTAAGAATACATTAATCCATTAATAATGATTTCTGAGAGACAATAAATAACCAGACAACTAATTGGGCCAGATCAGGGATCCAATACAAGAAATAAAGTCGGGCCTCAAATTAATTAATTATCCATGCTCACCCCGAGCAAAATTAATTAATAAACACAGATTCATTCCACTAGAGAATCCATGCTGACTTACCCCTTTATCCCAATTTGAGCAAGGGCTTGTATTTTAAACTTAATCGATCTCCGTATTTAAGATAGAAATATCCGTTAATTAATTAAGCTCACCGACGACCTTAAATTAATTAACATCTTATATTCCTTGAGTAGTACCACTCGACCTTATTAACACACCCGAACTTAATCAACCGGCCGGGTTTAGTGTGCTAATCCTTTCGAGTTCCTCGGGGATATTATCAACCCATTTTACTAGGATACGGATGCAAGATACGGACAACCAGCCAGCCACAAATAACTACTAACACCCAAGATACGTAGATCCGGTTGCGATGACGTTCACCATAGTAGGTCAAAGTGATAGATAGCCAAATGCACTCAATTCAAGTCTTACCAAGCTTAAGACTAGCAAAGTCACCGAGATCTTGGTTTTCCACTAAGGTCGCTTAGGAAAACAAATCTCACCGTGATCCGTCAATACACCACCTTAAGTGTACCAAGAAAAACAAGCAGCTAAGACAAGCCACTTCTTATCTAAACTCGCAACTTAAACCGACAACTTATCCTGAAGTTGTCTCACTGTGATAACTTTTTATATCTTGTCAGTTCAACCAATTTGTGTTGTCTTCTGTGATACCCGACACACCACACAAATCTAACTTTTATACAAGATAAATGATAACATGTGCAAATATACATATTTATCAGATAGGAGAATAAAACAAGTGGTAAGGACAAAAACACATTGTATACAAGCATAAAAAGTGCTTCCAAAGTATACAAAATCCCAACAATTCTCCCACTTATACTAAAGCAAACTTTTAGTATACAATGTGTCGGTTCTAGGTACAAACTAGTATTTAGCCGCAAATCCTATCTATCACTCCTCGTCTCCCACTTATACAAAAGTTTCGCAGTCCCTAAGTGGGGGGCATCTCTACTACCCTAAGCCACGAACATGCTTCTCGTAAGTCGAAATTGGTAAGCTCTTCGTGAATGGATCAGCTATGTTGTCTTCAGTTCCGGTCTTTTCTATGAGTACGTCGCCTCGATTTACGAATTCTCGTATAATGTGGTACTTCCTTTCTATGTGTTTAGACGCCTTGTGAGATCTAGGTTCCTTAGAATTTGCCACCGCACCCGCATTATCACAATAACTCGTGATTGCCTTAGGCAAATTCCCGAACAATATCAAGATCTTGGAGAAAATTCTTGAGCCATACTTGCCTCTTTCGAGGCTTCGAAGCGCCACATACTCGCTTCCATGGTTGAGTCTGCGCAGTGCATTTCGCTTTGCACTCCTCCATGAAATGGCTCCACCTCCCAAGGTAAACACATAACCCGAGGTCGACTTCTTTTCGTCTCTGTCAGCCTGGAAATCCGAGTCCGTATAACCCAAAGGCACTAGGATCGTCTGACCGGTAAACAATTCTATAATCTCTAGTCCATTTAAGGTACTTGAGAATATTTTTCACCGCAGTCCAGTGCTCTTGTCCAGGATTAGACTGATATCTTGAGACCATGCCTACAACATATGAGATATCTGGTCTCGTACAAAGCATTGCATACATGAGACTACCGACAGCGGAAGCATATGGTACTAGTCTCATACTTTCTATCTCTTCAGGCGTTTTAGGGCACTGATTCTTGGATTAAAAAATGCCATATCTGAAAGGTACCGAACCTCTCTTGGCATTTTGCATGCTGAAACGAGCAAAAACAGTATCAATGTAGGACGCTTGTGATAAGCTTAACATCCTTTTCTTGCAATCTCGTATAACCTTGATCCCAAGGATGTAAGCAGCTTCACCTAAGTCCTTCATTTGAAACTGCTCGGATAACCATGTCTTTACGTCTGATAACACTTCAACATTGTTGCCAATGAGAAGGATGTCATCTACGTAAAGTGTAAGAAACACCACGGTTCCATTAACACAAATACGGTATACGCACACCTCGTTCGGACAGGATACAAAACCATATGATTTGACTACCTCGTCAAAACGCCGGTGCCATAACCGGGAAGCTTGCTTAAGTCTATAAATAGACTTCTTAAGCTTCCAAACTAGATGCTATTTGCCCTCCTTCACATAACCATCTGGTTGTTTCATATAGATGTCTCTACCTTTTCCAAGGTGTCCATTTAAGAATGCGGTCTTGACATCCATTTGCCAGATCTCTAGGTTCATGTGAGCTGCTATGGCAAGGAGAATTCTAATAGACTTGATCATTGCTACAGGCGAGAAGGTTTCTTCATAATCGATACCTTCTTTCTGGGTAAAACCCTTTGCCACTAGCCTGGCCTTAAATGCCATGATCTCTCCATTCGAACCTCTCTTTCTTTTGTATACCCACTTACTACCAATGGCTTTGCAGCCCTCAGGTAGTTCAGTGATCTTGTATACATCCATATCAGTTATGGACTTCAATTCTGAGTCCATGACGATTCTCCAAGAATCTGCATCTACATCTCCTACTGCTTCGTTGTAAGTCCAGGGATCCACGGTGTCTTGTTCATCTGCCAGGAGATGGTCAGAAGTCTCCCCAGTGAACATATACCGATCAGGTGTAAATATCACCCTCCCACTACGTCGAACAGTGTCAGGAGTTGTGTTAATAGATTGTGCAGTTGCTCGTGGAGCTCTATCTTGCACAATTGGCTCTGTGAGTAGGTCTCGATCACCTTGTAATTCCTCAAGGATGATCTCGACTCGAGACTTATGATTACTAATATAATCCTCCTGTAAGAACCGAGCGTTGGTTCTAACCACGATCTTCTGTTCTTTAGGATCATAAAAATAACCACCCTTCGTTTCCTTCGGATATCCTATGAACAACATAACCTCTTAACGTGAATCCAACTTGTCGGCCTGTTTATTCAAGACATAAGCAGGACACCCCCAAATCTTTATGTGGTGCATACTGGGCTTGTGCCCGCTCCACAACTCGACTGGAGTCGTGTTAACCGACTTGGATGGCACACGGTTCAACAAGTATGCTGCAGTCTCTAGGGCATATCCCCAAAAGGAAACTGACAAAGTTGCATAACTCATCATGGACCGAACCATCTCTAGGAGAGTTGGGTTCCTTCTCTCTGACACACCATTCTGCTGAGGCGTGCCCGGTGCTGTCAGTTGAGATGTAATCCCACATTCTGTCAAGTAGTCCTTGAACTCATTGGACAGATATTCCCCACCACGATCAGATCGCAGTGTTTTGATTTCTTTACCTAACTTCTTCTCCACTTCTGCCTTGAATTCCTTAAAGGTTTCAAAGCAATCCGACTTGTGGTGAAGAAGGTAAACATATCCATACCTCGAGTAATCGTCAGTAAATGTGACGAAGTACTCATACCCTCCACGAGCTTGTGTAGATATAGGTCCACACAAGTCAGAATGTATCAAACTTAATGCTTCTGTGGCTCTATAACCTTTTGCCTTGAAAGGCCTAGTCACCATCTTACCTTCCAAGCAGGATTCACAAGTTGGAAATGGTTCAACTTGGAGAGACTCCAATGATCCAAATTTCACCAACCTTTGGATCCTATTTAGATTGATGTGACCTAGTCTTAAGTGCCATAGATAAGTTTGATTTACCTTAGAAGATTCTTTCCTCTTCTTAGGATTTAATGATGAGGAAGTAACATTAACAGATGTACATGGATTAGATGTAATAGTATATAGAGATCCATTTAAAGTCCCATTGCAGATAAAATCTTTCCCTTTTGAAATCGAAATTTGATCATCAAAAACAGATCTATAACCATCCACAATAAAAAGTTTTGAAATGGAAATAATGTTTCGCCTAAACTCAGGCACCAATAAAACATCTCTTAATACTAAAATAGAGTCTAAAAACAGATAAATGTAAATCTCCTATGGCAATAGCCGGAACTCGCGATCCATTGCCCATGGAAACCACTACCTCGCCATCGCCCGTAACCCTTTTCTCGCAAACCCCCGCAAGGTGTAACAAACATGATCGGTTGCTCGGAATCTACTACCCATTCATGGGTAGATGCGGAAACAAGCACGGTTTCGATTACTAAGGCGATGCGTGTACCTTTCCGTTTTTGCCTTGAAGTTGGGACATTCGGTCTTCCAATGTCCAACCTTACCACACTTGAAACACTTCCCCTTAGGTTTTTGAACCCCCGCAGGTGGGTGCTAAATTCGTGCTCCCACTATTCTTCTTGACATTCGTAGCCTTCTTGCTCTTTTTCTGGAATCTACCCTTAGAAGGGTTCCTTGAGCTGCTAGTAGTGTTCAAGATTTGGGTTCCTTTACCTTTAGTCTGACCCATGATTCCTTCTGCAGGAATTAACTCACTCGAAAGTTCATTTAGAGTGTAGTCTTTCCTTGACATCACTACATTTAGGCGGAAATTCTCATATGACTTAGGTAGTGAATGTAGAATGACGTCTATCTTGATACCAAGATCCAAGACACCACCAACCTTTGCAAGCCGATCTAGCAGCTCGATCATATGTAAAACATGATCCTGCACGGACGCACCTTTAGCCATTTTGCAGGTAGTAACCTGCCTCAGAAGATGAAATCTCTGAGATCTGTCGGTCTCACCGAACTTTTCAGCCATGGAATCCCATATCACTCCCGCATGAGGCGTATTTTCATACTGTGAAGCAAGAGAATCAACCATATTGGATAGAATGACAAAACGAGTCTTGTCATTATCCTCTATCCACTTTTCGCATTCCCTTATCCGCTCCTCGGTCGCCTCTTCTTCGGGAGTTCGGATTCAGGGTACCGAGAACATACAAGATCTTCTCATTTTGGAACATTAGTGTAAGGTTTCTCCTCCACTCTTTAAAATTGTCAACACCCTTTAAGGGTCGGCTCATAAGACCATTAACAACAGCTTGAACAGACATATCTGAAAAATAATTTAAAATAAAGCATGTAAGGAAAAATTATTTGCACATAATTCGTAATTAACGATCATTGTAACCTTTTGAAAAAACAATGATGTTAAAAACCTCGAACCGCTCTAGGAATTCCACTAGCAAGCCACGCAGGTGGACGTTTACTAGCGTAACCCTAAACCAAGCTATTTACCTAGCTCTTTAATTCCAATCCACGTCTAGGTTCTTATGACGAATGGAATTAATAGTTCGATATACTGGACCATGTCACTATTAAAACGCGGGAAGGGACTTCGAGGGAAGTGAATTGTACCTGCGGTGACATCTAAGCATTGACCATTAATTTGACCAAAGTAGAATCAAATTCTCGAAATTGACATACTTACTCGAACCATGCCGCATTCAATTTGATCTAATTAGCCATCCTATTCAATTATTATCTTCTAGAGTACTCGTGTTTACTAGGCACGCAAGCCACGCAGGTAGACGTTTACGGCTTCGCTCCCACTACTCAATAATAATCAAATATTATTTTTGGAAAACTCATCTCACAAAACTTGTAGCTCAAAGATGCAAGCAAGCCACGCAGGTGGACGTTTACTCACATAATCTTACTACTTTTGTGTAGAGTCCAATTAATGGAGGTCCAATTAAGTGTTTAATATCCAAATGGAATATAATTAAACATTTAATTTAATGTTGCTTAGTCTTTTTAATCAAAAGGTTTGTAACGAATCATGCATTCCCACATAATTCCTAAAACATGCAATTTCTAAGCGAACATAATAAAACGTGCTCGCGAAAAATAAAACATGCTTTAAAAATGATATAAATCCTATTTACATGCTTTTCTAAGCGCAATTATTCACATAATCGCATGCTAAAGCATAATTAAAAATAAATACGCAAATAGAAAATTTAAAATCGTTATCGGGTTTTAAAATACGTAATCCCTAACTATTACATTGCCCGATCAAAATACAGATCTTTGAAATCTTTAAAATCTTAAAATCTGGAAACTGCGTCGAAAACGCTTCAAAAAGCTGCATGCGCCACATCATCGTGGTCGCTCGTCACGTGGAAGACACGTGGCGGACACGCGCAAAGACACCGCCAAGAGGGCCGATGTGACGCGCCACGTCGCCGTCGTCTCCACCCTTCGCCGCCACGCGCCGCTGCTGCTGCAGCCGGTTCCTGCGCCGGCCGCCGGCACCTGGGGGTGCGCCTGGACGACGGCGAACCAGAACCGTCATTCGCGTCCGGCGCTGCCGCGTAGCGACGCAGACTCTGCGCTTGCGTGCAGCGCGACTGCCACCGCAGGCGCGCGCCGCCGCGCCTTCCCCGGCCATTTCCAGGGCTCCTCCACCCTCTACACACCTCCCCGACATCGCCTAGACGTCGGATTCGTGTAGAAACGCCGCCTGGAGTCGCCGCAGCGAAGATTACTGTGCGATAAATCACGCCTCCGCCGCCGCCGCCTTCCACGCCCGAATTCTTCCTTTCCGAGCCGCGATTCGATCAATTGAAAGAGGGGAAACGATATTGGAACACTCACGACCACCGGGTAACGGATTCCGGCCGAGATTAGTTCCTCAATTTCCCGAATTTCAAATGATTTGCCGGAATGAATTCATAACGAGCAGCCTATTTCAGACGTCAATTTCGATCGTATCCGGGATCGGATGATCCCTTACGACCTATCGACGTGAAGCTCGTAAGACGAAGATTCTAGAGGTTCAAGCCGATCGTCGATCCGATATTGGACGCGCTGGAAATCTCTGCCGCAAGATGCGGCGGAACCCTAGAAAACTAGGTCCTATAATCTACTCGTGGATTTTAGTACAATCACATAACAAATAGGTCCCATAATCTACTCGTGGATTTTCTCACAAGAAAAACGTTACATCAGGGTCAAAACAGTGGCTCGCAGGCTGCCCCAAACACGAAAATAGCCCGATAACGACGAAATAAAACCTAATCATACATCGAACAAGCAACAATCGAGCCTAAACCGGGCTCGATACCAACTGAAGGAATAATTTAGGTTAGGAACGCTACCTTCCTCCTGGTGTGTTGTCGCGGCTTTGATTGTTGCTCCTGTGTTAGACCTTCTGATCTGTATCCCGGCTTTTTTCTTCCTCTGGGTGGTAAGAGAACTGAAGAAAATAAATTTTTGTCTCTCCCTTACTCACGGTATGCGTGTGTAATTATGTGTATGTGTATGTAATCTATTTCTGAACAGAATACTGATATATATAGGCTTCAAAAGCCAATATAATATTAATATATTTGTAACCCATTAATTTAATTATATTTCTAATGGGCTTCCACATAACCAGCCCATAATATAATTAATTAATTTACTGGGCTACTAATATTTATTAATTAATTGGCCCAGCCAATTAATTCCAGATAAATAACATTATTAAATAATGTAAAAAAACATTAATCCATTAATAATGATTTCTGAGAGACAATAAATAACCAGACAACTAATTGGGCCAGATCAGGGATCCAATACAAGAAATAAAATTGGGCCTCAAATTAATTAATTATCCATGCTCAGTCCAGAGCAAAATTAATTAATAAACACAGATTCATTCCACTAGAGAATTCGTGCTGACTTACCCCTTTATCCAAATTTGAGCAATGGCTTGTATTTTAGACTTAATCGATCTTCGTATTTAAGATAGAAATATCCGTTAATTAATTAAGCTCACTGACAGCTTAAATTAATTAACATCTTATATTCCTGAGTAGTACCACTCGACCTTATTAACACACCTGAACTTAATCAACCGGCCGGGTTTAGTGTGCTAATCCTTTCGAGTTCCTCAGGGGATATTATCAACCCATTTTACTAGGATACGGATGCAAGATACAGACAACCAGCCTGAGCCACAAATAACTACTAACACCCAAGATACGTAGATCCGGTCGCGATGACGTTCACCATAGTAGGTCAAAGTGATAGATAGTCAAATGCACTCAGCTGAAGTCTTACCAAGCTTAAGACTAGCAAAGTCACCGAGATCTTGGTTTTCCACTAAGGTCAGTTAGGAAAACATATCTCACTGTGATCCGTCAATACACCACCTTAAGTGTACCAATAAAGACAGGAAGCTAAGACCAGCCACTTCTTATCTAAACTGCAGCTTAAACCGACAACTTATCCTGAAGTTGTCTCAGCTGTGATAACTGTTTATATCTTGTCAGTTCAACCAATTTGTGTTGTCTTCTGTGATACACGACACACCACACAAATCTAACTTTTATATATGATAAAGGATAACATGTGCGAATATACATATTTATTAGATAGGAGAATAAAACAGTGGTAAGGACAAAAACACATTGTATACAAGTATAAAAAGTTGTTGGATATGAGTCAGTAGATGATACTCAGTTGTTCGTGGTTAAAAGAAAATTGGGGGAAATCATAGTAGTACTATGGAATTGAAGATCCCAAAACCAAGCTGATATCAGTAGTATAGTGTGTCGTTAGGATTAGCTGATGTATAGGTTAGACTTGATGTAATCATTTTTAATATTTTGTCTAAGTCCTGTACGGAGTAATTGTCGAACTGATCTTCTGTCGAAGAAACTTTTCGGAACCCCACGTCATCAGTGTAATCGCTTGCGTTCTTCAGTCAACAACTGACTAAACCTCAGTAGAAGACAGCGCATCAGCTAAGTAGACCTCAGTAGAGGCCAACCCAAGAATCGATAAGTCATCGGTAGAAGAACTCATGCAAGCCCAAGATCTTCGCAGCCGCCACCGACCTACTCGAACCTACATTCCTTGTCGGCCGACTCGGTCGAAGAAGACGAGACTTTGCGCTCTCAGTATCCGACGTAAAGCGACCCAAACTACTTAAGTCTTTTCGAAAGTTCAGCAAGAAGATCATACGTGGTTGTTTGAACGGCCAACTCGACATTCTCACCAACCACAAACCTCAACCAATGAGAAGCCGACAACGCCTTACCCGCTCCCCGCAAGAAAGCTACTCTCATATACAAGAATTAACTGCCCTGCTGCAACAAGTTCGAATTTATGGCCGTTTTCTTTGGAAGCTTGTGACACGTGGCATCGTCGTCTCCAACGGACATATGCCATAGCTCACAGCTATAAATAGAGAAGAATTTGAAGTTCCACAAAAAAGCGAAAACACAAGACCAAACACGGAACAACGAAATTCAAAAGGGAAAATCGCTCAAGCTCTCAAACACTCTAGCAAACTCATCAGAACATCCAAATAAGAATCTCGCATTTATTAGAATATTTTGTGATTCTTCTCTCTAGAGTCTTTAAATCCCTTTCTTCTCTACCTAAGCTCATTGCCATATTTATAGCTTAGATTCGAAGGAGTTCACACTTAGTGAATTGTTCTTATTGAAAGAACTCCTTCTTAGTTGGAGATTGTTTTCGCTCCCTTTCAAACTTAGGTTTGAATTGTAAAGTCGCTAAGGACTATAACTTAGAAGGATCTCGTCCCGCGCAGCTTACTTGCCGAGACTTGCTCGGATTAATCAACAAGTTATCCTCGCCTTGTTCAGGAACGTGGGCGTAGGATCTTGCATATCCGAACCACGTTAAATTGCCATTGTTCTTTACTGTTTTATTGCATACAAACCTTTGAAAATCATAAGTTTGCATAAAACGTATTTCAAAAGTCGCACAGCCCAAAAGAACTTAATTTGCGAAAACACGTTTTCAAAAAGAGACAAATTCGGGCCCCACACTTATCCGCACGCTAAAGTCTTCGACCGAGTTTCGAGCACCGACAAAAGTCGTAGGGAGAGCTCGAGGGCCGACCCACTCGACCCGTGATCGAAGGTTGTATTTGGCAATCGTTCATCGGTTGCAACCAACGGCTTCACTGACCTTCATCGAGAAAAAGAAACCGTACTCGTGTGTATTCACCCCCCCTCTACACCCGATATTTGTCTCCGGACCAACAATTGGTATCGAGCTCACGGTGTTCTACCGATCACCCGTTCAGACATCGGGTCTTCTCGAACCGATCATTGAAAACGTTTTCTCCGCACAAGCATCTCTTCATTCATCTTTATACTGCGTACACATAATGGCCGACATGTCGGTATTCGGATGGTGCCGATGTTCTCAATAGAGAATTATACGGTATGGCGCGTAAGAATGGAGGCACACCTCACATCACTCCACGATAGCATGTCGGATGTCCTTGAGACAGGACCAATCATTCCGATGATCGACAGTGTTGAATTTGCTGTTGGAGGAGGTGTAGGAGCACAGACTGGTGCTAAGGTTCCAAAGGAGAAATCTGCCTTTACGCCTGAAGAGAAAAAGCTGCACAACCTCGACCGAGTTGCGCGTAATGCCATACTGACTACGCTCAGTGATTCACATATCGGAAGAGTGCAGGACTGCAAAACGGCAAAAGAACTATGGGACGCTCTGGCTGTACTGAGCCAAGGAACCCCACAAATTAAAGAGAACAAGCTCGAACTGGAGCTTCAGAAGTTTGACGCCTTTGCAATGGAGCCTAGTGAGACCATTGACGAGCTTAGTGTCAGATTCACCAACCAAGTCAATGTGATCAACGGGCTGGGGAGAATGTTCACCAACAAAGAGATGAGCACCAAGATCATAAGAGCGCTACCTCGACAGAAGTGGCTTCCTTTTGCTACTTATTTACGTCGCTCTGATATTAATGCTCTAACTCCTGATGTTATATTTTCAGAATTAAAGACGGAGGAATTTGAGCATAGTCTACCTCAAAAGTGCTCTAGTGCTCCAGCTGACACACAGTTCGATCATGCCTTCAAGGCACCGACCAAGAAAGCGGAGGCAAAAATATTTCTTCCGGAAAGAGCGAGAGGCTGCTGCAGATACAAAGACCTCCGAAATATGCGCTCCGACCAACTCGCACCGATGGCTCTCAAATACCAAAGAGAAAAGGAGAGAGTCAGAAAGCTGAAGAAATACCACAGAGATTCTCCCTCAGGTAAGAAAGATTATCAGAGAAGGGAAGAATCTAATCCTTCTACTGAATGCATGAAAACAAAACCTGCTGCGAGTCCATCAAAAGACTCAGCTGGAAAAAGCAGCAGCAGAATATCTACCTGCTATAATTGCAAGAAGGAGGGACATTATCAGTACGACTGTCCCGAACTCTCAGCTGCTCAACGAGCAGAACGGCATGCCAGAAGAGAAAAATTTGCCAAGAGGAGGCAGGCCTACATAGCCGGAGAGATATCTGACAACTCAATTGAGGAGGATACATTCATGTATTCCTCTGAGGACGAAGCTGCATTTGTAGCAATTGATGTCGGAGAGACGGTTCATGAGGAATCAGCTGAACACTGTCTGATGGTCGGAGAAGAGGTTGAGGTAAATTCTAAACTTAATATAACCTCCTCTTCACACAACACACACGATACTTGCTCGATCTCGGATGATCCTCTGGACGTAGTACAAGCATAGGACGACCTGCTAGAGGAACAAATTCACCGAGCAGAGTTCAGCAGAACCATCCAGGGAACTTGAACAGGTAAAGGCGGAGAATCAGAGACTTTCTTCTGATTGTCAGGTCTCTACTGAGTCAGTGGATCTAGTTGCGAGACTCAACGAAGAGATCGAATCTCTTATGACTAAGTCTCAGCTTCAAGAGACTCAGATCTCAGTCCTGACCAAGGACAATTCGTAGAAAAGAGACCGAAATAGCCCAACTCGGTCGAAACTCTCGGACGTACGTAAGGACTATGATTCTCTCGGGAGAAGTGATGAGGTCTCGGAGAGGACTCAAGACCGAACAATACACGGGAGCTAAGGAGAAGCTAGAAACCATGCTCGAGCACAACGGCCAACCGCCGTGAAAGAAGGCCTTGGCTACACTCACGAAGCTTCTACCTCCAAAAGCTCAAGCAACGCCGGGCCGATAGGTTCGTCGAGAGGAAAGGTGCAAGTTGCCGACACCACACCTCGGGCGAAGAACAAACAGAAAGTAATCGCACCTCGGCCCAAGCGAAGAACAAACAACCGACCAAAGGTTCCAGCCCCGGACACCGAGATCAAACTCGGGGGGAACCAAGAAGGTCGAGATGGGCGAATAAAGACAAGGAGCCGGTGTATGAGCACCCGGCTCGGTGCGGCTCGTACTATTATGAGCCCGTGGGGTCGGGAGAAGCGCAAAGACTCGAAGAAGAAAGCGCCCGAACCCAAAATCATCGCAGAAAGTCGGTATCTCCAAGTCTCGTGGAGAAGAAAGGCGACAAGGTTCGGAAGAAGAAGTCTCGGACTTCTAAGGTCCCGAGACAGATTTGGGTTCCAAAATCACCCACTAACCACTAAGGACACAACTGAACCAAAGGGTACCTAAAGATGCTTCTTTTTGCGGTGCATAAGGACCCATCGGATAGTGGACGGCGGCCGCTCAAGACACATAACGTATCGGAAGAGCCTGCCGACCAACTACATACAAGAAGATGGTCCCGGACTGAGTTTGGTGACAACTCAAAAGGCTACACAAGGGGATACGGAACATCGAACATTGGGACTGCTTCACCAAGAGTAACATATGTTGAAGGACTTCAACATAATCTCCTTTCTCGACCAATTATGTGATAATCTTAACGAGTTATCTTTGACGCCGGTTTCGTGATGTTGTTGACAAATCTACGAGGGAAAACGAGGCTTATCGGGTTCGCAGAGGAAGAACATCTATGTTGCAACCGGAAAACCGCGAGAACTTGAGGCTTGCTTACTCGCACGAGACAAAATCGGGGACAAGTCGGGATGGCTATGGCACAAAAGACTCGGCCCACCGAACTTCAAGACCATGAACAAGCTAGCCAAGAACTCCAAAGTCGGAGGATCGCCCAACGAATCGTTTATCAAAGATAGAAACCGTGAAGCATGTCCGAAGGGAAAGCAAACAAAGAATAGCAATCCACCTATTCCGTCACCTTCCACTGATGGAATCCTTCAGCTGCTGCACATGGACCTATTCAGGCCAGTCTCTCCAGTGACTATAAGAGGCAAGAAGTATGCCCTCGTCGTGATTGACGACTATTCGAGATATACTTGGGTTATCTTCATCGCCAATAAGTCTGATGTTCAAACTGAGTTGCCCAATCTGGCGAAGAAGCTCGGTGTGGAAAAGGACATCAAGATTCAAAGAATTCGCTCGGACGGAGGAACAGAGTTTCTAAACTCGAGTAGTTAAGACGTCTTTGCGATAAAGAGGGAATTAAACACGAGACATCAGCCGCGCGCACCCCTCGATAGAATGGACTTGCCGAACGAAAGAACAGAACACTTAAAGAAGCAGCAAGAACGCTCCTAGCAGACTCTGGACTACCCTCAAAGTTCTGGGCTGATGCTACTGACACCGCCTACTATACTCAGAACCGCTCTCTACTCACTCAGCAACACATGAAGACACCATATGAATTATGGAAAGGGGGAATTCCTTCTATATCTCATTTCCATATTTTTGGTTGTCCTTGCTTTATCCACAATAACGGAAAGATCAGCGAAGGTCTTTGATAGCAAATCTGATCAAGGAGTTTTCTTAGGATACTCTCGAGTCGAGTAAAGCCTTCGAGTCTTTAACTATCGGACTCTTTGTGTGGAGGAAAGCCCTCATGTTGTTTTTGGTGAATTTGTTACTAAGAACAGGGAAAGAAACAGAGACAAATGCGATGATGTCGGCGAAGAAGCTACGGGATCTCGGATCGACCGATAAAGCCGAAAAGATCCGAGCATTGTTGGGATGATGAGTAAGACGAAGAAGAAATTCGGACTCGGCCAACAAACAATGTAGCCGACCGGTTGATTCTACCGAACGTAATCAACAACGGGTAACTGGTCGATGAGGAAGCCCCCGTGGTAATCGAGACCTCTACCGAGAATATAAACTCGGGGGAACGATTAATGTTCCCGAGCTAAATGCCCCCGAACACCGGAAACTCGGTAGATCCTAATCTTCTTACCGAAATACTTGCAATCTCATAACAAGACTACTGAAATGCCTAACACTCCTACTGATTCTGCAGAAGTTGTATCAGAAGAAGAAGCCAGACTCAGACGATCTTGGCTAGATGCTCACTCTTCAGATCTCATAATAGGAGATCCATTAGCGACGATAAGAACAAGATCGAGATTAAATCAAGGCGAAAGCTCACTATATTCTTGTTTCTTGTCCACAGAAGAACCTCAATCGATAGAGGACGCACTTAATGATGCTGACTGGATCATCGCCATGCAAGAAGAGCTGAACCAGTTCGTTCGAAATGAAGTTTGGGAGCTTGTAGACAGACCTAGACATCAGCACGTGATTGGTACTAAGTGGGTTTTCAAAAACAAGCGAGATGAAAACAACGTCATTGTCAGAAATAAAGCACGACTAGTTGCAAAGGGATACAGTCAGGCAGAAGGAATTGATTTTGATTAAACATTCGCTCCAGTCGCCAGATTGGAAGCCATTCGTCTATTCCTAGCTTATGCAACACATCAAGGCTTCAAAGTCTATCAGATGGATGTAAAGTCAGCTTTTCTGAATGGCGTACTGAAGGAAGAAGTCTACGTGGAACAACCGCCCGGCTTTCGGCGAGGGACATCAGTGTACTGATTTAGGAAAGCTCAGTATGGGTTAAAACAAGCACCCGTGGCTTGGTATGATACCCTATCGACTTTCTACTTCGTAAAGGTTTTCGAAGGGGACGGTAGATCGCACCCTATTCAACATAAAGTCGGAGATGACATCCTACTGGGTGCAAATCTACGTGGATGACATCATTTTCGATTTGCCGAAATGAGATCATATGTCGGCAGCTTCGAGAAGATGATGAAAGAGAAATTCGAGATGTCCATGATGGGAGAGATGAATTATTTCCTTGGATTTCAAGTGAAGCAATCACCCGAAGGAATCTTCATCAATCAAGCCAAATACACTCGAGATCTTCTCAAGAGATTCGGCCGCGACTCAGGCAAGCCGGTCCAAGATCCCCATGAACACGAATTTCAAAATCGATCTAGACAAAGAGGGAGCTTACGTTAACTCTACCGATTAAAGAGCTATTATTGGTTCTTTGTTATATTTAACACTAGCCGACCCGATATAACTTATGCTTTGTAGGTGTATGCGCAAGATTTCAAGCGGATCCCAAGCGAAGTCATTTAGACTCAAGCAAAGAAGATTCTGCGATATCTACGAGGAACACCTGATGCTGGGTTATGGTATCCTGCTGATGATAATCTAATACTGACAGGTTATTCTGATGCTGATTATGCAGGATGCAGGATAGATCGTAAGTCAACTTCCGGAACGTGTCGGTTCCTAAAGGCAAAGCCGATATCTTGGTTCTCAAAGAAACGACACTCGCAGCAACGTCCACTACCGAAGCCGAGTACATGGCTACCGGAAGTTGCTTTGTGCCCAAATCCTTTGGCTTCGACAACAACCGAGAGATTATGGTATCACTCGTAATGAAGTGCCCATCTACTGTGACTCCACAAGTGCTATTGCCATAACTCAGAACCCAGTTCTACATACGAGATGCAAGCACGTGGACATTCGACACCACTTCATTAGAGACCATGTCGAGAAGAAGGATATCAGAATGGAGAAAATCCATACTGACAAGCAAAGGGGCGTACATACCGACCAAACCACTAGCCGAGAACGATTCGGGAGAATTATCGGTTGAGCTAGGTCTCACTTGGATCCTCATCGAAATGCATCGGAGAAGGAAACTACCGATAGCAAACTTATGGAGACAATTGGCAACATTTGGTATCGGTAGATGGAACCAAGACGACAGTCGAAGACTCCGTACAGTGATTCAGTTGGGAGAATCATACTGTATACAGCAAGGGGGGAACATGGTTATCAGCATTCCAACCATCCTCCTGCGATATAACGGTAACCAGATGATCGAAAGTTCAGCTGAAGAGGTTTGCGTAGTATCATATACTTAAATTCTTTTCAGAAGCACGTTTGCATTTACTATATCAGTCGCACGAAGTCAGCAGTTAATGTGCATTTATTTCCCGCCATATTTCTTTAAGGAAAGGTCAGTAGATACCCCTTTCATTCAAATTGATTTGGTAATTAATGCTGCCTGCAGCGCATTTAATGCATGTCTTCTCACTTACCCTTATTACGTAAGTCTATGTTAGAGGCGGCTTTGGTAATCATTCCTATTATAATATTCAATCTCAGCCGTCCATAGAAATGAAAGATTAAAATTTGAACCATAAGATCTAAACTAATAATCAGTCAATATATATAAAATCTTTCATCTTCTATCCTTTCCTCATTTTTTCGCCATTTACGAACTTAGAGCTTTCTAATCGCGTTTCAGTTTCTCTCAAAAACTCATCTAAAACTGCCTCGCATTTACATTATTCTCAAGCTCTTTAGTACTCGGTAATGTATTGAAACCTGCCTAATACTTGCTAACTTACTCTATTTTCAAGTGCTAACAAGCTATTTTGCAGATTTCAATGGCGACAGTTCAGACTCCAGAGAATATTGAGGAGATTATGATCTCTCGGATTCTGTTTGAACCGACTTTGGCTTTCCGTCAAGTAGATATTTCCTATCTGGAGCCGGTCTTTGATGCTCTGGAGCGTTCTGGTCTTCAGGAGTTGGTAACGAAACACCCGAGATCGTATCTGCCAAGGCAAGTGGCAGAGGTGTACTACAACTGGAAATCTCTTGCATCTGGAGGCGAGGAATCCTCCTTCACATACATGAAGGAAGTGGATCAGAACTCTTGGGAATCTACTCAGCACGTCTTCAATATCAGGGACGCCTTGATGCTCAGTTTTGATCTCCCAGATCTTGGTATCTCTCCTATCGGGTACAAGGAGAAAGAGATAAATGAGTATGTCCAGAAGTTCTGCGGACGTACTGACATCACCTTCAAGACAGCTCTTCAGAAGAATCTGCTACTGCCACAGTACAGAGGACTAGCCTACATAGTCTCTCACATTCTGACTAGCTCAGCTGGATCGTACGATCAACTGTCCAAACCAAGGATTTAGCTGATGATAGTGATCGACGACGAAGTTGAGGTGAACTGGGCCGATTATTATGTTGCAGAGATGAAGGCCCAAGCTCAGAAATTCATCTCTTTACCCACTGGAGAGAGGAAGCTAGCCAGTGTGGGTAAATTACTATACGGGACTAAGATGTCAGTTCTTATCGAGAACTTAGTTCAGAGGAACTCAGCCTTCGCTGATTCCAAGTTCTTCGACGCCAAATTGATTAAGTTCAAAACGTAGGCAGCCACTGAGAAATCTATCGGGCGAGGGCCGCCTGAGCCGAAGAGAGCCACATCAGCTCTGCCCCCTCGCACCGAACTGCCGAAGAGGAGGAGGCTAGCAAAGGCTGGACCAGCTGAGGTCCCAGCAGTACAGCCCCTCACGATCATAGAACAAGATCCTCCTATCCAAGAAGAGCAAATTTTGGACTCTGATACTGGCATTGAGGGTGCGACTCTCAAAGACAAAGTCCAGGTCATAAGTTCAGAGGAAACCCAGTCGGATGTTAGGGAGCCGACTGAGGAAATTGCCCCTGAGTGGACGACAATGGATTCCACTCGTCTACGTGCCACAGCTGAAATACACGATCAGATTCCTGAGATTGCTGAGCACGCGGATCTGGTTGATATAGCCATCAGGGCACGGATTCACATGCTACTGAGGTTTCTGAGTTGGGATATTCTTGCAGAAATTATAAGAACCCAGTCAGCCATGACTTTGCTCGCTGAGGAGTAGGAACTGCAATCGGTAATCGGATTCGGGGAGCCAGCTGACTTGGCATCCTTCGACGATCTTAGAGCCGCTATGCTTTATCTTCTAAGCTTGTGAGAGTCAGTTCCTGGTGATACTCCTCCGCCCCCATCTCCTCCTGCTGATAAGGATGATAATGAGAATAATGATGATGATGATCAGAGGAAGGATCAGACACCCAAGGATACAGAGTTGGGAGGCTCTACTGAGGGCTCAACTCTCCGTGAGAAGAGCAAATCACCACATCCTGATACATCAGGTGATGCTCAAGGTGCTCCGGGACACGGGGGAGCAGCTCCTCACGTTTTTACGAGCAGAGGCTCGAAACCGGTTCTTACCGATTCAACTTTATCGGTTCCGTGTCCTCGAAGTCTGTTAACAAAGCCATTAGACGTCAAGGAGAGAAGAACAGACTATTGGCTAAGGACGTCCATCTGAAATGGACAAAGTACACTAAGGCTCAGACAGTGAGCTTAGACAGACTAGCCGCTGGCATCTCAAAAACTCCAGAAGCTCCTCCTCAACCAAATTTTCGGGGAGATAATTGAGGCTGCCTTAGCCGCTCAGAAAATCAATTTAGAAGCTCAGAGTCAGCAGTTGCTCCAGAATCAGCAGAAGATCTTTTCAGAGCAGCTGACTCAAGCTCTTGAAACTATTAAGCTCGAAATTGATGAGAGGCATAAGATTGCCACCTCTAGCCTTCAGAAAGCTATTACCCAATAGGCAGAGGCTCTGAAACTTATTCAAAATGAGATGACTGAGTCGCATGATCAGGCTCTGCTGAAACTCCGTCAAGAGTCAGCCGCTCAACTTCAGATATTCAGAGTTGATCAAGAAAAGGATTAGGAATTATATTGCGATCTCGTCAAAGACTTCGAATCCACTACCACTCTCATCAAAGCATCAATCTATAACATTGAGAGTGAAGTCAAAACCATCCGCACTCAACTCTCTAAGGCAGATGATGCCAAAAATGGGGAAGAAGTTAAAGAAGAATCTAAGGCGGAACCGGCTGTAGTAGAGTTAGTGGATGAAGAACTCAGGGGCACGACAAGCACAAGGTTCAGCCGCTCTGGCTGAAACCAGTTCAGGGGTTCTCCTGATTGAGTATCCTCTGCAACCAACCCCCATTTCAACTGCTGCTACCTATATCGAGGATGTTGCTCAATTTCTTGAGCAAGAAACAGAAGAAGAACAGCAACAGATGCCACCGCAAAGGCCGGGGAAGGAAACTGCTACTGATGTTACTATTCCTTCCTCCCCGGTCTGAAAATTCAAATCTAGAGCAGAGCAAGAAGCCTTCGACCTTCAGATCGCCCAACAACTGCAAGACAAGCTGGACCATGAGCGTCAGCTGGAAGAAGCGCAATTGGCTAAGAAGTTGTGAAGGGCAGATCAAAGAAGAAGGGTGAGTCAGTTGAAGAACAGAAGAAAAAGGCTCAGGAGGAGTTTGCAAAAACTTTTCCTACTGAAGTTCAAGCTACTGCTCAGAGTCATTATCCGACTCATCTTACACCTGAGCAGGAAGCAGAAGATAGAGCCACTTGGGAAGCGACGCTGCAAGGCCTAAGTCTCAGGAGAGGAGATACACGGGCAGCCGCTCTCATGGAGAAGAAACGATTAGCTGACTTGGCTAAAAGAACTAGCCTATCTGATAAGCCAGCAGCTGATCCAAGGAAGCAGATTCCCAGAGGATCGAAGTACAGGAGGATTACAACCAGAACTCCTCAGATGAAGCTGACTCCTGCACCTCACGTAGATACTTGGGTACCTGCTGATCTCAACGAGCAGTGGGAGGCGCTCAAAGAATCTTTTATTAAAGGACTGTATGTATGGGGTTTCCTTCCTAAAGACGTTCCGGCTGACCAACTGTTTGAAGAAAGCTTACATCAGAACTTCGCCGAACTCGGAGAACTTCTGATTCCTATCATGAAGGAAAGAAACATTCCCATCAAAGCTCCTGCCTTTAGAAGGATACCTCCTCCAATGATTGCTCGAGGCGTGATCTGCACAAAGGAGATTGAAGATAAGATCGAGGCTGCTGCATATCATCACAATCTCAGCCCTGACAGACCTGAAGATCTCGAGGAAATCCAGACTTTGCGGAAATTGATTTACAAATACTCTTGCTCGGATCCTCCAAATGAGAAATCTGCGGAGTTCAAGAAACGGACTCGAGGTACAAGCGTCGGCGATGATTCTTTTCTCGGTTTCTTTTGTAATAGCGTTAGGGACTTGTAGCTTCTTGATCATATATAAAACGGTTCCTATTGCCTGCCAGACAATCACTCATTGTCCTACGGATTTTCGTTTGTGTTTTCACGACTGATCACTGAAGTGATCTGACACACACTCACACAACCAGTTTCTCTGATTTTGCCTATCTCTCACTCGCGATGTACTCGGAGTTATCTTATCGGTTTTTTTTTCCCTCGAGGCAGTTTAAAGGGGAAATTGTTGTCGATAGGTTAGCATCTTTCATAAGAGTTAAGAGGCTAGATGATTAGAAGTAGAGGTTTTGGCATCATCAATTAGGGGAAATTGTTGGATATGAGTCGATAGATGATACTCAATGTTCGTGGTTAAAAGAAAATTGGGGGAAATCATAGTAGTACTATGGAATTGAAGATCCCAAAACCAAGCTGATATCAGTAGTATAGTGTGTCGTTAGGATTAGCTGATGTATAGATTAGACTTGATGTAATCATTTTTATTATTTTGTCTAAGTCCTCGTACGGGGTAATTGTCGAACCGATCTTTGTCGAAGAAACTTTTCGGAACCCCACGTCATCGTTGTAATCGCTTGCGTTCTTGATCAACAGTGACTAGACCTCGGTAGAAGACGGCGCATCACCGAGTAGACCTCGGTAGAGGCCAACCCAAAGAGCGATAAGTCATCGGAGAAGAACTCATGCAAGCCCAAGACTTCGCGAGCCGCCACCGACCTACTCGAACCTACATTCCTTGTCGGCCGACTCGGTCGAAGAAGACAGAGACTTTGCGATCCCATCGTATCCGACGTAAAGCGACCCGGCTACTTAAGTCTTTTCGAAAGTTCAGCAGAAGATCATACGAGGTTGTTTGAACGGTCAACTCTGACATTCTCACCAACCACAAACCTCGACCAATGAGAAGCCGACAACGCCTTACTTGCTCCCTGCAGTAAAGCTGCTCTCATATACGATAATTAACCGCCTCCGCCGCAACAAGTTCGAATTTATGGCCATTTTCTTTGGAAGCTTGTGACACGTGGCATCGTCGTCTCCAACGGACATATGCCATAGCTCACAGCTATAAATAGAGAAGAATTTGAAGTTCCACAAAAAAGCGAAAACACAAGACCAAAGGGAAATTGCTCAAGCTCTCAAACACTCTAGCAAACTCATCAGAACATCCAGCGAAGAATCTGCATTTATTAGAATATTTTGTGATTCTTCTCTCTAGAGTCTTTAGATCCCTTTCTTCTCTACCTAAGCTCATTGCCATATTTATAGCTTAGATTCGAAGGAGTTCACACTTAGTGAATTGTTCTTATTGAAAGAACTCCTTCTTAGTTGGAGATTGTTTTCGCTCCCTTTCGATCTTAGGTTTGAATTGTAAAGTCGCTAAGGACTATAACTTAGAAGGATCCGTCCCGAGCACGGTTTCCTTCTTGCCGAGACTTGCTCGATTAATCAACAAGTTATCCCGCCTTGTTCGGGACCGTGGACGTAGGATCTTGCGTATCCGAACCACGTTAAATTGTGCGTGTTCTTTACTATTTTATTGCATACAAACCTTTGAAAATCATAAGTTTGCATAAAACGTATTTCAAAAGTCGCACAGCCAAAAGAACTTAATTTGCGAAAACACGTTTTCAAAAAGAGACAAACTCCGGGCCCCACACTTATCCGCACGCTAAAGTCTTCGACTGAGTTTCGAAGTACTGACAAAAGTCAGTAGGAGAGCTCAGTAGCTGACCCACTCTGACCCGCGATCGAAGGTTGTTTTAGCACTGTTCATCAGTTGCAACTAACAGCTTCAGCTGACCTTCATCGAGAAAAAGAAACTATACTCAGGTGTATTCACTCCCCCTCTACACCTGATATTTGTCTCCGGACCAACAAAAGTTCCAGTATACAAAATCCCAACATGTCTATCATGGGAATGATGGGTCCTGTCTCAAGGACATCCGTCATGCTGTCATGCAGCGACGTGAGGTGTGCCTCCATTCTCTCACGCCATACCATATAGTTCTCTATAGAGAACATCGGTACCATCCTAATACCTGACATATCAGTCATTGTAAGTAAGAGTATAAGGATGTTATGAAGAGATGCTTGTGCAGTGAAAAACGTTTTCAGGATCTGTTCGAGAAGACCAGTAGTTACAGAACCGATGATTAGAAGAACACCGTTGCTCTGATACCAATTGTTGGTCCGGAGACGAGAGTCAGGTGTAGAGGGGGGGGGTGAATACACCTGAGTACTGCTTTTTTTCTCTAACCGAATGACAGCTGAGCTGTTTGGTGCGACTAATTAATAGTGCCAAGTAAGAACCTTTGATCTCGGGTCAGAGTGAGTTAACTACTGAGCTCTCTTACTGACTTTGTCAGTCGTTGAGACTCAGTCGAAAACCTTAGTGCAGAATAGTGTGGGGCCCGGAGATTCGTCTTAGTTTGAAAACGTGATTTTCACAAGTAGTTTTGGCTAGTGCGTTTTTTAAGAATACGTTTTATGCAAGGATATGATTTTGTAATCAGTTTGTATGCGATGCAATAAAACAGTAAATAACACAAGTAATTTTTAACGTGGTTCGGATACGCAAGATCCTACGTCCACGGTCCCGCTGAATCAGAGGTCTTGTTGATTTATCTCGAGCAAGCCTCGGCAAGGAATCTGCTTGGACCGGACTGCCCTTCTAAGTTATAATCCTTAGCGACTTTACAAATCAAACCGAGGTTTGAAGGGGAGGGGATAATCTCCAACTAGGAAGGAGTTCTTACAATAAGAATAATCACTAAATGTGAACTCCTTCGAATTTCTAAGCTATAGATTTGGCAATGAGCTTAGCTAGAGAAGAGGGATCTAAAGAACTTTAGAGAGAAGAACTAATGATATTCTATTAAGCAAGTTCTTCGCTGGATTGATCTTGAATGCGCTAGAGTTGTTTGAAAGCTTGAGCGTTTTCCCTTGATATCCCGTGCGTGGAGCTCGGATTTTCTTCTCTATTTATAGTCGTGAAACATGCATATGTCCGTTGGAGACGACGATGTCACGTGTCACAACCTTCCAAAGAAAACGGCCATAAATTCGAATTGTTGCAAAGCAGTTGTTGATACTGTACATGAGAGCAGCTTCGGTGGTCGGAAGCGAGATATCGCGTTGACGGCTTCTCATTGGTCGAGGATTGTGGTAGGTGAGATTGTGTCAGACATTGGAGTTGACTTTCCCTAATCCTCGTATGGTCTTCTGCTGACTTTCGAAAAGACTTTAATAGCTGGGTCGTTTCCTATCGGATACAGTAGACTTGAAACAGTCTCTGTCTTCTTCGTCTGAGTCGGCTGACAAGAGATATTCTCTTGAGTGTGGTCAGCTGATGACTGCGAAGGTACTGAGCTTGCATAGAGTTCTTCTGCTGATGTCTGTCAGTTGATGAGATGTCTTCTATTGAGGCGAAGATCAACTGATGACTCAAGAACGCAGGCTCTTACACTGATGACGTGGGGTTCTGGAAAGTAACTTCGACAGAAGATCAATCCAACATTTTACCCCGTACAGGTAGGGGTGAAAACGGATCGAATACGGACGGATAGTGCTCTTCCCATATTTGATCCCATATTTTTTTCTCGGATTCGGAGTCGAATACGGGAAGGCCGGATACGAATACGGATTCGGAATATTCGGGATACGAATACAGGGCGGATATATGACGGATTCGGATCGAATTCGAATAATAATAATGGGATAGTATGATTTATAAATAATCATCTATTTGTGATTGCAACACATGAAAAAATCATGTATACAATATTTAATAGAAGTTTTAATGCAAATTATATTTAATATACTATCCATTATAAATAACATATTTTTTAAGATCAAGAAAGTACGAAAAAAATCCAAAATTCAAAATAAAATACATAGCAATAAGCCAATAATCATAAATACACTTAAAATATAAAGTAGTTTACAAAGTTTAAGAACCACATAAGGTTTGACAACTAACTTGGAAGAACATTCTAATTAAATAAGTAAAACTGATAAACCTGAATCACAATGCTGGCAAAAAGTGTTTCCATGACCTCTAAATCACCAATAATAGATGCAACATTCTTTTGAGAACCTGAAATTTTAAAGAAAACTACGTAAGGGGACTATAATTTATACATACTTCATTAATCATTATAATATAAAATGACAAATTTAAATAATCACCTTTTCTGGAGGCGAATAAAAATAAAAATCATCTAACTTTATAGTCAGAATTACATTTGTCGTGGTATTTGGACCCTAGTTTAGTAGTAATTTGTCATGGTTATATATTTTATATTACATTTTCATTAAAGGTGTGTAGGAAATTTAGTATTTTTGTAAACAATATGTTTATTAGCATATTTTTCAAATTCAAATGAATTGCTATAATCAATAATTAAAGATTATCATGGTTACCAAATGCAATACGTGTCTGTCAAATTATGATGATTAAAGAATGCACAAAAAGTGACTAACACCCTCTTGGGCCAAATTATGATGATTAAATAAGGAATGACAAGGCGCCGCCGCGACCGACGGAGAAGGCGCCGGAGCACCACCATTCTCCGCCGCGCTCACTAGCTGCAGCGCACTCCTCGAGTTCAAATTCTCCGGAACTCCGTTCACCACCGCCGATCCAACCTGCCAGACCTGGTTCAGCTCCGCTCCCACCGCCGGAAGCGCCAGCGTGGCGTAGATCGTAATCGTTCCCTTCGACGCCTCCGCGCTCTTGCTCAGAACATCGTACGCGATCTTCGATTCGGAGATCGGACCGTAGGATGAGATGTTGTACGTTTTCACCGCCATAGATCCGTTCGCCGCCTTGAAGGCGATGAGCGCGTGCGAGCCTACCATGCCGGTTCCGGTCGGATTGAGCGCCCACGCCACCCAGCCGTCGGGCTTCGCCGGCGGAGCGGTGAAGGCGACGGAGAGAGTGGGGGGTTATATATTTCTTAATATTAATTTATTATTATATTATAAAATTAATTATTAAATATTTCGAAAATTCGATTTCATAATCCGGGAAATATCCGATTAAATGCGGAAAAAATCGGATACGGGCGGATAATGTGAAATCTGAATTCGAATCCGTATCCGATTCATGATATCCGGATTCGAATCAGTATCCGATCGGATACTAGAATTGCTCCCCGAATTGGTATCCGATCGGATACGGCACCGGATCGGGCGGATATTATCCGATCCGGTTTCACCCCTACGTACAGGACATAGACACAAGGATAAACAAAACAAAAACAGTCTAGCCTATACATCAGTTAATCCTATCAAGACACTACACTACTGATATCAGCTGGGTTTTGGGATCTTCAATTCCATAGTACTACTACGATTTCTCCCAATATTATTTTAACCCACTAACTGCTGAGTATCATCTACTGACTCATAACCCAACACAGTACCATACCTAAAATTTATCGAGAATATCGAGAATCTATGAATTTTTAAATACCAAAGTATACCATATACAAAAAATAAGCAATGATTTTTTTATTAATATTAAAAATTCATTTTCTCCACAGAAACACATTCCTCGCCCGGCTGTGATTTTTTCCTCTCAAATATTGTTTATGAACTCCCATCTCGTCCATAATTAAAAATGTTTGGTTTCTTATGGTAATTAATTATATTTGAAAATTGTTTATTTTATTGTGTTTATATAATTATATATTTTTTATGTAAAATTTGTATGACAAAGATTTTTTAAATAATACTTTTTCAATATACTGTGAGAGATCAGTATACCGAGTTGCAGTATATTGAACGGTAAAGTACGATAACAGTATTGTTTTGTGAGTGAAAACATTTTTTATGAATATAATAATTTGTTTTTAATTTATGGAGGGTATGTGATCATATTGTTTGTAAATTCCAAAGAAAAATATTATTTTGTGAGTAAAAACAATTCTTATGAATATATAATAATTTATCTTTAGTTTATGAAGTTAAAGTATTGACATTATACAGAAATAGAAAGTATAGTCAATACATTTTAACAGCATGGCCACCCCATTCATAGAAAATAGAATTTATTTGAAATACTTAGTTTACACCATTGGAGATTCCCAAGCGCAGAGCAGCATCAACCACAACGAACACAACAACAACAACAAGCGCGAAGATTGAATCTCACTCCACAACTGGATGTAGATTTACTCCTCCAAATTGAGATACTGATCCACCTCTTCTTCTTCGTCGTCGTCGAAAAGCAGCTCGATCATCGAGTCCTGGTCCGACACAGCCGGCGGACTGGAAACCCTATCCCCGCCGTTCATCTGATTCATCTCCATCCGCATCAGCCCCTGCTCGGAAAACTCGAGGCTGTACGGCTTCGGATTCGACTCCTCCGCCGCCGGAGCCGGACTCGAGAGTCCTCGCTTAAGGCTGAGTATCTCGCGCCGCCTCTCCTCCAGCTGATCTGCGCGAAATCGAATTACGCCCAAATTTATAATTGAAAGCAAATAATTTGCAATTAGGTCTAAATTAGGGTTTGTAGTAATAGATTAATTACTTTCTGCTTTGATTGATTCAGTAGCGCGAGTCTCCAACATTGTTCGGAGAGAATCATTCTCTTGCTGCTCTAATCTCTTCTTCTCTCTGTAGATTTCCACTTTTGGGATCAAACCAGCAATAATCACCTGCAAATTCAAAAACCTTAAAAAAATATTTTAAAATAAGATTAAAATATTAATACTGAATTAGTGCGTGCAAAACTAATCAACCTCTAACTCTTTGATCCTCCTTTCCAAGTCAACTATGTAAAGTGACCTCTTCATTCTAGATCTCTGAGCAGACAACCTATTTGAAATCGTCCTATATATAGGGAGTGGATCAAATGAGAACCATCAGTATATATACAACAGATATTAATATTTAGATTGACTTTACGATTGTTTGTACGGACCTTCGGACGGCCTTGGTGTCCAGGTTGGGGTTGAGTTTGCGGCCGTGTTGGAGCTCGTACTCGATTGCCAGATCGAGAGCAAGGCTGAATCTTGAGTATTTCGATCAGGTGTGGTCCATTTGGGATGACGAGGAGGGAGAGGACACTTCGGTCTCCCTCCCTCGGATCCCCATTTGGAACATCAGTGGCTTGAGCTACCAAAAATGAGCTCGATCTTCCACCGGTGTTCGCTTCATTTGAGTTCGTGTTATAGGTTGGGAATGGCTGCATTTTCAGACACTATTTTTCTGCGGCAAATTAAAACAAATAAGAAAGAAAGAAAGAAATAGATAAAAAAGGAAACAAAACTCTTATAAAGTGGGAGAGGAAGTAAACCGTGAAATATTGGTGTATGGGGAAAATGGTATGCTTGTATCACCGCTTATATATATACTCTCGTTTCAAACTGAAAACCTCATTAACTCGGAATTTTTTGTTTGTGTATTGAAAGATGCCGGGCTAAATTAGATAGAAATTGATTGGAGGGTTTTTAGAATCCATATGCAAGAAAGGTAAATGATGAAATGAGATTGGTTCTCCAATAACATCTGTAGGGTTAATAAATTTCTTTAAGGATATATACTCCCTCCGTCCCATAAAAAGTGTCTTGTTTTCCTTTTTGTGATGTCTCATAGAAAGTGTCGTGTTTCTAAAAAAAATAAAGAATGTGTAGACCCAAAATTAACAACTCAAAAGTCAAACAATATACACCACACAACACAAATTTCTTAATTTCCGTATCTCATAGAAAGGAGAAATTTTCTATGAGACAGAAGAAGTAATTATTAAAATGAGAATAAATGCCATTTTTTCATGGGTAATACAAATAGATATCAAATAGACATGAAAAAATGGACAATAGATCCACACAGATTCATGATTAAGAATTAGGGGCGAGTTAGCAAATCCGTCGTTTCGGGGTGCTAGTTTGCAATTTTAAAGGAGATATGAATTTAGAAAATTTCAAACTACATAATATGAATCTCGGGTATTCAGAGTTTCGAAGGGAGTAAATCTACAAAATGAATTCGAAATCCGCCCTTGGGTACGATTAAGTTTGTGTGCCACAAAAAAACAAAATGGCTAAATATGTGTTTTTGTTTAGTAAAAGGCTACATTTGTTTTTTGATTTATTCTTTTGGCTAACAGTGAATATTAACACTTAATTATTTGCTACCCACTCTCTAGAAACACGTGATCGATATTCGAATTTACCATATTTGCCGTAAGAAAATCAAGCTACCACTACGTTGGGTGAAATATAAATGTTTTTTTAGTTGACCATTAATTTTATGTTTTTAGTATCGTATTAATGCAAAGACTATCCCTATGGGTTTCACAATTTATGGAAAATTAATGCTGATATAATCGTTTATTGAGTTATTCATATTTATTTTATTGTTTTGGGCTTTTGTATTAATGTAGGATCTTTTATTATTTTATGGGCTTTTATTATTTGGGCTTTGTATTGTATGGCATTCGATATATTAAGTTAGCTTGGTATTCTACCCATTTATCCATTGCTCGTGCATTAGGTTTTTGTGTATCATTAACATTAGATATTCGTATAATCAATAGGTTGGTGAAGATCAATTTTCCGATATCGTACAGCCTGGATCAAATTGAACTTTAATTTATCTTCGTAATCGTTTCCCGATATTAAATAGGTTGGGATTTAATAGTTACTACCCAAAAATAAATGGGACAAAAATTTATTTTACCAAAATGATTAACTTTATGATTTTTTTAACCACACTTATAAAAATATGATAAATATAATCAATTTTTAGAAAACATAAGATCTGGACCCACCCATCTTCATAGAATAGGCTGGATCTGATCAGCGGTACCTTTTTCCATTATAACTAGGTGTAGTGCTTCTTCCGTTATGATGTCCGTTGGTACTAGTGTAGTGGAGTAGGATTGCCCCATAATACAGAACCCCGAAAAGCTAATCATAGGTTCTTCTCTCCATCGGAACAATAGGGCCGTTATGCTCATTACTAAACTTCAATTTCTTGATTATTATATGATGATTTTTGACACTCTCCCTCCCTCTCTCCACAATCTTCTCTCCCCTTATGCAATTATGTACAAATTTTGAATCCAACCCAAATTCAAAACTTCAAAATATAAATTATTAGTTATCACTAGTTCTTTTAAAATACATAAAACAACATTATGGTAGTGTTTGGAACAGCTTAAATAAGCTGTTTTTGGGTTTTTTCACTGCATAAGCATTTTTTCTAATGTTTGGAATGAAAGGTTCTGCTTTTTTGGAACTTAAAATAAGTCAGAATAAGGATAAACACATAAGTTGTTTTTAAAAGTAGAAGACAAAAAAAACGAAAAGCAGTTTCTAAAAGTGTATGCAAAACTGCTTTTTTTTTCTAAATTAAGTTTGTTTTTTTCTAATATTGCAAACACTAACAACTTTTACTTAACAACAACTTTAAGCATAAAGCCTACTTATAAAAGTTCTTCCAAACACTACCTAGAAACGAATGTATCATTTTGTTACATTGTAATCGTGTGGCATTTGCTCCTTTTACTGTTTCACAAGCTATGATTAGATTTCGACATTTTGTATTCTTATTTGATAGAAAAAGTAACAATTAATTTGCTGGATATTAAAAATACTTACAATACTCTTTTCACAAAAATGAAATATAGCATTAAAGATAAATTTTGTAAACGTTGCGGGAAGATTTCGAAGCAAATCGAGTTATCAAAACTATTTGAAGAACACATAAATCAAAATGGGGAGGGGTAGTACCCTAGTGGAGAGAGGAAATGAGGAGTGAGAAGATTGCAGAAGAGAGAGAATTGAAGAAAACAAATGTGATCCGTTTATTTAACTTTTTTAGAAAAGTGGTTATATTTATTACATTTTTAAAAATGTGGATAAAAAATTTATAAAATTATCAATTTTGATTGTATTTATACATTGCCACAAAATAATAGACGCATCCTCACATCAATTTGTTAGTAAAAAATAAAACAAAATTACACAATCAATTTTTTTAAAAAAAAAAGCTAATAACCAAATCCAAATAACGAAACAAAACACAAGTAGAAATAGTCTTGGTCTCTGAAATGCAAATTAATTGCAGTAAATTAAAAAAGTCTTATTTGGCAACTTTAATTCTGCCATAGCCATCCTGATCACCTCCTTCTCCTCTTCCTTCAGCCTCCTCAATTCCGCCTGCTGATTTTCCAACACCACTGCGTCCAATATCCAAATCGTATACAATCAATCAACAGATACATATACAAATATGTATATATTATTAATTTAAATCCATCATAATGGAATTAAACATTAGATCAACTCTAAATCAACGTATTTATCTAGAAATGGAATACCAACTACACTACATGTTGCTTGGTATTTAAATACGTATAATCAGAGAAAAACTGATCTACCTTGGAGGCGATTTGCTTCGTATCTACGGATATTCATGACTCAGTTGCAGGGATTCGTTCTCCAGCCTCAGTAGCCTCCGCTTCGCCTCCATCCTCTTCCCTTTCCGGCTCAGAAATATTATCGTTTCCTGAAACCTTCGAATTAGTATATCTGTTTCTACCCTTTTTACCCCTCTCTTGTATTAAAACTTCCTAATTTTAACCGAGACATGATTGAAACATTAACTTTTTAGGACAGCAGGTCCCATCCAAATTTACCGTTGTTAGAATTTATGATTAGATGCAAATTAATGACCTCAAGTTCAGCCACATTCTTTTTTTTTTTTTTTTTTTGACGAGAACCCGCAGTCGCTACGCTTTGGTGCGCGCGAGGTAAACCTCGCTCCCGTCTGCAATAGCTCGCAAACCACACAACGTGTGACGGGGTGACAGACTCACACATAGCGTGTCCAGTGGGAATTGAACCCATGACCTATCGGTCCCGGAAGTTCAGCCACATTCTTCTTTCTCTGTCTTCCATGTCAAGAGTTTTCTTCATTCTAGATCTCTTCCTCTTCGATATGGTCCTATGAAAATGAAACTGTTAGAGTCTATTATTATGTTCCACATCGACTTGATGAAGATCTTAACTCTCCTATATAAGATTGGATATTCTGTATAAGGTCATTTCAGGAAAATGTGTTCCAACTTATCAGAAATCAATTCGAACAACCAGTGTATATATGTAAAACCCTAAAAAATAAAGAAAGCAAACTCGCATGGATGCCTAGAACAAGCTAAAAGGAAGAATAATCAAGAAAATTGAGAAATTGTGTAGAAGAATAACGTACCTCAAGGCTATGCTAGTTGGTGTGATGATTGGTTAGAAACTACAGCATCATATATACAGACAAAAGTGATTTTGAAAAATTAGATTTGTTTGTAATTATTATTGCCAGCGATGTGATGCTTGTCTTTATACATATGAATATATGATTTTCTGGTTGAAAATAATAAATATAGATTTGAAATTGAGTAAAAGACAAAAATACCATTGGTTCGTATTGAATATAAGTGAGCTTCTTATAAATTAGCTAGATCTAGTACGGGTAATATGGTAATTTGAATGAATTTTATATTTTAGTATTGCTAGTTAGAAAATTACTTGTCTTTTGAAAAATTACCAGATTCTTTTACATGTTACATGCATTATAGAATCCATAGCCATTTCAAATCAACATATATGAAAACTTATATCGAATATTTAAGTATAACTACATATAAGAGCCATGTAGCGAATGAAGCCTTGTTAAACACATAGAGCTTCTTGAAAAATAGTAATGAATATTAAAGCATTTTTATTATAATACTTGGATCCTATGGCATAATATAAATAATTGTCGTCGAGTGGACGTTAGGTGAAGGATTCGGCTTCTACAAACCGCTATTGAAAACCTATCTCCAACAAACTATACATCCTTTTTCAAATAATAAACGCCTAGTATTGTAGTCTTTATAATTATTCGTCTATTCAAATACTTCATTCGTCCCACTCTAATTGTCCAATATTCATTTTCGAGTTGTTTCACTCTAATTGTTCACTTTCCTTTTTAGTAAAATATTATTCTAACAAATTTAGTGGCTTCAACTATTTTATTACTCATTTACACACAACCAACAATTTTCTTAATTTACATACTGAAAAGAAATTGGATAATTGAAATGAAACAAAGGGAGTATAGGATAATTGAAATGCGACCGAGGGAGTATTGCTTACGTGCTGTGCTATTTTTAGGACTCTGGGTATCATATGATTTTCAATTTGATTTCTTAATTACATAATATAATTTTATTTTTTTTATAATATACGGTAATAATCTAAGGACCAAAAGAATATTACTATAAATAGCGGTTTATATATAAAACTTATAATATATTAAAAATGACTATTATATAGTATTATCTTGAAATTGAAATGTTGTTTATTTATATTTTCAAACAAAAGATATATGAATACAGGAATTTTATAAGACAAATGTATGTACGTCGTTCATATTGTACTATGAATACTTTACGGAAATTAAATAGTGACTAACAAAATCAAACTAAAATAAAATTATTGAAACGAATAACTTAATGAAATGAAATCGTAATTCATAACATGTGTCTGCTTCTCTCTAAATAGCCTAACTCTTGCTTGACGAACATCTGCTTCATCTTTTTCACTAAACCGGCTAATAGTTTAAACTTTAAACAAGGGCAAGTCAAATAACAACCATCTGTGTTAATACAAACTAACTGCACCAGATTTGAGGAGAAGAAAAGTAGCAACCAGTTTGCTGAGTTTGATCATCAGACGCGGTTGTAGGCAACGGATTTACTAAACAAACGACGTATGTAAACAACCTGGAGTGCGCTTACAAGCGCTAGCAGAAGGTATTCCCCAACCGTGTAAAATATGACGCGCCTTCTCGTGCTCTCGTTTGCTGCACGAAGAAGATATCATCAGTTGACACAGAGCATCAGGATAGCTTCTAATGACAATTATCCCAGTAAGTTACAGAATGCAAAAGCCAAGAGGAAACCATGTATAGAAGAAGGAAGTGGAGATTCTTCTTCCTTCCCTCTCCCTTTCCATCTCCTCTTTTCTATTTTTTATCTTTTTTAGAGTTTTTCTTGGGATGGAAATGATGTGACTTAGATGGAGCAGTCTATACCAGGAGGGAAGAGGTGATATATAGCTACCAAAAAGAAGATGAGAAATGACATGACCACTATCCTTCCGAAAGATACGAACCATAAATCAGAATGTTTATACTCCAACCAACATTATCCACATGCTAAATGAAAAGAAGGAAAGCATTCCTAAGATAAGGATAAAGATTGGTGTCTCCTTATTTTTCAGAGACACTGTCTGATCATCAGCAACTAATAATACATAAACTCATGTTGTACACAATGAAGGAGCCAACTAAAGTTTATATAGTTGCAACTTGCAAGTAAATTAAAGTTGAGCTGAGTTTTAAGCACACCACACATGCTAATTTCACACAGGTTATCCAACTGAAACAGGAAGGCTTATTCGAGAACTTAGTAGAAGGGATACTTCTACAAATCATTATTCTTAAGTCTATAGACACTAAAATTAGAAAATATGAAAACGAAAGATAAATACAGAAGTGAAATAAGAGAAGATAGAAGTATTATACTGTGGCGATGGCGAGCATCACGTGCTTTCAAGTATTTCTGCTCTGCAGTGACAGATTCCAATGCCTCCCTCAGTTCAGCAAGTCTCACATTAATGGGGTCCAAATGTTCTGCAAGGTTTACGGAGAAAGAGAAGGAAACAATAAGATCAAAAAGAACTACAAACAGCGTATCAATGTAGAGTAGAATGAAATCAGACAAACCATCCTTTGCGAGGTCATGCTCAGTAGGAATATGGCCTACATGAATGTAGAAAGAGACCGTCTCCGGCGTCGAATAAGGGTTGTGGAAACAAAATTTGTACATTCCACTTCTAGGGGCTTTAAACTCAAATTTGTCCCCAGATGTCCCTTTCAAAGTGTGCACAGTATTACCTGCCGGTGATGTTACCTACATCAAGAAGCAAAATGATAATTATTAACATAATCAATGTTCTAGCAGTTGATGAGAAGTAATATTAGAAGCATTCGATCAGCATTCATATCTCTTGAATGTGCTTTCATGAGTGAAGCTATAGATCTCATCAAAAAAATATAATCACACCAATACTGCACCCAAAAGCCATGATTCTGAATAAGCAATTCAAACATTTTTTTTAAAGGAAGACACTTTTAATCCAACATCAGGGCATGTTATCGTAATAGACTCAATTAAAGCTCTATAATCATGTACACCATCTAGTTGTCAAGCAAGTGATGCTCACTGTGAAGCAATATGTAGCCTTTTCGCGTAAAATTTCACGTCTCCGAGTCACAGTTAGGCTTTATAAGTGATGACAGCCAGTAAAGGAATCGAACATTTCCCCATAGAAAATGAAACAAAACCCATCACCAAGATAAAAGCCAATGTGTTAACTCAAGCAGAGGAATTATCAATGCTGCAAGTAGAAACTATAACACGGAATAGAAAAGAAAATCATTCGATAATTGTTAGAGGCTAACAGAAAGGTCTTGACAGTATTCACCAATAGAATGCTTATAATCAACACTATTGTGGGTCACTATAAGAAACAATCTTAATATCAGTATCCATGAAAATCTTCAAACAATTATCAAGAGTTCATGCTTCTATAATTCCAGATAACTAAACTACAATTAATCACAATTTGCATTACCAATATGTTGAAGATAAATAAAAATACCTAAACCAAAGCTCCAAGAAAGCCATCTCTAAAATCAACAATTTCCCCCTAAATACTTCAAATCCACCGGAGATACGAGAATTAACAACTATAAGAACATAAAATCAACAATTTTCCCCTAAATAATTTGTCAGCACAAACACCTAAATCGCACCTCCTACAATCCAATTCAATCACAGATCGAGACTCGTTCACGCAACACAAACACACGCATAGTTAGGGAAAGGGAAAAAGCAGTACAGTGAAGTCGATTCCGGGATGATCGGAGCTCCAGAAAATATCGTGATCGACGACGACGAAATTCCCGGAAATTGTGTCGCCTTCGTACAACACGTACTCGTATATGCATTCAACCTCGTTAACCGTCACAGATAGCCCCGAGATACGGCTCACCGTGCTGAGAAGGAGGAGGCCTAGCAGGACGTACGCCGTCCAGCCGCGCCTGATAATTGCTCCCGTCGTCTCCATTGAAGTACGATCCAACGAGTCGGGTTTGAGTTTCAAGCTTTGAATTGCCAATCACTGACTCGGCCGAGTTATAATGAGAGATTAGTATGTCCGACCGGTACGGCGTCGTTGGCGCTTCCTGACGTGGAGGGAGCTTATTGGAAGATGCGACGCATCATATTGAATTTTATTCACCCGTCCCACTAATCTTTCTGATATTTAGGATTAAATGCGAATTTTAAAGATAATGGAGTAAAAGTGTAAAGTAATGTTGTAAAATAAAAGATAATGAGGTATATTTATTTAGCATTATTGTGGTACACTCATTTTTATTTTAAAAAATATTACAAAATGAGTAGGACGATATGAAAAAGAAAATATTGCAAGACGAGTGGACAGAGGAGTATATGAGACATCCTTTTTTAATTTTACAAAGATATAATTTTAATTTTTATTATTTTTGCGGTGGGCCGGGATATGTTTGCTGGACAAAGTATTTATTGGGCTGTCTTCTAAATATGTTGATATACAGTACTTCCTCCGTCCCGCTAATTCTGTCCCAATTGACTTCGGCACAGAGATTAAGAAATTTTAGTTTAGTGTGTATTTTATGAGTTTTAATTATATAAAGAAAATGACACAGTTTTCGAGGAGTGGTTGGTGGAAAGAAATGAGAATTATCCAAATTTTTGCAAGTCTAGTAAAAGGCAATCGATTTTTATTTTTTATATTTTTTTTATATTGTATTTGAAGAAATAATCTAAAGTTTTCAAAAGATAAAAATCATAATTTTCCCGAGTTCGGAGCGGAACATGTCGAGTGGGAGATAGATTTTTGAAGAGAGAGAGTATAAGAATATGGTGGTTGAGTAGTGAGTAAGGGGGACCCACTTCATTTTATGTTTAAAAGTAATTTTTACTATTTTAGGAAAGAGGACAGTAATAGCGGGACAGCCCGATTAGGCAAGTAGGACAGTAATAGCGGGACGGAGGGAGTACTTATTTTCATTTATCCTTGTAAGATTTACAAGAAAAAATGATAAAAAATATATATCATATGTGCTGGTAAACATCCGTAAAATTATTATAAGTTTGATCATAAAAGTATTTTATTATTTTTAAAAATATTGCATAAAAATTACTCTCGTCCAAATTAACTACACGGTACTCATGTGTATGTCGTTTGCTCTAAAGGTTTTAATATTATTAGTTTTAAATGAACTTACTAAACTAGACGAGATAAATCTAAAACACTATATAAGAACTAGAATAAACTATGGACTTCTTAAAAAAAAAGAGTTGATTGATTTTAAATGCTAGTAACAAAGTTGATGCTTATGATTCTGAATTTATTCAAATTAAATATTGTACATACAGTATAAGGGTGTTTACATTACATATCAGAAAAAAATATTTTTAAAAAAATATTTTGCTATACATACTCAAAGCGATTGAAGTATACTCTATTTTAACTATAATTATTACTTCATTTTCCTTTTCGGACTGTTTTATAATTGTTTTTTTCATTTTCAAAAATAGTAAATTATTATAAATACTATTCCCTTCGTCCCATTATTTATGTCCCATTGGGACTGAACACGGTAATTAAGATAGTTGAGGTAAATGTGTAAAGTTGTGGTGTAAAAGTATAAAGGAGTGGGTCCACTTGCTTAGATTGATTGTGGTCCACTCATTTATTTCCTTATTTGGTATGTGACATAAATAATGGGACAACAAAAAAAAGCAAGTGGGACATTAATAATGGGACGGAGGGAGTATATTTGAGGGTCTCACATCTTTGAAATTTGCATACAAAAAATAACTCCTTAAAAATCATGCCGAAAAGATTCGGAGCAAGAATCTTATCGAATACCGCTATGGGATCGGTATTGGATGTGATTTCGCCATATTTTGGGATCGAGATCCCGATATTATTCCGTTATTACCGTCCCAAATCCCCTTACCGAATACAGCTATGGGATCAGTATTGGGATGTGATTTCACCATATTTTGAGATCGCGATCCCGATATTTTGGGATTGGAATCTCGATCACGTACTGATCGATAGGCCTGTTTGCACACAACTAACAATTCACTTTAAAAATCGTGCCGAAAAATATTTGGAGCAAGAATCTTACCGAATGCCGCTATGAGATTGACATTAGATGTGATTTCTCCATATTTTGGGATTAGGATCCCGATATTATCCATTTTTTCCGTCCCAAATCTCCCTTACCGAATATCGCTATGAGATCGGTATTGGGATGTGATTTCGCCATATTTTGGGATCGGAATCCTGATATTTTGGGATTGAAATCTCGATCTCGTACCGATCGGTAGGCCTCTTTGTACAACAATTCTCCTTAAAAATTGTGCAAAAAAGATTGGGAGCAAGAATCTTACCGAATTCCGCTATGGGATCGGTATTAGATATGATTTCGCCATATTTCGGGATTGGGATCGGTACTGACCGATAGATCCGTTTGCATGCATAACTAACAATTCTCCTTAAAAATTGTATTAAAAAATTTGCAGCATGAATTGTAAGACAAATAGAACATGAATTTTAAATTTTGACTGAGTAAATATTCTCAATATTATTTATTTTCAAGAATAACTTTTATAATAAGACAAACATAATATAATTTTTTTAATATTTTTTGGGAGTTTCTATATTTTTATTTATTTAATGCGATGCAAGTCAAATCAGAACTTTATCATTTGACTTCTATATTTTGTCTTTTTTGTGAAACAAATAGAATAATTGAACAAACCTATAATTAGTAATTTGTGGTATGCTACTATGATTCCACTAGCAACTTGAATAATGAATTTTCATTATTACAATCTCAAACATATCTATTTGATGTCACTTGATCCCAAGATTTTCTCCAATTTTATCCTAAATGTAAAAAATAAATTAATACAAGAGCCAATAGCCGGCTGATAAAATTATTCTTTGAATATTAAATTGAAAAATCAATTATATTTTTTTATATTTATTTTCAATGAAAATGAAATACTTCCTTTCCTTATCATTGGTTTGTATCTTTTCAGGACCGATTTAAGCAGAAAACAAACCACTAATAATAATAATAATAATAATAATAATGAAGGATCAATTAATAACATGTGTTTTCCCTCTATAAATAGTCATGCATATAGACATGACTCTTGCTTGGGGAAGTGCTGCTTCATCTTTTTTACTATTGGATTCGAATCTATTCACAAAGCTTATCTATGGGAATAGTGTAAGCAAAGTTTCCATGATTAGCAGGCAATATCTAATGGAATTTTGATTTTTCCTCTTGAGAATGATTGAAGAGAGATGAAAAGATCTTTCTTCCTCCAATTCTGATACAGAATCTGTGCTCAAGATTTGATTTGATTCTCTACTATACTCCATTTCCATTGTTTGTGCCTTTCTCTCTCAGGAGTTAGGTCCACTTTCTCTCTCCTCTCTCACCAACATAAATTCTGTTATCTCTTACCGCTTCATCTGCAACATTCAATAAATTTATTCAGTAAAGCTTCCGAAAACTTTCCTCAGATTATTATACAGGAAAAGAGGAGGAAAAATATCCATCATACAAAAGGTTTAATTTGTAATAGAGTGTATTAATTAATTTTATTATATATATATATACTGTTAAGGAAAGGACGATGCCAACGCCAGTTGGCGTAGCTCGCCAATGCTTGGCGGAGGCGGCCGCGGCGGTACTGGACGGCGCTGTGACTGTGGCGAGACGACGCAGCCACTCGCAGACGACGTCGCTGCACATAGTGTCCGCTCTACTAGCACTGCCTTCTTCCGCTCTCCGCGAGGCTTGCACGCGCGACTGGAGCAGCGCGTACTCACCACGGCTTCAATTCCGAGCTCTCGAACTTTGCGTCGGCGTCGCGCTCGATAGGGTTTCGGTATCCAAGTCCGCCGCCGACGAGCCGATGGTGTCGAACTCTCTGATGGCGGCAATCAAGAGATCGCAGGCTAATCAGAGACGCCATCCCGAAACATTTCATCTGTACCAGCAGCAGCTGATGAGCTCGAGTTCGCAGCAGAATTCGATTTCTGCGGTTAAAGTTGAGTTGAAGCATTTCTTGTTATCGATTTTGGATGATCCGATCGTGAGCCGTGTTTTCGGTGATGCTGGTTTCCGGACGCAGGAGATAAAGCTGGCGGTTCAAAATCCTCTCGCCCTATCCAGATTCACCGTGGCGGCGTCCCGGCCGCCGCACCGGTTTGTGTATAGTCGGGATAATTTCGAGCTGAGCAAACGTGTTCATGTTTTCCCGTTCTCCGAGGCTGCTACGAATGAGCAATTTACTGAGAATTCTAGAATTGGAGAAGTTCTGTCTAGGAAAACAAGGAGAAATCCTTTGCTCATTGGTGTTTGTGCAAGTGATGCATATAGGAATTTTGCAGATTGTTTGAAGAGGGGTGAATCCGGAGGTGTGCCTAAAGTAATTGATGGATTGGCTGTGGTTTCAATCGAACGGGAGATTTCAGAATGTATTGGTGAAGGTTTGAGCCTGGAGATGATGGAATTGAAGTTTAAACAAGTGGATGAAATAGTTAAGGATGGCAAAGGACCCGGCATTATCGCGAACTGTGGTGATTTTAAGGCTTTTTTGGATGTTGGATTGGTGGATGTAGTTAGTAATGTGGTTTCGAAACTGAAGAAATTATTGATCGAGCATGGTGGAAAGTTGTGGTTGATTGGGTTCTTGACAGGTGATGGTGACTATAAGAAGTTACAAGAGCAGTTTCCTTCTATCGAGATGGATCTGGACTTGCATCTGCTTCCAATTACTAGTTCCTCCATGGGAGGAAGATCTTTCAAGTCCAGGTCATTCTTGCCCTTTTCTATTTTTGGTTTTCCCCTTCTTGTTGGAGTTACTTCATTATATTGTATTAGTAATGCTTCATTTATTATTTGCTTTGGACAAGTTGCTGAACTCTTTTACTAATAAAACTATAAGAGATGGATCTTGAAGAATGTTCATGTGTCTAAATGAGTATTTTGTGAAATCTTTTGATCTGGAAGCATCTAAGTTTGTTTCTACGAAATCCTTGTATAGTTGCATCTTATGCGCAGATTCGAGGAATTAGATGCTTTCTGATGTTCTAGGTTTGCTTTGAGAACTTCTTGAAGTTCAACTGGAACTGAACTTGAATTTTGACGGAGTTGTTTAGATTCTACCTTCATAAATGTCTAATTTGCCTTCGCCAAATGTTTTCCTTAATTCCGAAGAAATAACTGTCAAATTTTGTATGTTTTGAACTTTCTGTGCAATGAAATCCAAGGAGTTGATTTCATTTATCTTCATGTCTGTATTGTCAAACCAATTCTATGTAATACATATATGCATGACTCTGCTTATTATGTATCTATAATATGTTCATTTGAGATCATGCAATGCAACTCCTGTTCATTTTGGCTTCTGAAGTTTTTGAAAGTTTTATTGACAGTTATAAGCTCGTGTACATGCAGCTTGATGAGGTCATTTGTTCCATTCGGTGGACTCTTCCCGTTGCCATCTGAGTTTAAATCTCCAGGCACCAATGTAGCTAAACCCATGAGACTATGCAATTCGTGCAATGAGAAGTATGAAAAAGAGGTTTCTGATGTCCAGAAGGGATATTCGATCAATTCAGTTGCTGATAACCAATCGATAAATCCAAATTCTTGGCTACAAATTGCTGAATTTGAAACAAGCCAGAGATCTTGCACGGAAGAGGTTTGTTACTCCTTTTAATTCTAACTTGTTTCTTTAGCTTGACTTAGTAACTCGTACAACTTCAATATGTTATTTGTGCTGGTAGGAGATGTGTTGTGTAAACAGGTGGCCTGTTATTTCAGTGCAGGCTAAAAAAGACAAGACTGTATCGGATGCTAGAGTTATGGCCTTACAGAGGAAATGGAGTGGCATCTGCCGGAAGCTTCATTGCTCTCAGATCTCTCAGGTGGATAATACCCTACCTAAGCCGAATACTTCTATTGCGTCACCTCTGCAGCAAGTGTTCATGCAAAACGGCGCAGTTCGTGTGGATTCATTATCCAATGGAAGCAAAGTCACTAATTCAAGCCATTGCATTCCATCAGAATCAGACAAGCAAGAGACCTCTCCTTCAAAGCAACATGTACCTGGCTCTCAAGAAAGGACAAATCTGCCTGTTGCTTGTTCATCTTCTCCGGCTGTTGTTCGTGTAGCCACAGATTTGACGCTTGCAACATTTCATGATTCTTCTGAGGAGTGTAGAAGGAATCCGAACTTTAAAGATCGTTGCAGTGATGTTTGTAGCTCTGAATCATCTAGATGCATTGAGAAGCCTCTTCGTCAAGTTTCTCAATCTTCATCTTGTTCTCCTCATCATGGAAGCCATATATACACAAAAGATCTCGAACACCAATGGGGTGTTCTTGCTCAGAAAGGTTTATTGGCAGTCGGAATCCATTCAAACTATAAGTCGAACTGTCTCCCGTTGTAGAAGGTATTATGATTGCTCAAAAAAGGGAAGTATTTGGCTCAGCTTTCTGGGCCCTGATAAAGTGGGGAAGAGAAAAATAGCTGCCTCTGTCGCTGAGATAGTATTTGGCGGAAAGGAACACTTGCTATGCCTGGATCTTAGTACTCAAGATACGAGCCTATCCAACTATATTGTTGATTGCTACGACTCAAGATACAAGAAAGTGCAATCTGGGAGGAAATTGAATGTTGATTGCCTTGCAGAAGAGTTGAGTAAGCATCCTCATTCTGTTGTGCTCCTTGAAAATGTGGACAAATCTGATTTCTTGGTTCAATCTAGTCTATCCCAAGCCATTAAAACCGGTAAATTTCAAGATTCGCGTGGTAGGGACATCAACATCGATAACCATATATTCTTCCTTGCCTCAACTTTCATGAAGGGCAGTAAAGATCTACCTTTTGGCAAAAAAGCACTAGACTTTCAAGAAGAAACAATTTCAGAGGCCCAAAATTTGCAGATGCAAATTTTGGTAGAATCTGGATCTGATATCTACAGCAGGAGTAGCAGCACTACATGTGTCACACTTCTCCCAAGTAAAGTAATCTCCAATCCATCCCATTCCAGTAAAAGGAAATTGATGAATGATGGCTCAACGATGGGTGAGATATCAAAGCGTTCTTGCCAATGGTCTAGATCCTTTATCGACTTAAACTTGCCCGTTGATGGTACCAGAGAGGATATTGACACTAACGAAAGTGATGACTCCGACAGGTCACAAGCGTGGTTGGAGGAGTTACTTGATCATGTTGATGAAAATGTGGTGTCAAAACCATTTGATTTCGACTCTCTTTGTGGGAAGATAGTGAGAGAAATCGATGTCCGAGTAAGAAAGATAGCTGGATCCAGAGTTCTCCTAGAAATTGATAGACAAGTAATGGTACAAATACTAACAGCTGCTTGGCTAACAGAAACAGAGAATGCATTGGAGGATTGGGTCGAGCAGGTTCTTTGTTCGGGTGTAGATGAAGCCCGTCGGAGGTGCAATGCTTCTTCTGATATTGTGTTGAAATTACTACCCTGTGAAGGGGTTGTTCTGAAAGAGGAAGCTTCTGGAGTGTGCCTTCCAGCAAGAATACATGTTAACTGATATTCTTTCAGGTATGCATCTTGTAACTCTGTTGTTTTATGTTCATTTTCGGGTGGTCGAATTGCTGTGCATTAGAGCCAGGAAGTATTTTGGTGTCTTCCCGTATGCACGATTTGAACCGGTTTGTGTTCGACGTTACGATGTAAACATTAGGCGTCTCTTGTAGTATGGTATTGTGAAGAGAATCGAAAACATGTAGTTTAGTTGGTATTCACTTTTTGCGTAAGTGGTTGATGCCTAAAGTTGATCTAGTTAGTGTATTCGGATGAGGACATTTATAATGTTTCCACTTCATTTCTCTGTTAATTTTGCTACTATTGTTTTTCATCTGTTTTCTTATTAATGAACTATTTATTTCCTGTATTTAATTATTTTATTTATTTGGGGTTGTATGAATTATGATTCTTGATCTTTCTGAAAGTGGGAAGTTTTTTGTATCCTATGTTCCCAATCCTGATTTTTTGTCTCATTTCGTGTGCCATTCACATTTTAATTGTAAGTACTTGATTGTTTACGATAATTCTAAAATTGAAATCGTAAACACTTAGATCTTTCACTGTTAAAAATGACAGTTGAATAGAGTAGAAGGCAAGTAAATGGGATAAAAGATTATGTGGGTATGTTCCCATACTGCCATTAATTCGAGAACCTCACCACATTTTAGTGATGGTAATTTAGGCTTTCTGGCTTGGCTCTCCCATATCGCATGTATAATTTTATGCAATAAATGAAGTACATATGATATGTAAAAATTCCAAGTAAAGAGATTGCAAATCTTTCAAGTCAAGCACCTGAAAACACTAGGAGAGGTTTAGTAAAAGTTTTTTTTGAGGATGGACTTTTGTGTCCCATACTCAGACTCTCGTATTTGAATTAAATAACAAAATTATAATCAATTGAATTATACATATCACTTGTGAAATGTAGCATACAAGGGAATAATATAAAGAAATATGCAAATGTAGCTTAAATTTTTTATGGTATTTCGAAATCGATAATTGGAACAAATATTAATTTAACATAATAACATGTTTGGATAATAACACATTTCATTTCCATCTCAAATTTAAATCCAATTTCAAAATTGAATCAAATGTTCACTTAATTCTTGATTTCCTATTAAATATAGTTAAACCCCAATAAAATAAGATTCGATCGAGTAATAATCTTGTTTAGATAATTATTTCGATCTTGATATTGGTCAATATATTAAAATAATGATATAAGTCAATGTATTAAAATAATATTCGATAAAATAATAATCTCGTTAAATGAATATATTTTCGGATCCTAATATTATTACTTGATAAAAGGTTTAATGGTAATGATCAAGTTGATATTTGTAAAAATTAAATGTATTAGTAAAGTAATTGACAAATTACGAGCTGTTTGGCAGCCGGCCCCTTTACCAAAAGCACTGTACACTCTTCGCTGGTCAGCACATAGAAGGATTATATAGACCAAAACGGCAGCAATACCCAAGAACCTTGAGATTCATTGAAAATGGCGGCGATCGGGAGACCACTTCTTCTTTTCACTGTGTTTCTCTTCCTCGCCTTACTAGTTCAGGTACTTCTTCAATCAACTCCTTTTCTATTTTTCCTTCCGTACAAGTTTGAGCTCCGTCAGATTTAATTTTATAGTTCTTCTTCTCGAAGGAGAAATTATCAATTGGAGTGGTAATCTGCTTCGCGATTTATTTTGAGAAGTATGCCTTGATCTAATTTGAGGATAAATTTAATCTTTTTCTCTGGCATTTTGCGAGTAATTCTTTGTGGTTTTTTGGTACTGCAGGCGAAGAAATCGAAGGAGGATTTAAAGGAAGTTACTCATAAGGTCTATTTCGATGTCGAGATCGATGGACAACCCGCTGGTATGGACACAATACAGTGAATCAGTTCGAATTAGGATGTGAATTTAGACGCAGCTAATTAATTTAGTTCAATGTTGTTTTTATCTTCCTTAAAATATTTCCTTGTAGAATTTTACTCCCTTCGTCCCACAACTTTTCGGGTTGGCTCACAATTGTTGCTCCATTTTCAAAAATAATAAATTATCACAAACACTTCATTTAAGGGGTCCATATCTTTACATGCAACCAACAATTCTCCTTAAAAACCATGCCAAAAAGTTTTGGAGCAAGAATTGTGGGACGACGGGAGTAGATTATGACTCAATGTTAACGGTTTGAGCCTATTTATGCAAAAAACAATTGCTTTTTTCGAAAATGTTGTAGCATTCTTTCTCCGTAGTTGTGAAGTTCAGTCTTTGGCCGTATTAGGAGATCAAAACCAAATGTTTAGCGTAAGATTCCTACTAGTAAGGATAGCAGACTTTGCAGTTATAAGTGAATCGTTTGTCTGTGATCGCGGAGGCATGTGAGCTATCTTCGTTCTTTAAATTGTATGAGTAGACTATTTTCTATTTTGAACTCGTAGACATAATAATTGTAGTTATAGTTGCGTAATGAGTAAAACGTTTAATATTATACCTCCATGTTACATATGTAAAGCAATGCAAAAATGGTATGAGTTGACCATTTTCTATTTTGAAGTCTTGGAAATAATAATTGTAGTTATAGCTGCGTAATGAGTAAAACATTTAATATTAAATCTCCAACTTACGTATGTAATGCAATGCATAACTTGTTTGTCGTTCTGCCTTATTCTTATCTGTGAAATACATCCTTTGTTTTCAGGGCGTATTACCATGGGTCTATTCGGTAAAACTGTTCCTAAGACCGCAGGTATACAGCCATTGTTGGATTAACACCAAACTAGTTTCTTTTCGTGGCTTGCTGATTATTTTTCCAAATTTTATTTTCTTGCAGAAAACTTTAGAGCCTTGTGTACAGGTACAATGATGCTATCCCTTTGTGTTTCTTATCTTACCATCGTTCTCTCCTGTTTTAGTGAATGCTTTTACACATGAGTTTTATATTTTTATTTGGTAAATGCTTTTTCGTGCGCATCAATCTCAGTAACTGCACTAAAATTTCTGGTGGTATTCAGGGGAGAAGGGTATTGGCAAAAACGGCAAGCCTCTCCATTACAAGGGAAGCACTTTCCATAGAATTATACCTAGCTTTATGATTCAAGGAGGAGACTTTACTCTTGGTGATGGAAGAGGTGGGGAATCAATTTACGGGGAGAAGTTTGCTGATGAGAATTTCAAGATCAAACATACTGCACCAGGTACTAGCATTACTTGCACTGAAAAAATTAACTCAAACCCATTTTTCACCAATTAAAATCGGAATTATACTGCATAGAATGAACTGTAGTTGCATTCTTTGATGAAGCAATATTGTTGTTTTGATCTATTCAGGGATCTTGTCTATGGCAAACGCCGGGTCTGACACTAATGGTTCCCAGTTTTTCATCACAACCGTGACAACCAGCTGGTAATTAGTTACTATTTTCTTCCCTGTGCCAAACTATCCATTTCGCCTCTAAATATGTTCAAACTACGATTCCTCTCGATCTTAGCTTTATAACCAAGCATTCAGTCCAAACTGATATCTTGTGGGCCTAGGTTGGATGGGCGTCACGTTGTCTTTGGAAAAGTACTGTCGGGAATGGACGTGGTGTACAAGATGGAAGCCGAAGGCAGGCAGAGTGGATCACCAAAGAGCAAAGTTGTGATTGCAGACAGCGGCGAACTTCCCATGTAATTCCCCCTCAACACGAGCAAGGAGATCCATACCTCCTCTTCTTTTCCGCATGCATCAACCTAAAACTTGTAAGATTATCTGAACTCTCATCAAGTTGCTACGTTTCAGTCGAACCTCATACTTTATGACATGACTAGTTTTCTTCGTAGTTCTGTTTTTTTCCGGAAATGCTTAAAGAAAATTGGGAAGTGTTGGTTATAACTACCATTCATACTTTCAACAAAACATTAATTGACAGTTTCACACACACAAGAAAAAAAAATGCTCCTCTTCTGTTACAACTTAGCCAAGAATAAAATGTTACTCAGACTATTTCTTTTGCTGTTAAAATGTCTGGCTTGTTTCCTTCTTCTTGGCTTAAGATAAAATTGAAGATATTTCGATATCTTCTTGTAGGGTTCTTAGCTTTTGCAGTAAGGTCTGCATGTATGGGTGCAATCATAGAGACAAGGGCCTCCACAGTGTGGAGGACAATCCAGTTTCATTCCTTTACACTTTCCACCTGGCCTGCATTCAGCAAATTCCCCCATCTTATAATTCTCACTTCTGAAATCCATCATGGCAGTGTGGTGCTTTCCTCTTTTGCCTGCTTGCTTCTTGCATTTACATTTCCAGACCCCTGCCCCACCTCCCCCCACCACCTCCGCCACTGCTGCCGCCAGGGCCGCCCCATCCCCATCCGCATCCTCCTCCGCCGTATACCCCGCTTCCACCGCCACGGAGCTCAGCTGTTTCCTTGTCTGGCTCTTCTGTGGAAGAGTTGTTTCCGTTTCGTTCGGCTCTAACTCTAAGTATCATTAGAGCAAACAAGAAAACTAGGATCACTCTCGATGTGTTCTCCATTGAGATTTGAATTCTACTATGCTATTTTGATATTTCTAATGGTGATGATGCTCCCTATTTATATCCAATTTTCCACCGTTTTAGGGCAGCAAAGTGAAATCTATAAGACTATAGTTAGATAGGCTCCCCATCTTGTTGATGAAGCTGTATAACTAACAGAGCAAATAAAATGATTTTCAAGAGATCATGCTGGTGTTAGTTAAAGCTTTCTTGGGTTTCACTCTTGTCCCCACCTAAACAAAAACAAGATCAAACATTTCACTCTTGCAAGAAAAATGAGGGATCTTTGTCTTAAAGACAAGGCATGCTTGCTAAGTCATCATGCATCTATACTGAACGTGAACGATGTAGCATTTTTCAAATGAAAGACTTTCAAACTATGTCTCCAGCACTACATTATTCTTCATTGAAAGAATAAAGACAAAGATCATCAATTACTACCTCCATCCTGTTAAGAATGACTCATTTTCTTTTTCGGATCGGTCTAGTAAAACTGGTTTGTTCTAAAAAAGACAATGATTATATGGGTCAAATTTTAATATCAAAAAGTCGAACAATATAAATCACAGACCAACACCTTCTTAATTCCCGTGCCGATCATTGCAAGCATAAAGACAAAGATTAGCAATTACTACTTATGTTCCGTTAAAAATGACTCATTTTCTTTTTAGGGTCGTCTTAGTAAAAGTTGTTCATTCTAAAAAGTAGGGGTGTAACGGTTCGGTTTTTAATGTGTTTTAGGAACCGAATCAAACACTTAGAAGTGGTTCGGTTCGGTTTGGTTCGATGTGCTTTTAAATATCGGAACCGAACCGAACCAAACCATTTATCGGTTTGGTTCGGTTCGGTTCATCGGTTCCACCTTTTTTATTTTTTATTTTTTTTAAAATTCTAAATAATGCAAGAATAATAGTTATAGGATGTCACTCGTTCTGAACTCATAAATATAGAGTTATTACTCATTTATCTTCCCTTGTATAGATTAGAATTAATCTTAACTTGAATCTAATATCTAAGTCCAACAATATTCTTATATAAGAAAGACAAATATTAAATAAAAAAATAGGATATTGGTTCGGTTCGGTTCGAACCGTTCAAAAATTCTTGAAACCGCGAACCGAACCGATTGTAAACGGTTCATAAGAAAATAAACCGAACCAAACCGCGAAGCCGAATCGAACCACATTTTTCGGTTTGATTCGGTTCGGTCCGATCGGTTTCGCGGTTCTGAGCGGAACCACTTACACCCCTACTAAAAAGAGCAAAAATTGTACGAGCCAAATTTAATTATTAAAAAGTTAAATAATATAAATCAAGGACGGAGATGGTATTTCACAATCTCAGCAGCCAAGCACCCCAGTTTCATCTTTTCATTACGAGATTAATGCAGTATTAGTCTGATTTTGCACACGACTTTCCTTTTGCTTTTTCGGGTCTTACAAAGGAAATAAAATGTTGCTAAGAAATAAAAGACACAACAGTATGCAAACACGACTGCTCGTACAGAGAAATATCAGACCACAGTCTACTGGGCTACCATGTATCAAAAGCTTAGGCACCCCAAACAACACTGGGAAAGAGATATCAGGTATAAAACAAAGCATCTCCTTTTTCCCTATACATACCAAATCTACATCTCAGTCATTTATTCCATTAACTCATACACGGTAAACTTAAAATGCAAGAATCATAGATTTCCCAAACGTTTTACCATCCTCTCTGAGGCCCTGCATTGTGCCCATTTAACCTATCGAGCACGGCGTTGAAGTCGATAGCTTGACCGCTCTCTTCCAGCATTCGAATGACACCAAGAACATGTTCACTTCTGTAACCCATCCCCACCATCTTCTCAATCAAGTCGCCGTAAGGATGGCCGCGTATGGGCTGAGAAGCATGAGTCGGATTCTGCGGAGGGATGGTAGCGGGACGATAGATGTTTTGTTGGAACTGAGGTTGTGGAGGCGGATGATGCATAGTTGTTCTTCCTGATTCGCCATCGTAAACCATGTAAGCGTTTCCGGGAGGAAGCTGTGCTGATTGTGCTGCGTAGCCAGTGTTGAATTGCTGTGGTGGAGCTTGTTGTTGAATGGGTCTGGCAGGAGAAGTGTACCCATAAGGTAGTCCATCAGAGCCTCCGGAATCGGGTCGAGATGAAGCTGCAGAAGAGACCTGCGTAGGCATTTCGGCAGGAGACTGGTTCGGTTGACCGGGTTGATAGGAAGAGTAAACCATTGGAGAGGAGGGGTCTGATCTGCGGTGGCATAACCGATTGTTGAGGTTGAACGGGCTGCCATTGCTGCTGATACGGAGGTAACTGCTGGGGCTGGGAAGGCTGTGGTGCCATCCTAGAGAAATCTTGAACTTGAGATTGAGGCGGGAGGTACGGATTCTGAAGTTGCTGGGATGGAGTGTGTATGTTGGCCATTTGTTGAGGAGGCAAGCCATATGCCTGTACTTGTGTCATTGATGATTGGGGTGCGACTGGAGGCTGCTGGTGCTCAGCTTGCCGAGCTGGGAGAGAGGGCTGCGGAGCTACTTGGTGAGGTAGTGCAAGTGCCAACTGCTGATCGTGGAAATCTGACGAGTTGTCGCTGTTTTTGGGTTCAGAAGTGGGTGCAGGAGATCTCTCCTCATTCTGTTGCTTAGTACTAGCTGAAGCAGACTCCTTTTGTGCAAGCTGAAGTTTCGCCAACTCCTTTTGAGTATCGACTAGTTCCTGTTTATCCCTTAAGATCTGCACAGATCTGTGCACCTGTATTCGATTTATTAGGTCAGTCAAAAAGGGTGGATAAGATTCATAGTAACTTAGTAAGGCAGAAGATTCCCCATCCAACCGATAAAATCCATATATTGACATATTTTAGCATACATATCTCATCTTAGTATATCTAGGAGACTAGGACTGGTTGATACAATTAAATGCAGTAACAATATAATTTAAATAAACTAATCTATTCAAGAAACAAAAACTACCAATTGTGACAGTATAAACAGTGTGCAGTACCCAAAATATCCAACTAAGTACATATTCTTGGGACTAAAAATTTGAAAACAAAAGTATTTCAACTTCAATTTCCATAAAAATAAAAAATTAACAGCAAAGTTTGTTTCTGCGTGTTATTGATCTCTCCAGAAATGAAGAATAGTGGGGTAGGAACCAACACATAACAGCACAGACCAGTAGGAAGAACATAGCTAACCATTTTATAAATGATTTATGGCCTATAAGAGTAGTGAAAAGTAATATAAATGGAAAACACACACCTCTTGGACGTGCTTGTCCAGCGATCTGAGCTTTGACTCCGACTCTCCATGATCACGAACCCAGTCAGATCGCAGTTCTCCAACTGATTTGTCAAGATTGTAACAATATAACTCCAACTGCGACAAACGTGAACTAATTCCCTCAAGAAAACGCATGATATTGTCCGTGTATTTCTTCATGGTGTTCTCGACAATGAAGATGACATCTTGATTGAATGAAGATTCCTCAGGCGTGCTATAAGTCGCTGAAGGAAAAACAGATGATCTCGCCATTCTGCTCTTGTTAAATTCCTGATTAATCCAGAAATCAAACGAATACAAGCTAACTGTAAGCTTATAAAAAACGGCCGAGCAAAACAACATACAGCAGCGTAGGCATTTTAGTGCAGGGAACGAGTATTCTGTATTCAGGCTTTTAAATTTCATATAAATCAAAGCAAAGGACTAAAATCTCTCCGCTACTTTTCATAATTTTAACCAGAAAACTTCGTTGACAGTTTATCTGATTGCTCCATCAATCAAAATTAACACAAAAATTACGAAGAAGAATGTCTTGCAGCAAAAGAATTTCAAAAAATGAAAAATTAAATTGTACATGAGCTAGAATCTAAAAGGAACATGTTCGGTTAAAACTCCAGACTGATCGATCTCACCAACAAGTAAGATCGGGATAAACACAATATTAACTTCAATTAACAGCAAACCCTAAATCAAACGAGAGAGAGAATTGCGATAAACAGAACATTAACTCCAACGGAAATAAAGCAATTACCTTGGCGGAGATGGAATGGTCGGAATGGATACCATTATTTCCATCCTGATTTCCGTAATCCTCGTGTGAGCATAGAATATCATCGGAGCCGAAATCGAATGAACTCGAGTTTGTAGCGTGTCCTGCAGGCCCCGATGCCATGGCTGACTAGGGTTTGTAGAGAGAGAGAGTTGAGAGAGAGGAGGAGAGAGTATTCTTTTCCTTAGCTTGCGAACAATTGAACTGAAATTTGGAAAAATAAAGAATTAGAGTACTAGTTTTATGTCGTGCGCGAGAATTGAACCATGCCTTAAAGCAGAATCTAAATTCTTGTTTTCGTCAAGACTAAATACTCTTCAAAACAATAGATTAGACGATAATTCATTTAAATAATAATAATAATAATAATATCTTCCAAAACTAGCTCAAAAGAAAATTACATTATACTTTTATTAGAATTAATAAATCAACCAATCACACCCACAATGACAAACTCTAAATTAAGCAAGGTATGATTGGGTGGATTACCCGAATTTGATTGGTTTCGGATTATAATTTAAATTTTAGAATTGTCGTAAACATCTAAATATTCACCGTCAAAATATTAGTGGGACACAAAATTGTGGTACAGAAGATTCAAAATGTTCAATTCCAACTTTAAACGGGAGTGTTCCTGGTCAATAATTAGGATTGAGTTAAGTTCAAATGAAAAACCCTAAAAATATATTATTAAAAAAACTAAAAATTAAAAAAATATGAAATTTTAAGTTTCCGTATCCAAGTTTTTTCTAATTTCGACTCTTTAATTTTAACTTATTGAATACTGATTTTGAGATTTGTTGCTCAAAGTTATTTTAAAAAAATTATATTTCATTCGCCCTTGAATTTGGAAGTTCGTTATTCATCCCTTCTAAATTTGTTTTCCGAATTATATTGTCATGTCTTTTTTCTCATTACATAATATGATCGTCATTATTAAATGAAGCAGTAATAAATACTTATTGAAGTTACACCTTTCCAATAACGATAAAACATCGTTTGTGGACTCTCATCGTTTTTCTGCTGCAGTGCGGAATTTTGATGTTCGATTTTAATTTTATAATTTATTTTCTCTTACACTTGTGTAAAAAATTATTGTAGTTTTTTATGCATATAAATAATAAATATGAAAGAAATATAGTAAGAATCAGGTGAAACCAACCACACATGACATCAAAAGAAAATTGAACTTTTTTTTTTACGAAAATTAATAAAAAATAAAAAATGTGATTGTTCAGTTGGGCCAACGCATTCAGCTTTAATGGGTAGGAACTGCACAGGCCTGTAATCCTTCCACTGCAAAGAGCGGGAGGTTGACGCTGCTCTGTGAGGCCAGCCTGACGCGATACCCTCCACTCTAAGAGCCACACTGCCCAACCCTTCGGCTGGTCAGCAGGGCCCATCTCCACCGCTTGGAACGGGCAAGCCAGATTAAAGCAGTCCGCTGCCCAGCCAATTACATCGGCCAAACGTTCAATCACACTAAAGCCCCCACTCGGGTCACAAGCATTCGTTACTAAGCTCGGCGATGAACTTTATATGTTCTCCTATTATATAGCTCCAAAAACAGTGTAACAAAATCGATGTGGGATAATATACCAAAAAAAAGAAGGAAGATTCTCCCAATTTTGGTGATTAGTTAGTATCATCGAAAGAGCAAGAGTGAAGAAGGAAAGCTAATATGGAAAAAGTTTATAGATAATGTACGTGACTTCATATATTTGTAACTTCTTATATTATTCAATCACTTAAACTTTTCTTATTTTTTTCATTAATACTTTTACTTTTACAAGTATAGGATTGCAATGAATTATAAATATTATTTGAATTACTTTGCAGATGTTATTGTTATTTGGGATAAAATCATCAACATTTTATTTCCCGCGAGAATACATAAACGAGCGAGAGTCAGAGTGTAGCGAATATTTGCATTTAGTTTCAATTGAAAGCATAAGAGTATATATAAAAAAATAAATGCATTCTTAAAAAAATTAAGTCTTTTGTTTTTTACCCTTAAATATTGATTAGAGTAATCATAGCTAGTTGATAACATTTCGATTTGTCATGTACAGTAATATGGTTTGTGTCCATTTTTCGGTTTGTACTCTTTTTGGTGCAATAACTTTGAATAGCGTATGTTTTTAGTCTCTGGATAGAAATGTGCTTCACGCTCCCGTTTGTCTCGTCTAATTTGCTAGTAACTTATTGTGTCTCGACAACGGAAAAGTCTTACCTAAATCAGGTGTAATGGACTTATGGTTGAGAATGAAAGTTGATTTAAAGAATGTATATATAAACATTTTTTTTATTGTTTTTTTGCTTCAAAATTGTCCAATGTGTAAATATCTAAGCCACACCACATGCTAGGTAAGAAAATCAATCGACAACGGATGCTAGACATATATTGGTAGATATACGTGCCATTGATCAAAATATATTAGCTGATAGAAAAATAGTCCATTGAATATACCTTTTCATCTGATGACAAAAGATTGACACTTATTCGCATTATAGGACAAAAAACGAACATAAACATATTACAAGAGATAAAACGAGCACATACCACAATACATGATTAAAATAGATAATTTGCTACTTAAATGTATCGGAGCTTTGGACTCTTAAAATGTAACAAACACATTATAATAAACTCAACAAAGATAATAACTATTTTTAAAAATTTATATTTCATTCGCCCTTGAATTTGGAAGTTCGTTAATTCATCCCTTCTAAATTTGTTTCCCGAATTATATTGTCATGTCTTTTTTCTCATTACATAATATGATCGTCATTATTACATGAACAAATTACTTTAATAGCAGTAATAAATACTTATTGAAGTTACACCTTTCCAATAACGATAAAACATCGTTTATGGACTCTCATCGTTTTTCTGCCATATAGAGTGGCAGTGCGCAATTTTGACGTTCGATTTTAGTTTTATAATTTTAAAAAATGTTTGATTTTAATCTCTCGAGATAAATCTTCGAATAAAAAATGTGTGTGAACTATATTATTTTTCGGATGATTAAAATCATACACTTTGTAAAGTTACATGATATAAAACGAATACCTTTGAATGTTACAAGATCAAAAAAAATACATACGAGTTTAATCTCGATAAAGTAATAATCTAACTTAAGATAATAATTTCTTCCGGTCCCGATATGGATCAATGCACTAAAATAATGTTCGATAAAGTAAACCTCGTTAAATGAATATTTTTTCTCGGTCCCAAGGTTGTTATTCTTTATCGAGGTTTAAGCTGTATGCTACATTGCACGAACAAAAACGAACTAGTTTTGAGTGCTCTTTTTTAGGCATATAACTTTTTAGGGTTTTCGTTTTATTATCCTGTAGTTTTGCAAAATGTAAGATTTCCGACCATAGATCCTATATCTATCTATATGAAGAAGAAATCATGTAACGAAGGGGATTCTTATTTGTACAAATGGTTTTGGTGAAAAATATAGTTTACATGCCTTTTTATGTTTGATAGTTTCTCACGAGGGAAATCAATATGTCGTAAAATTATATGACCAAATATTATAGGACAAAAATCGAATAAAAAACGAACAGAAAACATATTAATGACAAAATTGAAATTTTCTCTTACACTTATGTAAAAAAATTCTTGTAGTTTTTTATGCATATAAATATTAAATATGATAGAAATATACGTAAGAATCAGGTCAAACGAACCACACATGATATGAAAAGAAAATTGAACTTTTTTTTCTATAGGAAAATTAATAAAAAATAAAAAATGTGATTGTTCAATTGGGCCAACGCATTCAGCTTTAATGAGCAGGAACTGCACAGGCCTGTAATCCTTCCACTGCAGAGAGCGGGAGGTTGACGCTGCTCTGTGAGGCCAGCCTGACGCTATACCCTCCACTCTAAGAGCCACACTGCCCAACCCTTCGGCTGGTCAGCAAGGCCCAACTCCACCGCTTGGAATGGGCAGGCCAGATTAAAGCAGTCCGCTGCCCAGCCAACTGCATTGGCCGAACGTCCAATCACATTAAAGCCCCCACTTGGGTCACAAGCCTTCGTTACTAAGCTCGGCGATGAATTTTACATGTTCTCCTATTATATAGTTCCAAAAACAGTGTAACAGAACCGATGTGGGATAATATACAAAAAAAAAGAAAGATTCTACCAATTTTGGTGATTAGTAAGTATTGTCGAAAGAGCAGGAGTGAAGGAAAGATGGGTTTTGTAGAGAATAGCAAAACAAAAAAATAATTAAAATTATACCATTATTATTATGAAAAGTTTATAGATAATGTACGTGACTTCATATATTTGTAACTTCTTATATTATTCCCTTTCATATGTTAAATCAGTATACTTTTCTTCATCAATACTTTTACTTTTACAAGTACAGGATTGCAACGAATTATAATTTTTATTTGAATTACTTTGCAGATGTTATTGTTATTTGGGATAAATCAACAACATTTTAATTCCCGCGAGGATTCATAAACGAGCGAGAGTCAGAGTGTAGCGAATTGAAAGCATAAGAGTATATATATAAAAATAAATGTATTCTTAAAAAAAATGTCTTTTTTGTTTTTTACCCTTAAATATTGACTAATCATAGCTAGTTAGTTGATAACATTTCGATTTGCTACTTAAATGTGTTGGACTATCAAAATGTAACAAACACATTCTAATAAACTCAACAAAGATAATAACTAAGAAAAAATAGATTAAACACAAAAATATTTACCATTTTTCGTATTTAGATTTGTTATATTAAATAGATAAATAAATAACATGTGCATATAAAAAAATGGCTGTTGGTTAATGAGTTGGGCCTGTACTATTTCATTTTTGAAGGCTCAAATTTTTAAATCATAGACAGGCAGGCACTTAGAGTATAATTACCAAACCCAACAATTTATCCTGACAATTCTACCCCTGGGGTTCCTTGCGTTTCCTTACTTGAATTCTCTCCGCCACTGCAAAGTTGTGAATAGAAAATTGGAAGACTGAAAGGAGGAGGGAATGGATCGAGTCCCCGCCGCAAACGGCCTGTCTTTCCGGGTCGGCTTCACCGGCCACAGCGGCCACCTCACAGTTGAACCTCTGCCGCCAGTCGAGCGTCTCCACGATCTCCCCGACTTCGTTCTCGTCAGTATCACTTCTTCTATCCAATAAACTAGCAATTTGAATTCTGTTTGCAAATTTGCAGCCGCGGAGCTCTTGACCTAGGGTTTCTTTGGAAGCATCTGTTGATACTATGATGCTTAGCATGTGCACATTTCTAACGTAGTTTCATCTTTATGCCTATTTAATGTGGTTCTGTTTTATAATTATCTATTTAGCAGAGAATTTGAATTCTATTTGCAATTTCTAACTGTGGAGTTGTTAGCCTAGTAGTTTGGAAGCATCCATGGATGCTATTCTGCTTCTAAAGTAGTTTAGTCTTTATGCGTATTTAAGTTAATGTGGTTTTGCTTTTGCTTCGTCATCTAGTTTATGTGTTGGTGTTAATTTTTCGTGGTTTGGAGTAGTGATTGTATGAAATTTGCATGTTTGTGGGCAGCCGCCAGCATTTCCTGAAGAAACACCAAAGACTATAAGGGAATATGTGAAGGAGAAGTATCTACTTCCAAGGTTGGATGAAGATATTTTTTCACCACAGAATGCTGGTAGACAGTGGGAATTTGACTGGTTTGACAGAGCTGAAATTCAGCCTGAACCTTCAATTCCGCGGTCTGTGATTGTTCCACGGTGGGAAGTTCCTTTCAGGCGCAAAAAGAATGAAACAGAGTCGCAGACGTGGGAGCCTCAGTCAGTGGAGGTATGAAGAGAAAACTATCTCCACTTCTCTAGTGTAAATGGTTGTCCTTTTTTTTGCCCAAGTTGGTATATTAATGTTGGGATCTGTAGATGTAGAAATGGGTCCATAATTACCCAGTTATTTGATTTCTTACAGGATCCTTACGCGGACATGGTAGACCTTTGGGTACAGTTACGACTGACCCTGATCAATTAAGCATACAACTTGACCAACTGAAATGGGTGAATCAATTTGCTATGATTCCATGTAAATGCAAAGCTGGTTCTTAATCAACCTAATCAAGGTTTTGAACCCTAATCAGGATTCAAGGTGTATTCTCATAGCACCGTGAGACGTAAGCCGCGAGGCAATCAATGCATAAGACACAACAACAATACTAATGGTTAAGAACATGCTAACTGTCCAAACATAATGCAAATATTCTGGCTAAACGCATACATAACCAAACGTAGCATTTCACACAATTGTGCGAGGATGAGAGAAGATGGAGACATACATGAGATAGATTGCCACTTGTGACTTGTCTGAGAGAAAGTTGTTGTCGTGATGACAGAAGATATTCAAACATGACAAGATCATTATGACGATTTATTTCTGCTGTACTACCAGTTCCCTTGATGATTTTGTTCTTATCATCTTCTAAATCTTTCACCTCGAAATTCATTTCAGAGATATTTTATGGTATTTTCAGGTGGATGTATCGGAACTGACTATTGGAGCCCAGGATTCAGGTGCTCTGCCACGTATAGTTGGACCTGCAAAGGATTTTGTGAGAGGAAGTATTAATAATCGTCCTTTTCGACCTGGAGGACTTGATAGTACTGATTCCTTGGGAAAAGTTCATCCTGATGGTTCTTGTAATGGTGCATGGGCAAATGAGCTTCTGCTTGGGGGTCCTGCACAAATCCACCCCCCGGGCCTTAAAGATGGACTCGATCTGGGGGATCTCAAGGTAGTGCTGTGTAACAGTGTGGAAGGACCCAGTATCAGTCAATACAGTATTCCTACTTGTTTCATTCATCAACGATATTAATGCAACTTCAATATTTTAATATTTATAAAACTTTGAAGGCACACCCTTTAAGGTGGGAAATTTATGAGAACACAAGTCTGGAGAAAAGCACGCCAGAAGCAAGGCTGGTAAGTTGCAATACTTCAATTATAATCCATTCACAAAGGCAATTTCTTTCCTACATAAGTTATTTATGCCTTTTGTGGACAGAGCAGCAATAGCATTCGTTCATGTCCTTTTTTTTCGTTTTTGACGATTTCTATGCTTATGCTAAGTGCAGAACGAGCTATCGGTGCAGTTTGATGACTTGTTCAAGAAAGCATGGGAAGATGATGTCATGAAATCCGAGGAAGATGGTTCGTCCTCCTTGTACATGTTCTGTTTTTATTTTCATTTAAGGAGCGCTGATTCATGGGATTTGTGTTTTTACTGAACTGAGTTTAGACTGTCTTTCTGCTTTATCTGATATAATCTGCCAATGCCTACCATAGAATGGTTGGAAACCTTATAGAGTTTAAATGTTGATCTTAAAAATGAATGATAATTTCCAATTTCTGATATGCTATAGGAGTATTTTTTTGGTAGAAAGAGTTTGCAAATGGTTGTGGAATTGTTCTATCTGGCATGGGAATAACTGACTACTTATGTCCATTTCCCACACTTTTCAATTAGTTTTTTCTTAACTGAATGCTGTAACCCTGATGCCTAGTTGAGCAAAATCTAATTCGGTGTAGCTTATTTACTTGTGTACTTAGTGGTAAGGGTGAAACAACTGAAAAGAAGCGAGGAAGACAAGAAAATGTCTTGTAGTCATATCAGCAACATATTTATGCGTGAGAGTTTCCTCCTCGAGTCTTCTTGTAGAAATTTACTTCTGTTCTGACAGCGAAAAGAGAAGAACTTATGGATATTGTGGCCTTTATTTTTCATCAGTCGGTTGCACCCGCATAGTAATTTTGTGGTATTGAAACTTCCATTTACATTTGTCTCGTTAACTTAAATGGTTTTAGGTCCAATTATAATCTCTTCCTCTTTATTTAAATCTTGATATGGTGGTTGACTTCTTTCCTTAAATCTTGCGATGGTGGTCGATTAAATGAAAATTACAGCTTCTGTGTAAATCTAAGGACTCAAGTCTCATGAACAAATACTTCTCAAGTTGAGAAATCTGTTCCACTGGTTGATCAGATGAACTGCGGCTTCATTATATATGCAACAAGTATAGGATCTTATGAAGAGACACATATAGGTTCAGAAATACGTGGTTGTTTTTTAGCTTACAAGGACGGTTTGCTGTTCAGGTAATGTGCCAGAAGTAGAAACTCATATGGAGTTGTCCAATGAATCCACCCAAGCAGAAACTGAAGAAGAACTAGCAGCTGATGATGCATTCAAAAAAGAACATTCTATTCTAGACGAAATATTAACTGTTGAATCATCAGAACTAACATTAAAATTGGAAGGAGATACAGACATTTGTCGTCAACAACATAAAGAGGTAATGGTTTCTCGAGTACACATTATTTTGCTGTTTTGTAATTTTATTCTTCCTGATTAATCAGACCGATTCAATTATTATCTTTAGGGTTGGGCAGTTACTGGCAGCACTGAAGAAATTGTAGAACACTTTGGCGAACTTGTTCCGGACATGGCACTTAATTTTCCGTTTGAACTTGATCCTTTCCAGAAGGAGGTAATGGCCAGCACTAGATTAATGTTAACAAACTGAATCGGTAGCAAGTAATGCAAAATTGAATAAATTATCTGTAAGTTGGAACTGTTATAGTTTAAAGAACTGTGATAACATGTCCTGAATGGTGGTCTAATGTGATTCTGCTAGAATTTTGTGGGGATGATCTAAATGTGTCAGGATGCTTGCACCAATCAGAAATGCTGGTTCCTTTGAAAAAAAGAATAATCTATGATTTTTCGAATAATGGGTTTCAGAATCTTACTGTTTATTTCTGTCATGAAAGTTAGAATTGCATGGACTTTTTCTGAGTTGTAGGTCCATTCCTCCCGATGCTTAATTGTGTAATTTGCTGGATTGAAGAATTAATCATGTTACTGAAGTACTTATCTCCTGAATATATCACAGGCCATATTTTATCTTGAAAGAGGGAAGTCTGTTTTCGTGGCTGCTCATACATCAGCTGGAAAAACAGTTGTTGCAGAATATGCATTTGCTCTAGCTTCAAAAGTATGTCCGTCATTTCATGTTTGTGTTTGTCGACTGTTTGATAATATGATTTGCATTTGATACTTGTTGTGCTTCCCTTTGATTTTGAACCAATCAAAAGCTTTCTTTTTAATCTTCTTGAGATTGAAAATACTTATTTTATGGTCTGTAAAGCTTGTGAGGGATAATTTATCATAAAAGCTTTTACTCATGCAGCACTGTACAAGAGCTGTGTATACAGCTCCTATTAAGACCATCAGCAATCAGAAATACAGAGATTTCTGCGGAAAATTTGATGTTGGACTCCTAACAGGGGATGTTAGCCTGAGGCCTGAAGCCTCTTGCCTAATCATGACTACAGAGATATTAAGATCAATGCTCTATCGGGGCGCTGATATCATACGTGACATAGAATGGGTGAGTTTTCCTTAAAGACTTTGTTTCCTCCATTTCTTACTTTTGATTTTACGTATCCCGTCAACTTATGCTTAGTTGTTTATCCATTTTCCCTTATTGTGGTTCTGAGACTCTTGCTGTTTCACTTTGTGTTTGGAAAGATAGGTTATATTTGACGAAGTACATTATGTTAATGATGCTGAAAGAGGGGTGGTTTGGGAAGAAGTTATCATTATGCTTCCCAGGCATATCAACTTTGTGCTACTTTCAGCTACGGTATGTCCAAGTTCTGACTCGTGATTCATATTGTTCAGAATTGATATGAAATTGGTGACAATATTTACAAAATTTTCTTTGTGGTCAACCTTTTCATGCTGCACTCTGAATTTACTTTTCTTGCACAGTAAGTTTTATTAAGTTCCATTATTGTAGGTACCAAACACAATAGAATTTGCTGACTGGATTGGGAGGACAAAGGAAAAGGAAATTCGGGTTACTGGGTTAGCATTATGTCCTTGACATGAAGCTTCTCCGTTTGCTTTTCTATGATTTGAACTGCCTAATTTACTTATTGAGAAAAAAAAGTTAAAAATTAAGAAATCAATGAGTTGAGTCATGACGATGGATGCAACTCCAATCCCTAGCAACATCAGAAGCAACAAATGAATTATTTGTGATTTGATGTCCCACTTATCAAATTAAACTTTTCTATCCCATGCCTTCGATAAGGATTTTTGTTTATCTTTGAAAGGTTAGCCTTTTCCTTTCAAATACTATGATGACTAATAGATGGTTGGAACGATAACATCTCCTAAAACTGCCCTTTTACATATGAAATTGCCAAGATTAGACATACACAAATTATTGTATAGACCTGGTAGTGTCTCACACACTCACTGTATACCTAATTGATTTTAGCTCTTTCCCTGTCTTACTGTTTTTCTTTAGTTATTTATATACTATTTATTTGTTCAGGACCACAAAAAGACCTGTCCCGCTGGAACATTGTCTTTTCTATTCTGGAGAACTTTATAAAATATGTGAAAATGAAAAAATCATCCCTCAGGGGTTAAAAGCTGCCAAAGATGTTTATCACAAGAAGAATAGCCCAGCAACAGTTAGTAGCAGCAGAGGATCTTACTCTGGGTCTTCAGTGGCCAATGAAAGGGCCAATAAGCGTGAAAGTCCTATTCATGCAAAACAGAATAAGCATCAACAGAAGATGATGAAGTCCTCTACTCAATTGGGTACTAGTAACAATTGGAATTCGAGGAGATCAGAAGCTTCTATATGGCTGTCACTTATCAATAATCTTTCAAAGAAGTCCCTCCTACCTGTAATCTTGATGAGTTATATGCTTTATATTTTTCTTTTTGTTCTCTTGAATATAATTCAATTTTCTAGTGATGTCTCACATCTGAAATATACTTTCCCTTTGAGGTCCTGCTAGTTTTCAACCACCTACCTCTGAAAATCAAATTTCATATTCAGGGCAAGAACTTCTAGTGATGCACCACAGATAAGTGCATTATAACTTATAAGAGAGGATGTGGGAAAATGATTTCAAAAATTCTGTATTTTCAAGTCCACTAAAATGACTTAATCTAGGAGTCGAGAAGCTGAAATCCATTATAATCTGAAATCGTGTAAACATGCTAAACAAAGCTGTCATCATGCAGAAAGTCATCAACTCTGTAACCATAAACCCAAGTAGAGCCTTAGGATGCATTTTTCCTGTAACGAAGAAAGCCTTCACTCAACTGTGACATGTGTCTACAGGTAGTTATTTTCTGCTTTTCCAAGAACCGCTGTGATAAGTCGGCTGACAACTTGACTGGGACTGACCTGACAACTAGCTCGGAGAAAAGTGAAATCAGGGTATTTTGTGATAAAGCATTCTCGAGGCTCAAAGGATCAGACAAAAATCTCCCACAGGTTTGGTATTCAAACCAAATTTCTTGCGACGTAGTTATGAATACTGGAATAATATGCTTGTACTCGCAGGTTGTTAGAGTTCAAGGTCTTCTTCGGAGAGGAATTGGTGTACACCATGCAGGCCTGCTTCCAATAGTCAAGGAAGTTGTTGAAATGCTCTTTTGTCGTGGGGTTGTCAAGGTAACATTCTAATTTAAATTTCTCTCGAAGATAAAATCCTATCTTACTGCTTGTTTATACTTTATACCATTAGGACATTAAATTGTTGGCTTTAGAGTGTTCTGTAATTCTGAAATATAAAATTGCAGTTTGTCTGATCCAGGGATATAAAAACTAAATAACTGATGGTTTGGTCATTTGCCACATATATTCATGAAAACGGGCTTGCCAACTCGGACATGATGCTGACAAATGTGAGATTCATAGTTCCTAAAGTTGAGACTGGTTTGGAAATGGCCACATGTAGATGTACAAAGTGTATGTTAATACTTAAGTTCATATATACATGTCTATGTATATAGACATTTGTGCGTAGTAGAGAATTCAAGTACACTAAAATTGACATGATACCTTTGTTTTTAAAGGTGAAGGCTCCTATAGTGGTGCTGATTTTGTTGGAGAGTCACATTATTCGCAGATCTAGTGGAAGTTAAAGGGATAAAGTAAACACTTGCACTATTTAGAAAATATACCTATTTGTGATATTTGAATACTTATTTTTATTTTAGATCACTTCTCAACCCAAGATTTGTAAAACAACAAATGCGATTTCTGAGTCCAAAACATTATGAATTTGCCAAATTTTGTCTTCGGTTTCCCCTTTTGAACTTATGCTTCAATTGGTAATAACCAATAGAAAAGGCAAATCAAGTCTCCCGTGTGCTGCCTGTATCTATGCATAATTCCTAGTTTACTTCTATATTCTGATAGTTGTAGAAGATATACATATATATATATATATATATATATATATATATATTTCAAAATGCATCATTTATGTTGGATATGATTTTTACGTAAATCAATTCATGCATGCAATAGTTTTTGTATTGGTTGTCTAATGTTTGGAACTGTTTTGTTTGTGTAGATCCTATTTTCAACAGAGACATTTGCAATGGGAGTCAATGCCCCAGCAAGGACGGTAAGTTGTTATGGAGATGGCTCTTTGCCATCTTCCTAGGACACGCTTCTGTGGCTAACTTTTCATAATAATTTATGAATATGCTTTTTTGGTTAATAAATGGTTTATTCAAGTGTAATGTTTACAATCATGCTTGACATACTCGGGAGGGAAAGGGGTTCCTATAGCATAAACCCACATCATAAAATACATTGCAGAAAGTGCAAGTTTACTGACGGGAATTACTACATCACTTATTTTACAAAATGGCAGCTACATGACTGCTGCCGCAGAGTATGGTAGAGCTGCAGCAGCATAGGCAACAGAGCAGTTGCCAGCAGCTGCAGCAAGCCAGAGTGTTGCCACCACGCAGAGATGGAAGCAAACAATTTGAACTTAGGTCACCTTGTAAGAGAGAATAATATGCTCTTCATATTCTATATAGTGATAGTCAAGTAGACAGACTAATATATATATATATATATATATATATATATATATATATATATATATATATAATGCGAGTAGAGATTACAGTTACAATCTTAAACTAAAACTCTTCAACATTTCCAATGTAGATAAAAAAAATCAAGCAGGTCATGGGATCGAGATTTCTACCAATTAGTCTACCATGAGTTTTCTCCATTTTGATGCTGATTTGGTTCCTATAGTTTTTCTTTATTCTCAAGTATTCTATCACTGTATTCAATCTTGCTTTCCAGCCTTTCCTATTTCATTCACTGCCACTGACTAAAAAAGTTAGCCTTGTTCTCAAGGCTAGAGGCTGATCTCAGGCCAAGCGGTTTTCTTTCCTACAAGGCACAATTTAATACTTGGTATTGGCAAATTGTCATTTCAACTGATTGCCAAAATGTCTTATAAATTTGACCCTCATTTTCACTGCTTGCCAATTATGGTCCAATTATAGTCTTCATTTGTCTTTTCCATGCTTCCCATTTATGGTCCAGTCACGTTTTGGTGCTCACTTGCAGTTACTCAGATCTCAATTTTATCGGGTCACTGTTATTTTGGTATTAGGTTAAAGCTGTTGAAGAACTCTCTCCCTGTTTTATTTGTTATGTAAATCAATTTCACTTGTCTTTGGTAGGTTGTCTTTGATACTTTAAGGGATACTTTAAGGAAATTTGATGGCAAGGAATTTCGGCAATTACTTCCCGGAGAATACACGCAGATGGCCGGTCGTGCAGGCAGGAGGGGACTTGATAAAATTGGAACTGTTGTTGTGCTGTGCCGTGATGACATTCCTGAAGAAAAGGACTTAAGGCATGTTATAGTTGGCAGTGCAACTAAGCTTGAGTCTCAGTTCCGACTCACCTATATCATGATCCTGCACCTTCTTCGGGTTGAAGAATTGAAGGTACGAATTTTTATAACTGCATTTGACGCTGGGTAGTGCACAATTAGTGGAATGCAACATAGGTCTAAATACCTGAAGATAGAACCAACTAGTTGAAAGACAAGCATAAAATCGGATAAGCCCAAATCAGAAAAGGATCATACAATAAACCAAATAGCTCATATCTGCAAATTTCAGTACTTGATTTAAACTTTCTAGTCAAGTAGCACTGATTACTTTTTCATAAATAGCATTTGAGTTTGTCCTCAATGATGTTTAACTATATTTCCGACTGCAGGTTGAGCGACAGCATTAAAGTCTCTTAAGATTGGTTTATATCTGATGCAAAACTTTGTATCTATTATAATTGCTAGCGATTTTCTCTATTAATTTAAGAAAACCTGCAGAGTTCTGTTTAGTGATCTGGTCTGCTGTGATTGTGCTTAACTTTGTATCCGATCTCTATTAATTTAGACTTTATATTGCTGATGATTGTGCTTAACTAAATTCAGTGATTATATTGCTTATCTTATTGGGAATGTCACTGTAGGTGGAAGATATGCTGAAAAGAAGTTTCGCTGAATTTCATGCCCAGAAGAAACTTCCAGAGCAACAACAACTTCTAATGCGAAAGCTTGCTCAACCTACAAAAATTGTTGAGTAAGCATGATTATGGATTCCATTATTTTATAGGAATTGCTTTTGCTGGACTTCCTTTAATTTCTAAGTGAGCTTTTAGTTGACAGAGACATTGCAGAAGTCATTTGAAGTTCTTAAATGAAAACCATCTGCTTTGTCTAGTTAGTTCATTTCAAGATGGATGTCCTTAAATCTCATTTTAACTAGTCTCGTTGTGATTTTCTTGTGGATCTCAAAATTGCTAAGTCATTTACCCCCCCAAGTTTCATTCTAATCAAATGCTTTTAGACCGAGCATAATCTAAGACATCCTTTAGTAATTGAAATCTGGGATTTGACGAGCCTTTTCGGTTATTTGGTAACTTTTTTATCCTGTTCCGGAGCCAAAATGCTACCTAAAGTTCCACGACCCCAAGCCTACTGGTGATCTTTTAGATAATCTGCCCAAGTATGATGTTTTTGCAATACCTCATATTTCATTGAAATTCCAATAAGTTTGCCATGTGGTTGCAGATGCATAAAGGGTGAACCAGCAATAGAGGATTATTATGAGATGTACTCACAGGCTGAAAGGTACAGCAATATAATAACAGAGGCAGTCATGCTCTCCCGAGTTTCACAACAATTTCTAAGTCCAGGAAGGGTGGTAGTTGTCAAATCACAATTGGTGAGACTACATTAATTTCTTAAATTTATAAAAATCATGTTTAACAGTGAGGTTCTGAGTATCAGCTGCTAGGTGAGATTTGAAAAGTAAAACCTTGAATATATTGTTGAAGAATTTGACCTAAATGTAAACTGCTTTTCTAATCTATCACTATCTTTTCTCTTATGTTAATTGTAACATTTTGTTGTCAATTAGATTCATGTGTCCTAGTCGTCATTTTGTGGTTAAATATATATTTATTCATTCATATCGAACTCACATTGTTGAGGTTTTGTTGGGTTGTTGAGGTTTTATTGGGTTTAGTTGAAATGATAATAGATCACTCGGTACTTGTTATGGGCTATTTACTTTCACATGTATGTTCTAATGGAAGGATGAAAGCTGACATTCCCCCCTCTTTCCAACATATTGCAGGCCCAAGACCACTTGCTTGGTGCTATCGTCAAAACACCTACATCTAATTCTAAGCAATACTTAGTTATAGTGCTGACTCCGGATTTGCCTTCAATTTTGAGAGGTTCATCAGATAGTAGAGAGAAAAAAGTGCTGATTTCCAAGTTTTAGATCCAAAATCAAAACGTGGCCTGGAAGATGAATATTGTTCTTCAATGACGTCACGAAAAGGAACTGGAGCTGTTAACATAAAACTACCTCACCGTGGTTTTGCTGCTGGAGTCCATTACGAGGTTAGAGAGGTAGGGAATACTGAGTTTTTATCCATATGCAATAGGAAAATAAAGATCGACCAAATTCGGCTACTTGAAGATGTTAGTGCTGGTGCCTATTCATCTACTGTACAACAGTTGTTGGCTCTGAAATCTGATGGAAACAAATACCCACCAGCTTTGGATCCAGTGAAAGGTATGAAAGCAGACTACTCTATGTTTGTTTTTAATCAGATGTGAAAATTGATTTTCTTTTGGATCTATCTGGAATTCAATATATATGCAAGAACTATAGGCAATTGTGATCTTATGCTTAAAGCACGATAAAACAGTTTTGCAAGATGTTTCTCTTTTAAAGAATCACTAGGTATTTGTTTCTCTCTCTCTCTCTTTTTTTTAATGCCTTCTCTTTTGCTTTTGTTCACAATCAGTGAGAAAGTGACCATAGTTTTCAGCAGTATATGAGGCTGCTGGAGAAGAGTTACAAAATAGAAAACTTTAATAAATTAAGTATGAGGATCGGGGTGTGAGATTAAAGTAACCATGTAGAGAGTTGGTTCGAGAAGAGATACTAAGAGCAAAATGCAAAAAACTGAGAGCAAGGCTCGAGGTGAGCGATTAAAAATCAGGTATAGATGCATGATATCTAAAGATGATTGAAGGACCCTTCAGTATAGCCAGAATTCAATGCCTCTGTGGATCAACATACTGAATTGATAGCTGATCGGGGGGGATTTGTTTAGCTGACTAGGGATATAGAGGAGGTTATTTAGAAACTAAAAAGACTACCATGAATGAGAATTTAATTAGTACCTGAATCAGAACCAGATCATTCGCCTTTTGGAAACTATAATAAAAACTTCTGACATCGGAGCAAGAATCTCCTGTCAATTGGTTTGTAGGGATGGGAGGAATAGATTTACACTGTGTATACATTAACGGCGCAGCATCCATTGCATTTGCAGCTGCTTGAGATCTCATATTTTTTCATCACATTTGTTGTTCTGTTGAGTGAATAGGAACTCATTTGCTCTGCTGTTCTTTAATTCTGAGAGCATATTTGCTCCTTTTCATATATTGTCATCTCTATTGGCTGCCTTTGGACTTCAACTTTTTGTTCTTCTCGTTCCTTTCATCTTCTCTCGTATGTTTGTGAAATAACTAACCTTGGCAATGGAATCTTGAGCCAGATTTGAAGCTGAAAGATGTAGCGATAGTCGAGGATTACTTTAAATGGACCCACTTATTGCAGAAGATGGCAGAAAGTAAGTGCCATGGTTGTGTCAAACTTGAAGAGAACATTAAGTTAGCTCAGGAATTAAAACGGCACAAGGAGGAAGTAAATGCTCTCAAATTTCAAATGTCCGATGAAGCACTTCAGCAGATGCCTGACTTTCAGGGCCGGGTATGTGATCTATTCTCTGTGCACAATCAGAAACCTCTCTTATCAAGCATAATAATTTTATCTAACACGGTGAGTCTTGGCCTTGCAGATTGATGTTTTAAAAGAAATCGGATGTATAGATGCTGATCTTGTCGTACAGCTTAAAGGTAGGGTTGCCTGTGAAATGAATTCTGGAGAGGAGTTGATATGTACAGAGTGCTTATTTGAGAATCAACTGAACGACCTGGAGCCAGAAGAAGCTGTGGCAATTATGTCTGCTTTCGTCTTTCAGCAGAAGAATACTTCTGAACCTTCTCTTACACCAAGTCTCGCTCAAGCGAAAAAGAGGTATAAACTTTTTCAACTATTATTTTTATATTTGTCTTACATAGTTCATCTGGCCGGAGTTCTTTTAAATTTGATTTCTGTGAAACATGAAGCAAATATATCTTTATGGGGGATGTCTAAATGCCGTCTGATATCACAACTTAGGTGAAAAGAAATAGTTCATGTTTTTTTCTCATTTACTATCCAGTACTTAGCTGCTTCAGGACGTCTTAACTACCAAGATTTCGCACGAAAAACTCGATTAGTGATGCAGTGATATAAGATGCTATATTACTTTCCCACAGCTTAAATTCTAAGTGCTAGCTCCACAATCTTGCATATTTTTTTCTTTATTATGCAATGCTTTTAAAATGTGTTGTAGAGTTAGTACTTCAATTAGGATAACAAAATTATACGCAGGTGGGGGAAACAGAATGTCATCTCTATGTATCTATTTTTATATAAAATACAATTCATTATCTCATTCTAAGTTCTTTTATTTTAAGAACTTGTATCCGAAGAAAAAACAGATAAACATGTATAAGATACAAGCTAGGCACCTCATAATCATTATTACACAACTATCTATATTCTTTTCTTTCGTTTTTTAAATATGTTTCTCTCTCTATAGTCGGATGTACAAAAATATATCTTTACTGTGTGTGCTATTTGATACTTTGGTTCTGGTCATATTTTGGAGACTAATAATTTAGCTTTTCAAATTTGGAATTGGGTTCTATGTGAATGCATTCCATCATATTTTTTCCGTACAATGGTTTCTATCTCGTAATTTTATGTTCTGTTTATTACTGAAATCTTGGCTTCTTGACTCTATTCAAAGATAGTGTGCCTCTTTAATTAGACATGTGCTTCTTGGATATTTGAAGCGATACATTTCCTTTGGTATAACTACTAATCTCTAGTTCCTACACTTCAGATTGTATGATACGGCAATAAGACTCGGAAAGCTTCAGCAATATTATAAGGTGCAGATTGATCCTGAGGAATATGCCATGGAGAATCTAAAGTTTGGTCTAGTTGAAGTTGTGTATGAATGGGCAAAGGTATTCTCCCTTCCCTCTATCCAACCTACCCCACCACCTCCTATTTTTTCTGACCCTCTTCTTTTAGAGTTGCCATTTCAATTAGGTTTTAAATCCATGAAACCACAACAGAACTAATACCACTCGGATCTTTGACTTCTAATAATACCATTTGCTTCACCAAATAATTCCTTCTGTCGGACTCCAACCCATAAAGATCACAAAGGTTTGGGTATATCGCATTTGTATACCCTAAGGGGTATTGACATATGGTAATTGTGGCCCACTTTTTCTAATGAAAAATGTCACATGTCAATATCCTTGTGGTGTGGTACATACACACAAGGGTATACGAATGTGGTACACACAAACCGCTCTGTATAAAGATGGTGGTGAATGTTTAACTTGAACATAGATTGGAACCAAGATACCTGTTTTCCCGATCTATGTATCGCCCAATCAAAATAATAGAACTTTTTCCTTTTGCCGGCTAACATAATGGATGAATCTAGCCTTTGTTTTGATGAGTTTATTACTTACTCCAAATTTGACTGATAATGGCTATCCTAAATTGACAGGGGACTCCATTTGCTGACATCTGCGAACTCACCGATGTCCCGGAGGGCATGATCGTGAGGACGATAGTGAGGCTGGATGAAACATGCCGCGAATTCAGAAACGCAGCAGCAATTATGGGCAATTCTGCACTTCACAAGAAGATGGAAACTGCTTCGAACGCAATAAAGAGGGATATCGTGTTTGCTGCAAGCTTGTATGTTACAGGGATATAGTTTCCTTAGCTGCTTGAATGCTTCCTTTGTTACTACTTGATTGCTCAAGTTGATATATGCCTCAATTTCGAAGTACAGGTAAAGATGTATCAATTTTTAGCTAATCTGTTGCTTTTTTCTTGTACATTACGATGGACACTATACAATCTTATTAGTGACAATATCTTGTTTTATTTCAAATAAATTGTTACTCTGAATTGCACTCGATTTTGGTTTAGGGCACCCTCCTCATGATATATACTTATGATGGCATTGTATACTTTTATTTTGTACGAGTTTTATTGCATTTATCAAATTTACGGTCACATCATATAGATTTATTTTTGGTTGCATGATCATCTCTCATTACTAATCGATCCTCTGATCTAACCCCCCTCTTCGATTGACCAATGTTATTCAATTGTTCAGTCTATCTGATGGATATGGGAAACCTTTCCTATTTTTTCAATTTTGATTTTTTTTAATTAGATTACGAAAATCAAAATTCGAATCTAACTTACATTATTTTTTTTGACATCTGAAAAAAAGGATTTCTTTCATCTTATTTGTTTCTTCCTTGCTACAAGCAAGAGGTTTTATTTGAAAATATCGAATGAAAAAATGGAATTCAAAAAAGGTGAATTTATATGCTTTCAAACCTTTTTGGTCCCTCAGACCAAAACAAAACAATTAAGGGACGTGAGATGGGAGGTAATGGAATTAAGATTTGAAGTTGATAGAATTATAATTTTGAGATTATATTTATTAAATTTGAGATTTCTCAATTCACTAATACTTTGATTAGTTTTGTTGATATCATTTTATGTTTTTGTTATTTTTTTCTTCTAAAAATTCGGTTAATAATACTAAAAAACATACTTATATTTATTTTAGGAATTTTATTTTCGTAAAAGAGGAGTCATCTGATAGACAGTTGATAGGTTAGTGAAAAATTATAAACCTCGAGAAGCAGCAAAGCCGGCGGAACGCAGTGCAGCGAAAATGGCGACTGCTCTCACCGCGAAAAGGGCCACATCTGCCCTAGGGAAAGCTTCCGACCTATTCAGGACATCGTTCGCCTTACTGCGTGGTTTTAGCACGACAACCGCCGCCGCCGTCCCGGACGCGGCGGCGGGGGAGGAAGTCAAGAAGCCGAAGCGGAAGAAGAAGAAGAACCTATTCGAGGTGGCGCAGTTTCTACCTAACTGGGGTATTGGCTACCACATGGCCAAAACTCACTGGGCTGAGGTCTCTTACGAGATCACCAAAATCAATCTCTACAAAGTAATGAATGTTCTGATACTTGTTCGATTTTATATTCCTGCGATTTTGCCCTCTTTATTTGGTTAATTCTACTGCTTAACTTACATAGGTTTTTGAAAATGTGTGTTCAAGGAATTGCTTTCTTTTAATTGATTTTGTAGGACGGGAGACATGGGAAAGCTTGGGGGCTTGCTCATAAAAATGGTAATTATTTTTTTATATATATGTTTGGATGCTTGATTTAGCTTTTTTGTGTTGTTGATTTGAACTCATTCACGTTGTGTTTACATATGATAGTGGGAGTGGTTTTCATCCGTATGATGGTCAGAATGAGATTAACTCTTCGTTTAACATCATCGATCTCAAACTGGACACTTAAGTTTGTTTTGTTTAGTTATTGAGCATGTGAACAATAGAGTTATTCCTTCTTTGAAGTAAAATACGTTAGTATCATGCGAAACTTTTTTACCTTTCGAATCCTAAAACAGAATGCTTAATGTCTAGAATCTATGTTAGGTGTAGCATAAGAACATCAAGTTGAATTTAGATTGAGGGTTATGATATGAAAAGATTTATATTGATCCTCTCAAATCAGCTTGGATTTAGTCCGCCATAATCGAGGGTTGCCCCTCATATTGGCTAAATGTGTTGCTAGCTCCCCCAAACTTTTCGAACTCACATTCCATGTTGAATTTTTCATTGAGTTAGGAGTTCAGCTCCACCTCTAGAAATGAGGATTTGCTACGGTAGTCTTTAAATCCTTCTTCATAGAATCATACCCTTTAATCCAAACATGTCCGTAATAAAATCAAAAGCTCGGTATGTGATTGTGATCCATCACCTTCTTATAGATATGTGAAGCACGATCACGATTCTAATTAGACCCGGAGCGCACATACTTACTACTTAGCTCAAGAGGATATGTTGGTCCGGAGACGAAAAGTCGGTGTAGAGGGGGGGGTGAATACACACGAGCTCTGTTTCTTTTTCTCGGTGAAGGTCGGTGAACCGATGTTTGCAAGCGATGAACAGTGCCAAGTAAGCCTTCGATCACTGGGGTCAAAGTGAGTCGACTTCGAGCTCTTCTCGCGACCGATGTCGGTATTACGAAACTCGATCGGAGAGCGTAGTGCGGATAAGTGTTAGGTCCGAGTCGTCTCTTTTGAAAACGTGTTTTCGCAATGTAAAGTCTTTTGGTGCTGCGCTTTTTAAGATACGTTTTATGCAAGGCGATGATTTAAAATAGGGTTAAATGCAACGCGATAAAACGATAAATAACACAAGCGATTTTTAACGTGGTTCGGATAACGAGATCCTACGTCCACGGTCCCGAACTTCGGCGGGGAGAAACTTGTTGATTAATGCGAGCAAGTCTCGGCAGAAGGAAACTGTACGCGGGACGGATCCTTCTAAGTTATAGTCCTTAGCGACTTTTACAATCCAAACCTAAGTTTAGAAGGGAGGGAATATTCTCCAACCGAGAAGGAGTTCTTACAACAAGAACGATTCACTAAATGTGAACTCCTTCGAATCTAAGCTATGAATCGCGATGAGCTTAGTTTAGAGAAGAAAGGGATCAAAGAGCTCAGAGAGATGAACTACAAGAAGTGTTCTATGAAAACTAGTTCGTCTCTGGATAAGCTTGAAGGTTCTAGAGCGTTGTGAGCTTGAATGCTTTCCCTTGATTTCGCGTATATTCCTCTCGTGTTTCGAAATCTTCAAATCCTTCTCTATTTATAGGCTTTGAGTTGTGGCGTATGTCCGTTGGAGACGACGATGCCACGTGTCATAAGCCTCCAAAGAAAATGGCCATAAATTCGAGCTAGTTGCGGCGGGGGCGGTTAATGCGCTGTTCATGAGAGCAAACTTTACTTTAGAGTAGGTAAGCGTTGTCGGCTTCTCATTGGTCGAGGTTTGTAGTTGGTGAGAATGTCGAGTTGGCCGATTCAAACAACCTCGTATGTCTTCTGTCGAACTATTCGAAAAGACTTCGGGTGCGGGGTCGCTTTACGTCGGTACAGATGGGCCGAATACGTCTCTGTCTTCTTCGGTGAGTCGTCGGCGATGAAGTGAGCTTCGATAGTCGGTTGGTCGATGCGAAGGTATTGTGCTTGCATAGGTTCTTCCGCCGATGACCATCAGCGATAATGTCTTCTGCCGAGATCGGGTAAGGCGATGCGCCGTCTCCGGTGAGTTTAGCATTCGGCTTCGACGAAGAACGCATGGCGATTACAACGATGACATGGGGTTACGAAAAGTATCTTCGGCGGAAGATCGGTCCAACAACTACCCCGTACGGGACTTAGACAAAAACAATAAACAAAACATCAAGTCTAACCTATACATCAGCTAATTCTATCGACACACTAATCTACTGATATCAGCTCGGTTTTGGGATCTTCAATTCCATAGTACTACTATGATTTCCCCCAATTTCTTTTAACCCTAGAACAACTGAGTATCAATCTACTGACTCATATCCAACAGGATATATTTTAGCTAGATCCGTAAAGTTTAATCCGTATCAAATATAATCTGAAGTCATTACTCTGGGTTGTATCCATATTTCTGAACTGCCTGCCGCCACAGACTTTTTTTAGGTGGGTCCTGAGAAGACTGACTTCCTTAGAGTCTATAAATGATGGTAGATATATGTACACGTTATAGAACATTCCCTTAGAAAGTAAAGTGAGCCATGATTTGTTCATTGATTTATATTTTTATGAAATTGTACGAAAATGTTCTCTTTGTAACACTAGCTTGAAGCTTAGTAGAACCCCACTAAAATGTGTGTTGCTTGTTTTAGATGAACTGCATAGAAATTAAACGTTTTATATACAAGAGTTCTTGCACAGGATGAAGAACTGTATGTTCAACAACAGTAATTGTCAATCATTTGGTTTATGGTTTATGAGAAACACTTATTCGGTTTTCATGGACTAAATAACTACTCTTGTTTATATGGGCGTATAGGTTAAATAGGTTTGACTATGCAGGTGTGCCAGCTGCAGATGCGCCTAAGAAAATTAGCGGGGTTCACAAACGTTGTTGGAGATATATCCCTAATATGAAGAGAATAGAAGCAAGTCCTCCAAAACAGGAAGAAACCACCCCAAAACAAGAAATGCAAACCGTCTGACCATATTTATTTTGTCCGAGGAACCAGCCCGAATGAGCAATGCATGAAGGCTCTTGAAGTGAGTTTCCCTCGACTTTTGATAATTATGTCGTCGTATAAGATTCTGTGTTCAAGCTTAGCCCTTTGATGGAGTGATATCTAGTGTTGGATCATCTGCTGGAGTGGAAACTAGATTCCAATCCTGTTGGTGGAGACTTCATGATGTAGTGTTTAGAGTGGCGGTGCACAATCTTGCTCGCATAAGTGCACCCTTAGACACTTTTTAAGTCAATTCCTCTTCTTTTGGTGCTTTCTGGTGACCACCACTTTTATCTCTGTTATATTTGTTCATTCAGATCAAATCTAAGGTAACTGGATTCAATTTTTCCTTTTGTTCTGTTTTAAATTTCAAATAACTAAATTAAGTTCAGTTGGGTTTGAGACATTAATAAAGGGTGTTTGCAAATGCTTATTATTTGCTTTTCCTTACCGTTGAAAATAATTACTTTTATGCAAAAGCATTTTTTTTCAATTATTTTTGGTAGTTCCTTAAATTATTTTGCTTTAAGCTAAATTTAAATAGTTTAATTTTAGAGAAGTTATTTTAGAAAATAGATTTTGTAAATATTAAAAAATTGATAAATTGCTTATGTGGTTAAAAAAAACATATAAATGCTTAAAAAAAAGTCTTAGTTATGTTCCATTATAAGTTGTTTGCTTTCTTATTTAGGACGTTTTATTATTAGTGAATTATTCTAAAAAAAGTAAAGAATGTGTGAATACAATTTAACCATCAAAAAGTTAAATAATATATACTCCAAAATATAATTTTCTTAATTCTCGTGCCGAAAAGAAGTGAACCACTTATAATGGAATGGAGAGAGTGTTTGTTAACATAACCTAATTTTGATTGTTAGTTTTTCCAAGTTTAGTTTTAGAATAGGGAACTTCATATTTACTAGTAGTTTATAGCAATGCTCTCAGCTAAAGAAAGATCTCATATGTTTAAAATCAGAGCATTCTTCATCTCACAATATATAATACCTATGTCACACAATAATGCTTTTACAAGGTTGATATTTCCTTTTTCGGATAGATGTAATAGATACTAAAGAAGCGTATACTGTGAGATAGAGAAACCTCTTCGAAAACAAAACATATCGACTTAACTTTAATCGGGTTCATTGATATTCCTGGTATAGTAGATGCTATCACACATACAATCATACTCAAGTCCCTTAGTCCCATTATTAATGTCTCGATTTCTTTTCAGGCACTAAGATTAAGAAAATAATATGTTTATAAATAATTAATTTGTAATTATAAATTCTTTGTCATTTTTAAAAATAAGACATACTAATGAGACGCCCCTTTAGGGATGACGTACAAATTCTACAAACTAATATTCTCATGATAAAAGGAGTAAACAACTAAACATCTCTATGTTTGAGGTTTTAATCCGTAAGTGGGCCGAAGCCCATTCCAGAAGCCCGCTAAACAGTATATGGACCCAAGCCCATTCCAGGACATATTAATAAGCACACACGAATTGCGATACCATTTCATCGCAAACATTTCGCATCTGGAGAAGTGAAGGAGAAGAAGAGTCAGTATGAGGAAATTCGATCCGTGGCCGGTGTTCTTCAAGAGAGAGTGGAACCGCAACTGGCCGTTCCTCGTAGGATTCGCAGTTACTGGCATCATCGTAACTAAGATGTCGCTTGGCCTTACCGGTTCGTTCACTTTATGAATCCCTAAATCCAAATCCCTAATTTGATTTGTTGATCGATTTATCTGTTTTTCTTAACAATCGGTTCGGTTCTTCGCAGAGGAGGATGCTAAGCATTCCAAATTCGCGCAGAGGCACAGCAAATAAGGGTATGTCCGCCTCTTTTGATCTCGTCGCAATCCCTAGAAATTGTTGTTGAGTCAAGATCTGTATTCGTTTTCTGCTTGTATCTATGAATCTCGATTGAGAATTACGGTTCTCTAGTATAAGTTGACTGTATGATAAGAATATGATAATCTGGTTTGGTTTTTTGGGATGTGACCTAAATTTTGGGTGAATGATTGTTGTATTTCAGTTGATTGCATAAACATTGCTCTGATAGTATGCTATTTGCTTTGCAGGTGATTTTGGTGAATGAAGAAGTCCCTTCTTCATCCCCAACATGCATTTGTGATTTTTCTCCTTTAAATCTTCTGTTGTTTCTGGACAATGACTCCAATGGCTGATGTTTTCAGCTTGTTGGTAGATGTCGAGTTTGTTAATGTTCTTACACAAATAACAAGAATGTTCTTTCCTGCTGTTGAAAACTGATGATATTTCATAAGCTCGAGCATCATTTTGATGAATTCATTCATGTTGTATTCTTACTGTGTTTCCTTATGAACTGGAATCGTGATGCAGTCTTAGATTCTGTTTAGTTTACTCTCAAAATAAGTTGTTTGATTTTTTACTGTTTTTGAAGGTAAGGTTAGCCAATTTTTTTTTGCAACTAAGCATCTTATTATCCAATATTGCCAACCAAGACTATATTTAACCCACCAAATTGTGAGATGTACGTTTTTTTTTTTTTTTTAAATTTTTTGGCGTTATGGATTATGGTACTCTTTGAAGATTTGGGTGTATTTTCACTTTGAGTTGGACCTTGATGTTCTTTGTTGTGGATATATTATGATTGAGAGAGAGTCTCATGTGGGGTTGATACCGTGTGAGGTTTTCCAATTCAAATCCTGCACAATTTGAAATCAATTTATACCATATATTCTAAACTCTATGTTTTACTCCGGTTTAGAAATGTTTGCGTTACTTCAGAACACTCGCTCGCATGTTGTAGGGTTTAGTTAATGCTAGTGTTATTATGAAATGATCATATTTTGAAACCCTATTGGATTTGGGATTTTATGAGAGAAGATTTTGTAAATTTGGATCTCGGGCCAATCCGTCTTCATATCTTCCTTATGATTTCATATCTTCTTAGTTTTTTCCTTATGATTTCATATCTTCTTACTTTGGCTTGATTATTTCCATAACTACTGCACGTGGGTGTACACATTATTTGAATAATTTTGAGTTGTAAATATTAGCAGATCATTGTCAGTTTATCTGTACTGAAAATCAAGTGGAACCAACCTTGAAAGTTGAAGTTCGAGCTCGGTTTGATTCGTTTTTATGACTTATTCGATTTTATTTTTATTTAGTGCACAAAATTACTACCATCTCCATTCCATTGAGTTTGGTTCAATTTTTTCAACGGTATTACTAAAGAGTCTCACTTTGAATTTAGAAGTAAAAACTTACTCTTCCGTTGACTTGGCTTTTCTAGTTTGGACATAGTTATTAAGAGTAGTAGGTAGATTTTTATTTTAATTAGAGTACTATATAAGAGAATGTGACAAGATGAGTAAGACAATTGAATTATGAAAGTGAAATAAGATGAATAGGGTGAAGAAGTATTACTCTCTCTGTCTCGTTAATATCGTCTTGTTTTTTTCGGCACGGAGATTAAGAAATTTGATTTAGTTGTATATTTTATGTGTTTTAATTGTTTTAAGAAATTAAAACAGTTTTCGAGAAATAGTTGGTGGGAACAAATGAGAATTCACCCTAATTTTATTACTGCATAATTGATACAATTGATTTTTTTTTGGTTTTTTTTTTCATGTTGAATTTAAAGAAATAATCTAAAATTTTCAAAAAGTAAAAAATCATAATATTTTGAATTCGTAGCGGAATGGAATCGTGTGAGAATTTTTTTTGAAGAGAGAGTATGTAAAAATGTGGGTTGCGTAGTGAGTAACGAGGGGTCCAATTTCATTTTTGAATGTAGAGTGTTTTTTGTCATTAAAGAAAATAAGATAATATTATTAGAACAGTTTAAAAAGGAAAACATGACAATACTAATGAGACGGATGGAGTATATAATATTACCTCCATTCAGCTATTTTCGGCACAGTTTATTTCGGCACGAAAATTTAGGTAGCATAGTTTAAGTAGAAAATTTGTCTGACCCACCACTCCTCTCTCCATTTTACCTCACTAATGACAAACTAATGATTTCTTCAATATTTTTCTTTTTTTTCCTCATAAAATTTCTTATAGGAATTTACATTTAATTTTTTGGGATATCTGTTCTATTTAATTAGAATTAAGCACTAACCATTACATTAATAAAATTAAAGAGTTTTCGGAATAATGGCGTGCAAATGGAAGATCAAGTGAATACATAAAATTTCAAAGTTCAAAATTAAAAAAAGGCGGCAGTTTAAATTTACAGTTCAGTCACTAAATTGATACACCCTGCCGCCGATTCCTACTAGTACTGATGCACAGAACCTTCATCATACTAGTACTGAAAATTTGAATTTTACAAGGGAGGAAACCAATTCTAAATTCCCTCAATATCCAATCCTATATAACCGGAACATATCCAAGCCATATTTGAGATTATACACAACAATACGAAATGGGGAAGGATAAAAATTTAACCGACGACGAGCGAAATAAAATTGTCCAGTGGCTGCTGCAAAACTCGAAGGATGGCAAGGCTATCTACGGGAAGATAAAGGAAGCCAAAGACAAATTTAGCTGCTCGAGGAGGACCGTCCATCGTCTTTTGGCTGATGCAAAAGAACAAAGAGACAATGATAAGGTCATTCATCTTAGAAGCAAGAAACCAAAAGCAAGCCGAAGAAAGATATTCCACATACATCTCGAATTGATTCAAAGCATCAATGTACACAAGCGATCTACAGTTAAGGGTCTTGCATCGAGTATTAGTTGTAGTAAAAGCACGGTGTGGAGGTGGGTAGATGAGGGTATGATCAAAGCACACATCAATTGTATAAGGCCTCATCTAACAGCTCCTAACAAGATAGAACGCCTTAGATTTAGCATAGAAGCCCTAGAGTTCGATAGGATTCTCAACATGATAAAATTCAAAAGCATGCACAACACCATACACATTGATGAGAAATGGTTCTTCATTTCTCGAGCAAATCACAGATTCTACCTTACTCCCGAAGAAGTTGAACCACACCGAACTTGCAAAAGCAAAAAATCCATAACGAAAGTTATGTTTATGTGTGTTGTATGCAGGCCCATCTTCGGGGAAGATGGGAATATCATTTTCTCCGGGAAAATTAGAATTTTCCCATTCTTCGAAATAGTTGCGAAGCCTAAAGAACTAGCCGAAACAGGCCTGCTGGAACTCTTGAGACAAAACCCATTCAAAGTATAACTAAAGATGGTATCAAGCTATGCCTAATAAATAAGGTATGCATATTTACTAAACTTTGTATGACATGTAAAAGTAAACTATTAGTTGGTGAGTTTGTGTCATTAGAAACAGACTATTAAGTTAGAAAATATCAGTTTATGTAACCTCCATATACTACTTTGTCCTGCAATTACATTTCAACATCTAGTCAATTGTTATATTAATCCTGATTTGTTTTGTAATTAAATTTCAGAAACTGCGCAGTTGTAACAGCAATCCAAATAAATTCTGGAATTACATTTCTAATTTGGCCAATTGTAATATTAATTCAATAATTCAACTCACATAATATTAATCTATTACATATACTTCCTGCCATAAGGGCGAACTGGCCAAATGTGCTAGCCGGCTAATCTTCATACAACAAGATAATGTCTGGCCTCACATTAAGGACACATATGTAGATTTTAGGGCAGCAGCCAGTTTAGGTGGCTTTGATATTCGACTGGTTAATCAACCACCATATTCCCCAGATACGAATGTTAATGACCTAGGTTGGTTCAGGGCAATTCAAAGTATACAAGTGCAGACTGTATGTCATAATGTGGAGGATTTGGTTGCTGCAGTTTTTTTATCTTTTCATGAACTTTCACCTATTACACTAAATAAGGTGTCCCTAAGCTTGCAAAGTTGCATGCTTGAAATAATGAGAGTTAAGGGCCAAAATTCTTATAAAATCCCACATTTGAAAAAAGATGCCCTAGCCAAACAAGAAAGCCTTCCAGTTGATTTGGTAGTTCCTAACAGTTTAGTAATGGAGTGCATCACGTACATGATTGAAAACCAAGAGACAATTGCATAGATGGAAATGATTCAAAATCGACTTTGGCTACTAGTTGATAATTGGACAATTGGAAGATGAAGGTTGGCAGTCAAGAAATGGTTCTGTTTTATCTTTTGTATAGATATTACTATAAGTAAGGTTTTTGTATAGTATTATTATAAGTAAGGCTTTTGTATATGGATTGTTATAAGTAAGGCTTTTGATTAGGTACTAGTATAAGTTAAGCAGTCTGCAAATACTCTTTTGTATGCTAGAAAGTATCAGTTCATATGTTGCATCACTGTTTTATTTTGTTGTTACTAGTATCTATATTTTTATTCTCTAACCCTTTAAGTGTGAGTGCAATAAGAACCTATGAGCTTACTTATCCTAACAAGCCATACACACAAAGGCAGTGCAGACACATAAACAAAGAAATGCAGACATACACACAAAGGCAGTGCAGAAGCCAAGTTCAAGGCATACAACTGTTCTTATCTAGGCAGATAAACAAGGCAGACAAAAACAATCAAGGCCAGAAGCCAAGTTCAAGGCATAAACCTCTCGGTTTTCATCATCAAAGAAGACACAACCATAAAAGGCCGGAGGCCAAGTTCAAGGCGAGACAATTGTACCTAACATTCCCATAAATAACGCAGAGAATAGTAATCAAGCGCACAACGCAGAAAACCATAACATCACTTAGTACCCATGTTCATAGATAGGTTAATTCATAATGTGTGCAAGGGGGTCTAATCATTTCATATCCCCATCTAAACACTTCCAACACATACTCTCACCACACAAGACACAAAGGCAATGCACATTAAGAGAATAAGGGATCGATCTCACCAATTTGAACTAAGCGGAAGCCATATCCGTAGAAAGGTCTCGATGTTAGCTTTAACACATGGTCTTGCCATATTCGCCTTCAAGGCAACCATCGTCTCTTCATAAGCTAATGCCATCTAGGCCTTAAACGCCGCCCGCGAGTCAACCGTCGGCGACGCCAACTCGAGAACCCATTTCAGTTTCAAAGACAAAGGACTCAATCTCCGTTTCTGGAACATAAGATTCAATCTCCGTTTCTGGAACATAAGATTCAATCTCCATTTCTGGAACATAAGACTCAATTTCAGTTTCTGGAACAAACTCTTCAAAATTCGAATCTGGAACAAAAGGCAGCAACTCGGCCCGAATCAAGGCCGCAAGGCACCAGTCACTTTGGATCGACGACGGATCTGAAGGCTCGGTGGTGGTTTCGCAAACAAACTGCGAAGGAGAGTTGGTGGCGTCGTCGGGACAACCTTCTTCCCTCAGGAAACCAGATCCCCAAACCTTTTTGACAAAGAGGGTAATATCTGCTAAAGAATCGTTGGGATCCATTGAATTCCAATCGCGGCGGCACTCAAGAGGGAATAGGGTAAGAGAATGAAGAGAGATAATAGGGTAAGAGAAGAATGAGGTAGAAATAATACGTAAATTATGTTATGTTAATCTTCTGTCATTAGTGGGTTAATTAGGAAGATAATTAGTCGAGTTAGTAGTTTTAAAATTTTGCCAAATTAGGAAGTGTGCTAAAAATAACGAAACATTCATTTTAGGAAATTGTGTCGAAAATAACGGGACGGAGGTAGTAGAATATGACAAGATAGATGAATAGAGTCGGCAAGTATTTTATATCAAATCAATTATTTGTACACTCTTGAATGTGATGTGATAATTAAGCACCGAGACTACTTTTGCATTTTCAATTGTTGTCATAATACCAACCAAAACCTTAATAAATAAACTTATGCAGAAAGCGGGCCCCACCGGAGCCGACCCGGCCTCCCGCGTTTTTACTCCTCCATTCTCAGCCGTCCGATCCCACCCCATCCCATCCCATTCCATTCATCTCCTGACCAAGCTATTCACCCTTTCCCACGATATTTTTCTTTTGTTTCCCCCAACGTGAATCCAGCTCGTTCACTTTCTCTCTCGTCACCCTTCGATTCTGCATCATTCCGCTTTTTTCCTGGGTTCTGTTTCTGAATCATCGGATTCCAACCTTTTCATCTCTGATTTCGCTCGTGTTTTTCCACCGACAGCTTTTACTTTGTACTACTAGTAGTGGAGTTCATCAGCTTTTCCTTTTCATTTCGAAGTAAAGGAGCTAACTAAACTACGATTGAGATTTTATTGAATTTAAGGTAGCGTGCATCAGTTTGTGATTTCTGGTCGCCCTGTTTATTAATTTCCGTTCGGTGGAGTTTCGTTTTCATTCGGCCCTACTTTTTGGCGGCCGCATTAAGAAATTGAAGGCGTTAGGTTTCTGCTTTGTCAAGCAAATCCAGTTCAGTAATGCGTTAGACGCCTCCTACCGATTTCAGATGCAAGTGGTTCGAATTTTTGGTTATTCATTTATTTTCTTTGAATTTGCGTGCGTGGGTTGGTGGGGGATGGAAGTAAAGAAGTAAAGGAAGTGCTTTCGTGCGGATTAAAGTAAGGAGATGATCTTTTAGCCGCTTTTGAGATAAAATCAGTGTAAGAGTCAACTCGACTGCTAATTATTTGAAATTTTGATTTGTGTGGTATGTGGATTTGCTCTTTCTTTTTTCTTTTTTTTTACTCTAAATCTATGCTTCTAGCTTTATGGTTTTATCCTCAGTAATTGTCAGACTTGTGAGTTTTTTAGGACCACAGTCTTGATTTTGAATTCTCTCTCATCATTTACCCTTTTCTACACGGCGTAGGGCGTTTTTCTTCCTGTTTTGTTTGGAAAAACTTGGCAAAATACTCAAAAGTTAGAGGGTTACTTATTATCTGTTGTTAATGATTTGTTTGATTTCCTTGGTCCGGTCAGGTAGAAGAAGAAGAAGAAGAGAATCTGATCTAAGCAGTCACTGAGACTTGTAGCAAGAGTGCAGGGGATTTGGCACGGTTCATTTTGGTCTATTGAAGAGAAGTTTCATTTAGCTAAGCTTGTTCATAATTCTGCAGTGGCTTAAAGGTATGCCCCTGTTTACAAGTAAATTTTCACCTTCTTTCTTGTAAATATTACTGAAAGAAAAATGTGTGTTTTTGAAAAAAACTGAGTTTCTAATGAACATGGCGTCATGGCAATCTTGAAATTTGGAGCTCTAATGAACTTGCACTGTTGTTCATGACTTCATTGTTGATCCTGTTAGATGAACTGAAAAAGGTAGTAATTGTTATGGACGTATAACCTGTGACTAATAATGTTCAAATTCAACTAGAAAAGCTACCAACAATTTCAATTTGTTACTTTTAAGCTCAGAATATGGATTTGCTTAATGTTATCTACTTATCTCTGACTTGCTTTAGGTGCAATAAACCATTTAGATTACATTTTGCTTGACAGATGATGAAATTGGTCCGACTAAGTTTCTCTCGTCACTAAGACTCCATAAACATATGCATAATGCACGCTACGTGCAAGATGGGGTTTGATTCGAATTGTGGTGAGAAGTCGTATGATAAAAGAGCCGGTAAAGTAAAAACCGGTTTATTACCACAGCCAAAACAGAAGAAGAAACTGGGATCCATTTTAAACTTTGAGGAGTATGATGATGATTCCCATCCACTACCTGCAAAGGTTGCAGAAAAGTCTAAAGGGTTTCATCAGAAGCAACACGCTGAAACGAAGTCGTGTCAAAGTGAAGAGGTTGTTAGATACATGTCATGTTTACCTAGTTATTTGGAGAGAGGAGTAAACCCCCAGGAGAAACCATTCAATCTTGGGGTCCTTGATTGGAGCCTTCTAGAGAGGTGGCAGCATAACAATGCTGATGTCTTTGGTATAAAAGCTGAGCATTTACCATCCACTAGTCGTAACACTACTAGCCTGGACCCGTCCCTTACTGGGACAAGACCACGGCCCTCTGACAGAGATGGCACCGTGTCTGGTTTAAAAGGGAATGGCGCTGTTCAGAAAAGGGAAGCCTCAAAAGCCAAGGATCAGATTCCGATTGCTGGTCTTGATTTCTCTGGAAGACGCCGAACAATAGTCCCCAAGTCGACAAATGATCCAGGACACCAACATTTTGCTGAACGCCATCAATCTGTTTCATCTGAAGCCGACCAAAAAGGAGTACCTAACGCTAAGGTCGGCCATACTAATTTAAGAATTGAAAATAACCGTTCCTCCTCTGTTGTCAGTGAACATGACAAGATAAGGTATTCACAAGTAGAGAAACCCTTCTCTAAAGAGATAAGGAGTCTCAACTGCTCATCTGGTAAACAGCAGACAATCCCATGTACTCAAAGTGCATCAATTAGTCCTGCTAGAAGGACGAATCTTGAAACGAAGAACTCCGTCTCAAAGGCAGGAAACATAGCTAAAGATGTATTTCTTCAGATGAAGGTGGAAAGGTCCGACACCAAGGTGAGGAATCCCTCACCAACTCGAAGATTCAGCTTTGGGATGGCTAGAATTGGCAAGAGTTCCAACCCAAGCTCGTCAGAAATGCCGAAACAAGTTTTGAAAAACTTCCCTGATTCAAAGGTAATTTCAACTTCAGATTGCTCAGATTATGCAACTGGTGGAAAATCAACTGCTTCCAGTAGATCCAGATCTAGTCCCCTTAGAAGGCTACTTGACCCATTATTGAAGCCAAAGGGTGTCGAATCTAGGGACTTTGCGAGGTCATCCGAGAGATATTCATCAGCAAGGGATAAGAGCATGAAATCTTCCAGTGGCCAAACAGAATCTCCAGCTTTCCTTTCTGTTAAAGAAGCAGTAAGTATTGGTGGACCACATCATACACAGAAGAAAGGAATATCATCAACACAAGCTCTTCTGCAAGTAGCTGTAAAGAATGGTCTTCCTCTGTTCACATTTACAGTTGATCATTGCCGCGATATTTTAGCAGCAACAGTTAAAGAAATAAGCTCCAAGGAGAATAGTGGCGGATGGATCTATTCTTTCTTATCTTTCAGTAACATGAAGAAAAAACCTACTCAATGGATAAAAAGAGGAAGCAAAGACAAATCTCATGGCTTTGTATCAAATATCGTCGCACAGATGAAAGTCTCCGACATTCTGGACTCTGATTCAACCGGAAAAGGACAATCCGGTAGAAGGGAGTTTGTTTTATCGGCTGTGAGCTCACGAGAGGCAGATCAGACAGTGGACTCTTTGCCATGCGACGAGCTTGCTGCTGTCATTGTTAAATATCAAGAAAGGATTAGCAGAGAGTTGAATCAAGATGATCAGCAGTATAAACAATCAAGGAGAGGTTTGAAAGAGCAGGAAGGGATTGAACATGGAATCGGTGACCCTTTTAGCACAACGGTTATCCTTCCCGGTGGTCATCATGGGGTGCCTAGCAAAGGAGAACCATCACCACTGATTAAAAGATGGAAAAAAGGTGGATCTTGTGACTGTGGAGGCTGGGATCTTGGCTGTCAATTAAGAATTCTTGCTGGAAGCAATCAGTCAAGTCAGAGATTCAACTCAATCAAATCCCAATCACCTACATTGAAGCTTTATTCTGAGGTAATTAGTATAGTGTATCGTATTGTATCGTATTTAAGTCTAGTTATGTTCAAATGCTTGATATCAAGTGGGAATGCTAAACTGCATCTGATCTTGGCATTTTGCCTTTGTACAGGAAGAAGCCGAACGGCCCATGTTCGCCTTGTCACCATTCAAGGATGGGATCTTTTCGATCGAGTTTGATTCATCACTGAAACTCATACAAGCATTCTCCATTGCCATTGCAGTTGTGCACAGCCGTACATCAGTCTTCCTATCATCTGGAGGCAAGACGGATGCAGAAACCGCATTGTTGGGAGACGGTGAGTCGAAAATCTTGAATAGAACTGCAGTGGAGGTTGCTGCAAAATATGCCTCAAATCCTCCTCTTTCCCCAGTTGGTAGAGTGTGAATCAAGTGGCGCTTGTTTTGGTGGAGTTTTACATCTCCAACTGAAGTGGTTGTATGGAAATAAAATCTTTGTTCAAGGAAAGCAAAAGCTTCTCTATGCAACTTTAAAGTGTTATTTTGAGTAATTTTGGATAAGTAGAGTCGATTCACTCAAGATTGGAGCAATAAAAATCTCCACTTGAGATAGAGGAAGAGGCCAGAGAAGACAAGAAAGAAGTCATCCAAGTAGCCAACTAAACAAACAAGTGAATCAATATCTCTATTTGATATTATCTTTTAAAATATATTTAAGGGAAAAAAATAATTACGATCAACAAATTGAAGTGCGTACTGAATAAATATTTTTTTATTGTTATGTTTTCAGTCATCTCTATTATTACTAATGGGTGTTTGTCGCTACTTGGAATTAAGGTTAGGTTCGAGATCTTTCACCCAAAAAATTCAATATTCACTTTTAAAATATAGTAATTTTTTCAAATCTTGATTTCGCTGTACTTAATTCACGATGTGATTTATAACACTCCTAATATTGAATAACTCTCGAACTAGATGACCTCTATTATCTATGTACAAACTATATTACCCTACTACGTTTAATTATAATTATGTGGTTTGCTTATTTTTAGTAAGGAAATTAAGTGGGTAGAGATGACAATTTTGCGGGTCGGGGTTGGATAGTATAGTACTTGGACCCGCCCCGCAAGTTCGATTCAGAGACCCAGATCCAGACCCAGACTTGTACGGGTCCAGAAACTCAGAACCAACCCCGGACCCGCACGGGGTGGATCTACCCGGTCCCAGACCCGTTGGCGCCGTTTCAATTGCTAATTTTGAATTATCTTATTTTTTAATTATTAATTTTCCTTAGTGAAAACTTTTTTGTTTGGATTTTCTTATTATAGTTGTCAGGTATTAGTATCTAAAAGTATGAATTGAAGAACAAGAAAATTCAAATAACATAAAGTAATATTACATAATAAAATTAATAAAAAAAATTAGTAATGCGGGTCTGAAATGGGGTTGGGTGGGGCGGGGCGGGTAGAGAAATTGGACCCGGACCCGTCCTGGACCCACGCGGGTTGGGTCCAGACCCGCCCCGTACTTCTACGGGTCTGGGTATTACCCGCCCCATTGCGGAGCGGGACAGGTCGAGGCCGACGGATCCAGTTCCAATTGTCATCTCTAGAAGTGGGTATAAATTTTTTATTTTGAATAGTTTAATTTGATCCACATAATTTATTTTTTTTAAAATAAATCCCTTTTAATCAGATGTGTCAAAAAAAACCGAATTGCTTTTAACTGAGGGAGGAGTATTCTAATACATTTCAATTTTTTTTTTCAGTACCTAATATATTAATCTTATCAAGGCCCATCAGCAATAAAAATAAGATCTAAATGAAATACTACAAGAGTATTAGATGGATTTTACCAAATCATTATTAGCATATCCAGCTAGAGAGATATTTAGAGGATCAAAAAAATATCTACCCAAAGTGTCCAGCGTGGCACCCATCGGAATCTCAATTTGCACTTTTTCCACCCAAAAATTACTAATTTATAATCCGCCCCACCGCCCCTATCTTCCATTCTTCCCCTATTTACCGACCCACTCCCATAATCCGTGTCCGAAATCCTGAAATTATGTGATTTGATTTGTCCAGAAAATTCCATGGCAGTGAAGATTGACGACGGCATCTCCGAGTGGGAGGCGGGCCTCCCCTCCGCCGACGACCTCACGCCGCTGTCTCAGTGCTTGATTCCAGCTGAATTGGCCTCCGCCTTCAGAATCTCGCCGGAGCCGCCTCGGACGGCGGCGGAAGTCGGCCTCGCCTCACAGAGCACGCTATCCTCCATCCGCGGCGAGTCTCCACACTCCTCCTCCGCCACTTTCAAGCCGTTTGCCGCTCACGTGGACGATCACGTGATGGCGGAGGCGGAGACGGAGGCGGAGGAAGGATCCGACCAGAAGAAGATCCGGCGGACGGATCCGGCCGACGATGCGGCGATGGAGAACTGCACGGACGACCAGTCAACGGCGGCGGCGAAGACTCTGAAGCGACCGCGGCTCGTGTGGACCCCGCAGCTCCACAAGCGGTTCGTCGATGTGGTGGCGCATCTAGGGCTTAAAAACGCCGTACCGAAGACGATTATGCAGCTGATGAATGTCGAGGGTTTGACCAGGGAAAATGTGGCCAGCCATCTCCAGAAGTATAGGCTGTATGTGAAGAGGATGCAGGGGTTGTCCAACGAAGGACCATCGCCGTCCGATCATCTCTTCGCCTCCACGCCGCTGCCGCCACAGAGCTTCAACGAATCGACCAGCGCCGGCCTCAGTGTTGGTAACGGAATTGCAAACGGAAGCCATAGTAGTAGTGTTGGTAATGGAAGTAGTGCTAATAATCACGGTGGAATGTCGATTCCGATGCCGTATCCTCCGCCGCCGCAGATTATGCCGATGCATATGATGGGATACCATGGATACGAAGGTTCTCACAATCAGCATTATCAGCAGCAGTACGGCAGTATGATGCAGCAGCAAAGGGACTGGTCTGGCAATAAGTATAATGGTTATCCACAACATCATATTTCTCAGAACAATAGCAAGTGTTAATTGCTGATACTATCTTGATGATGGAAGTGAGAATAAAGGTGAGGGATTTTTTACTATTAATCTATTATTTGGTTATTACTGATATTGTCTTGATAATTGGTGTGTGTAATACATGACTGTGATTTGCTTTTGCTGATTGAGAATTGGTTATACAGGATCTGGTGGATTCATTGCCTCTGGGAATGTGGCATGTGAACCTCAGCTAGGACTAATGTGTTCGCAAATTTATCGTCTTTTTCGCTGTCTTAATCTGTTTAGATTATTTTTTTTCGGATGTCTTGTGCCTATTGAGTTGTAATTTGCTCCAGTTTAGTTGCAATAACTTCTTGGCTACATGAGCAAGTTGTTAGTGTATAAGCTTGGTTCTTCGAAGATGCAGAGTCGAGATTGTTCAATAGGAAGAAGGGGGAGAAACAAATATGCATATAACATTTCTGGGATTGGGTAACCCCAAGTTTCTTCTTATTATATGTATAGCAGGATTAGAGGAAAATAGAATTATTTATCAGTGTTGTTGATGGATATATCTGGTTTCAGTAAAATGGTTTTAATTCATTGTAATCTTGAAGTCTGTGATACCTTTTACCATTACAGTTCTTGCAGGTATCTTTTATCTGCCTAAATGTAGTTGATTTTCTTATTGCTGTTGTAAGATACTCCTTTTGAGCTTTGCTGATAAAACATCCTGTTTGCAGTTCGAATCTTAAGTGAACGTATTATCCATGATCATGTTCGTCTAGCTGTGTCATGTTTTGATCCCCTTTCCTTATACTATAAGAAATGTTGATACTCAACCATTGTTTATTTTACCCCTTTTATGAAGGCTTGTGATGTTTATAGGCTTATAGCTTGTTTAATTAAAACGTCGGACTTTTTGTGATGACTGATAGTATCTAAATCTATACATCTTCCCTCAACTAAAATTGAAAGTAATTGTTACGAAGCTTCTCTTTCTGATGTATCTTTTACTGTGCTATTGATTGATGTGTCTTCATAAAATCTTGATTGCTCTTTCTTGGATCAGAAAATTAGCTTATCTAGTCTAATATGTATGTTTTTATGTATGATATTTCTATGTTACTTATGAGGGTCACTTAGATGTTACAGTTTAGCTGCATCTGGTTAACAATATCTGTTGAACTTGAACCTTCTGAACTACTCAAAAGTTGAATGCAGTTTTAATAAAATGATTCTGTTTTCATGCTTTTTATAGCATTCATTCAGAGATGTATGATGAGAAGATTGTGGAATGGAAGATCGATGGAGTTGAAGCTTAATGCCAGCCTTGATGCTACAGTGTTGTTAGTGTTTCTCCTCACCTAATCAACTCTTGATTAATGTTTGTGTTTCTGGACAATCAAATCTTACCACCTCTTCCTGTAGATGATTATCACCCTTATAACTTTTATGTTTATGTCAAGTTTCTGTTTTTGGAATTTATTGTGGAATCCCAAAATGCAATACTTGTACAAATCATTTAATTTTCTGAATTATTTTTTGTAAGTACAGTTAAACCTCGATAAAGTAATATTCGATAAGTAATAATCTCGCTAAGATAATAATTTCTTCTGATCCCGATATGGGTCAATGCATTAAAATAATGTTCGATAAAGTAATAATCTCGTTAAATAAGTATTTTTTTTTCGGTTTCAAGGTTATTACTTCATTGAGGTTTAACTGTATATCCTAGTTAAATTTACGAGCATTGAAAGATAAAGCACAATTTGAATACTAAGATGGGATTTTTACTATCACAACTTGGGGTTGAGTTCTTTTCAAAAGAAATTCAATTTTTGTTTTATTTAACTCGGTATTATCTGTTGGTCCCGAGTGTACGGTCAGGTGTAGAGGGGGGGGGGGGTGAATACACCTGATTCGATTTCTCAACTTTCGAACACGAACAGTCCTATTCGGGGAAGGTGCCGTCTTGAACTAGTTCGGCAGACCCTGCATACAGTTACGAATCGTGTTAAAGGCTAGAAAAATCTTGACTCGGTGAGATCCGCTAACCGACTAGGTCGAATTCGGTATCTACGGTAAGAGTTCGGTGTGCGGAATAGTGTAGGCCCAAATCGGTTTTTGTGAGAAAACGTTGTCTCGGTTCAGTAGATATAGAACTCGGTATGAATGGTAAAATCAATGCAAGCGTTAAGAAAGCAAGAAGAGACGGGATTTTTAAAGTGGTTCGGATATCGCTCAAATCCTACGTCCACTGTCCCGAATGATCGGGAGGCTATTTATTATCCCGAGTTAGTCTCGGTCGGCTTGCACACCGGGCAAAGCCGCGTCTTGGTTTTTATACGATCCAAGTCTCGGTTTACAACACTATCAAACTTAAAGTGTTTGACAAACTTCTCCAACAGTGAAGGAGTCCTTATACAATAAGGATTGGGTTCAGATGTGAACTCCTTCGTCTAAGCTATAGATAAGAACGGTTGAGCTTAGGGTTAGAGGGATAGGGAATATGAAAGAGTAGCTTCTAGATCGACGAACAATGAAGGTAAGCTATAAGTTTGTGTAACTTCGATTGGATACTAGAGGCTTTATATGTTGGTTTAGCTTGATTCCCTATGAGCTAGAATGTAGTCTTTCGCGGAGAATGTTCTTCGAGTTTTTTGCTAAGACGTAGTTCTTTGGGTTCTTTGCTCGTTGAATGCTTTCTTGATTTTTGCTCTAGATACGTGCATTCCTCGTATTCTTCTTGAATAATCCCTCTATTTATAGAGCAGAGATTGAAATAGATCCGTTGGAGACGATCTTCTTCTCTCTCTCTCTTTTTGGTAGCAAACGGCTCTTTTGGTGTAGGCAACAAGTGCCTTTTCCTCCTTTTCCGGAAAGTGTTGACTTGCGGCTTTAGCGGTGAGAAGACACGTGTATGCTTGTCGTTCGTTGAGGTGGATGTAGTGGTTGAGACAAGACAAACTTTGAGATAGGCGAAGGCGACTTCTCTCTTCCTCGTACATGACTGGCGATTGTCTTTCAAAAGATTCGACGATCCCCGAAGACTATCTGCCGTTCTTGAGTCCGACCTCGTATTCGGTAGATAGGCTGAAGATAAGTCTATCGATGATCGGCTACGAGTCCAAGTGAACTACTCTCTGGCGAGTTTAGTTCGATCGACTCTCTCGATATCTTGCTCTCGCTGAGTCCGATATCACTTGAGTCTTTCGATATCTTGCTCCTACTGAGTCCAAGATTCATCGAGTCTTTCGCATATCTTTGCTCTGCCTGAGTCCGGTATCATCGAGTCTTACATCTTGGTCTTGAGGCAAATAAGCTGCGAGCGCCTTGACCGGAGCGAGTGTCTACCGAGTCCGAAACCTCGGAGACAAATACAAATACAAAGGAATGGTTCACCAATCAGATAGGGTTTTGGGATCTTCAAATCTTCTCAATAGTTCAGAGCACGAGGCTACTGAGCGTGATCCAGTATAGAAGATAAGTCATTTCCCATAAGTATGATCATGCTGAGGATTGAATCATCACCCAACAATTTCCCCTTATTTGATGATGCCAAAACCTATCATCTATGTCCTATCAACTATGCTAAACACTAACTTACTCGAGGAACGAGCTCCTTACAAATATTACAAGTAGAATCGGTGGAGTTGTGCGGTAAGTGCTAGACTACCGAGGAAGACGGGGGGAGAACAATTTTCCCTTTTTACAATAATTTCCCTTTAAAAAAAATACAACAATTTTCTCTTAAGAGAAATAATAACTCTTCGAAAGTCTAGTCTATCGGAGATCTAACCGAGCAAAACCGACAAGTAAATAATCAACGTGTGTGTCGGTAATCACTTCGGTGATTCCGAGTGTTAAAGCATAAAGCAAACACGGCTATTTAGACAACAAGTAGTTGTCGAGCGAAAAGAAGATTTGTATATATATAATACACGGTTCGATACATTACAAATCTTGCTAAGCTAAAAGAAGAACTAAGAGGGAGAACCCTTAAACTGCTGAATCCTATTCATGAAACCTTGGGATTTATCTTCGAAGCGGTGGAACTCCATACATTCCGAACGTGTTCTTCCTCGGCTTCGAGATATTCGGCGAAGTCTGGCTGGATCATCTTGTTCTAGTCCTCTGTTCAACGCAAAGCATTCTTCACTTCTTGTTCAATCATTCCGAGATGTCTTGAGTCGTCTTGTCTTACGGGTGGAGGAATGATCCTTGCTTCAGGAACTCGACTACTACCCCTTCGATTCTTGCTCGTGCATATATGGGTAAAGATCGAGGTTCGATAATGGTCATCCACTCGACATAGGCATCGGCCTTAGACATTTCGAGCCGAATCGCCGGAAATAATTTCTCTTGATAAACTCTATCTTGGCCGATTCCCATCTCTCGATTGAACCGAATAGGCATCCATTCGTCCGATCTTGGCCATCTATGTGTTTTCGATCGTTTGGCTTCTTGAACCTTCGTATCGATAAGGAATGTCGGCTTTCGAAGGAATTCTCGGCTGGCCTCTTGTTCGATGCGTTTCTCGAGTGCCTCAAGGTCCGCCAAATGTATCCTCTCGTCAGCGGCCTCTATCTCGTCTAGCTTCCTCTCCTCTGTAGAGATATCTATCCATCCGAGCAAATATGTCTTCAATTTACGCATCCCGCTCTTGAGGCTTACGAGGAGCTTGTTCCGATTCGACGGGGTACTAGATCTAGATTTGGATGTACCCCGCCTTTCGATATTCTTCCGCTGCTTTGCTCCTTTTCTTTTTCTCTGTCCTCTTCATACGTTATGATGAGCTTTCTCGGAGGCGATCTAGCGCTTCTCTTTCCTCCTCGGTTGGGGCTTTAGTCTTTCCTTTGGCGAGGCTTAGACTTTCGGCTTGTTAGCCGCTTCGGCCTCTGCAATCTCTCTCGGCCGCCTTCTCATCCGCAGCTATTTGGGCTTCCTCCTCGGCAGATATGTATCTTAATCTCTTTCTTTGGAGGGGTTGGAATGTTAAGCTTTTGTTTGCCCTTGCCTTCTTGAACTGGTGGTGGAAGAGGAGCCTCTTCTTCTTCCGAGTCCTCCACCGCCGTTCGGCGTACTCAAGCAACCTCCTTAATGATATCTTTGGGAGTTTGGGTTGCCTCGAGTAGTCTGCTTGGGGTCTCGAGCCACTTGGGCCGGTTTCGAATTTTGTGCTCGCAACGAAACACCCCAGGCCTCACCCTTATGAGACCGAGTGCGGGATGACTTCGGTGTAGCTTCCCCCTTAGACTTTGGACTTTTGGTGAGGGTCGGCTTCCCGAGTACTCTTCTTTCCTTCCCTTTTTCCTTCACTTTCCCCCCTTTTTGGCATCATCACCGATCACCGGGGTAGGGACTAGGACCGACTTCTTCGGACTTTTGTAGGAGGTTGACGGCTCATCGAGACGATCGTGGAGCTTAGTCGAGCCTCATGCAACTCGTTCCTCTCCATGGTAAGGTTTTCCTTGTCTTGCTTGTGAGAGAGGTCACTGCTTCCTTGAAGTCTTTCGGCTTTTCGGTGATCGTGTCTTCCAAGGCCGGTTGGATATTCTCAAGTCTCCGTTCAGTGGCCTCGGATTGTTCGGTGATAGCGTCGGTATGAGCGAATTTAGAAGCCAAAAATTCATCAAGTAGCTTGGCTTGGCTCTCTCGAAAGATCTTTAGGCGAGCTTCGAATTTGACTTCTTCTTGAGCCAACGCTTCACGAAATAAGCGCGGAAACATCGGGGGCGGCCGATGAAGAGACGAAGACTTCGGCCCCGAAGTTCTTTAGACGTGGCTTGAGCGATGCCGCTTCCATGTCCCATGGATAGCCTTCGCAAGATCTCGATTTTTGATCCCTTGGGCGGTTAAGGCTTTTGCCACCGATCGAGATCTCTTTGCGGTCCGGGCGGGGCGCCCGAAGGTCGGCTGCAGCAAAGAGGCGAGCGGGCTCTGCGAGGACGAAGCACCGGCCTTGGACTTCTCGGGACCAAGGATACCGAGTGGTGGAGCGGTTTCGGTATGGGTATCCTTGTCCTCGTGGATGTCCCTCATCGAGCTTTCCGGGGCTCGAATCACCAGGTGGGTCGTCGTGGTCGACCCGTCCGAGGGGTCTTGGGCCGGAGGCGTGCTTGTCGATCATGAATCATGGCCGGCATTGCGGCCCTCGGATTGTCCGTTGGTCGAGGTCTTCGGGCTCGAATAGCCTTATCTCCTCTCTCGGTTTCAATTCCTCTTCATGCAGCTGGCGACGGGAGTAGTGTAGGACAAGGCGGCGTAGAGACGAGGCCACTCCCGATGTCGCAAGCAACATGTGGAGCCTTGCTTTGTTTTGGCGATGAGCAACAAGTCCGAGTAGTCGGCAAGCTCGAGAACTAGTTGTAGAATTTCTCGGGATGCTCTGGATATAATCACTGAAGCTTCCATCCCGATTGATTCACCTTCGGATGCGGTCTCGAGACTCCAAGTCTATGTGTGAAGTCTCGCTCTTCGGTTGGAGGGACCGAGCCGAGTGGAGGGACGAAAGGGGGGTGTCAGGCGGCGGCGAATATCTGCGCTACGAGCTTCGAAAGCATCCCCTTGGTTCCTTTCAGTGGAAACAATCTTTTCCATCGGCCGAGTCTTCTCGAAGACTCGGACTCATCAACCATGTGCATGGGCCTGAGTAGTCTTCTCGGGAGCACGTTCGGCGAGGCACTTGTGGAACCTCCTCGTAGGCCGGCACCTCGGCGGCTTTCTTCATTTTCTTTGCCGGTGCCTTAGGAGTTTTAGTGGGAGGGGTTCTTTTCTTTATAGGCGTAGCCTGTTTGAGACTTTGATTTCGGAGAGACTGCCGAGGGTCCCGACCCTATCTGTCGAAGCGCCGCTTGTCTTGTTGTGAAATCCGACCTTCTTCACATTGAAGTACTCCTTGTCACTTGTAGGTGATAGGCTCGAGATCCACATAAATCTTCGATCATGATGGACGAGTTTGAGTCCATACAGACAATTTGCCCTTTGCGCTCGAGCATGTTCGATGCTTTGTCGAACTTAGCGGCTGAGCCATGAATTCTCGGAGAAAGAACTCCGTCCAATTTATCCGGGCTCGGTCGTATATGGCCATCATCATCGAATCTTAGGCCTCGACACACGGTCAAACGACCACTGCTTGGCTTGTCGTTAGGCCGTGTCACTATATAGGCAAGTGCCACCGAATCGAGGCAACATGCTTTTTCTTCGGAAAAGCAGCTACGAATGTAGTGGGCTTTCCACGAGAAGACGGTAAGATATTCATCAACTCGGTCGTCTCTGTACCCGATCGAACTTATCCCTTCGGAGGGTAGATCAAAACTCCGCTTCAAGGCATCCTTGATGGACATCCGCTTCACTCAGTAGTGGCGTGTTGGATAGAATGTGCAACGAATCTCGCCATTATATCTCCGGACACGATGTCCGAATTCAAGTACAGACTACGCAACCCGTCTCGGGAGGAAGAACGAAGGCCTCCTAGACGAAATTTCTCCAGCCACGACTCGCGCGGGAGCCGAGAATACATCGTCCATGTACTCCGGATCGCATGAATAGAAGTCCATGGTGGGTTCACACCATACGCGATCCTTCTCCAAAATGTTCTCGCATATCTGTTTGGAGATATCATAGAGATATTGGTTTCCGCCATTGTACTCGTGACAAGAAATGAGTCGATTACTATTTTTGGATAGAACAGTCTTTGTCAATGCGATACTTGAAACATATAACAAATATATTAGCGAGATATAAGCATACCAATGGATAAAATTCGAGATAAGATAGAGTGAAAATTGCAAGTAAGGATTGCGAATGCGAGATCTCGGATTTTTCGGAATTTGAGAGTTATGAAGTATGCTAATGGCGGTTCAAGGATATGATCGAATATATATATCGACTATGAAGGTGAACGGTTTTCGATCGAAGGCGTCGAATGTAAACTTGCTTTATGATATGGACGGTTAAGATTAGAAGTTAAAAAATAGGCAATGATCACAAAAGACGCCTAAGTCAAAGCCGGTTGTAAAATAGCCTAAGTAGTAATCGTGAAAAGACATGCATTAAATGCGTGCGAGTTCGAGCAAGCTTATGTATGGAATGTCGTGCATTAAATGTGAGTCGTTAATAATAAAGACAAACCAAAAGATATTAATGTCATGCTGAATCTTTGCCATAAATGCAAAGTACCGTAGTATTAAATTACTACCGAGTAGAGATACGCAAACTCCGTCACCGAACATAGTAGTCAGCGATACCTCGTGTAGATGGTTTTCTCAATCTCTATGTACTCGAACTTACTCAGATCGAGAGTGATCATTCCCCCTCACCGGAATGTTCCTCTCCCGAAACCTTATTACCGACTAGGGTCGGTAGGGTCCAGCAGAGACCTAGCTCTACCGAAAGTTCTCCGAATCCGGATTCGGCTAGAGGCTTAGTCGATATATCGGCCCTTTGCTTGTCGGTATGGATCTTTTCCATTCCGATATCCTTTTTTTCGACATGGTCACGAATGAAGTGATGTCGATGTCCACGTGCTTGCATCTTGTGTGAAGAACGGGATTCCGAGTGATTGCAATAGGCAGATGCATCGTCGCGGAAAATCGGCACTTCATTCCGAATGACGTCATAGTCTCTCATTCTTGTCTCGGCCCAAAGGATGCAGGCGCAACAACTTCCGGCGACCATGTATTCGGCTTCGGTAGTCGACGTGGCCACCGAGTCCTGTTTCTTTGAAAACCATGAGATCGGCTTTGCCGCCAAGGAACCGACATGTTCCCGAAGTTGATTTTCGGTCGATTCTACATCCCGCATAGTCGGCATCGAATAACCGGTTAGTTCAATATTATCATCATCTGGATACCACAAACCCATGTCGGGTGTTCCTCGTAGATAGCGGAGAATCTTCTTTCTTTGAGTCCATATGACTACGCTTGGGATTCGCCCGAAATCGAGCACGAGCACCTACGGCATAAGTTATGTCGGGACGAGTAGTCGTTAGATATAATAAAGAACCAATTATAGCACGGTATTCGGTTTGGTCTACTCGATACTCCCTCTTTATCAAGATCTATCTTCATATTCGTGTTCATAGGGATCTTGATTGATTTGCTGGATGTGCGGCCCGAATCTTTTGATGAGGTCTCGAGTGTATTTGCCTTGGTTGATGAACGTTCCCTTTTCGGGATTGCTTGACTTGAAAACCAAGGAAGTAGTTCATTTCTCCCATCATTGACATCTCGAACTTATCCTTCATCATCTTTTCAAATTGCTGACACATGATGACATTCTTCGAACCGAAGATAATGTCATCCACGTAGATCTGCACAAGTAATAAGTCTTCTTCCGGTCGAATCTTTGAATAGAGTGCGGTCTCCATCGTGCCTTTACGAAAACCTTTACGAAGAAGAAACTCGAGACGGGTATCGTACCAAGCCCCGGGTGCTTGTTTTAACCCGTACGAGCTTTTCTCGAGTCTATATACTTGATGTCCCCGCTGAAAGCCGGGCGGTTGTTCCACATAGACTTCTTCTTTCGAAGCACGCCATTCGGGAATGCGAGACTTCACATCCATTTGATAAACTCCGAATCTTTGATGTGTTGCGTAGGCTAGGAATAGTCTAATTGCCTCCAATCTTGCAACCGGAGCGAAGGTTTCATCGAAATCTATTCCTTCGGCTTGACAAGTAGCCTTTTAGCCACGAGCCCTTGCTTTGTTCCCGACTATAACGTTGTTTTCATCTCGCTTGTTTTTGAAGACCCATTTGGTTCCAATGACATGTTGATGCGGGTCTCGTCTACAAGCTCCCATACTTCGTTTCTCGTGAACCGATTCAGCTCTTCTGCGCATAGCAATAATCCGATCGGCATCTTTAAGTGCATCCTTAATATTCTCGAGGTTCTTCGGTAGACAAGAAGCGAGGAAAATAATGCGCTTTCTCCTTGACGAGAATCTGGATCTTGTCTTGACATGTCTTTGAAGGATCTCCAATTATAAGATCGGCGGTGTGAGCATCTAGCCACGATCTACGATGTTTTAACTCTTCATCCGAAATTTGTTCAATACGGATAGTAGGTGAGTTAGGCATTTCGGTTGTACTATTCCGAGATTGAAGTAGTTCGAAGAACAAGAGTATGATCTACCCGAGTCACCGGGTTCGGGGGCATTCAGCTCGGGAACATTACTAGACGTTCCCCCCGAGTTGTTATTCTCGGTAGTGGTCTCGGTTACTTCTACAGTTTCCTCATTGACTCGAGTTACCCGGGATTGATTCCGTTCGGGAGAATCAATCGCTCACTACTTGCTCACCGTGGTTGAGATTCGGTAGATTTGTCTTCGGTTTCTTCGTCCGAATCATCATCCCAACATAGCCGGGATCTTTTCGCATTTGTCTTTTAAGCTTAGATCCCGTAGGCGCTTCGATGTCCTCGGATTCGAATTTGAGTTATTGCTCCTGTCTTGATAGCAAACTCGTTAAAGACAACATGAGGGCTTTCCTCTACGCAAAGAGTCCGATAGTTGAATACTCGAAAGCTTTGCTTGACTCCGAGAGTATCCTAAGAATACTCCCCGATCCGACTTGCTATCAAAAGTCTTGGTTGATCTTTCCCATTATTGTGGATAAAGCATGAACAACCAAAAATATGGAAATAAGATAGAGAAGGCTTCTGTCGTTCCATAGTTCATATGGTGTCCGCTTATCTTTGCTTTGTCGGTAGAGATCTATTCCGAGTATAACATGCGTATCGGTAGCTTCGCCCCGAAATTTGGTTGGGAGTCCCGAGTCTGCGAGTAGAGTCCTAGCCGCCTCTTTTAGAGTTTTGTTCTTTCGTTCGACAACTCCATTCTGCCGAGGTGTGCGTGCGGTGAAGTCTCATGCTCTATTCCTTCCGCTTGCGAGAACTCCTTTACCATGGAATTAAGGAACTCGGTTCCTCTGTACCGAACGTATTTTTCCGATCTTGGTGTTCTTCTCGACACCGAGCCTTTTCGAAGCGTTGGTAACTCTGTTTGACGTCGAGACTTGTTGGCAATGAATATGACCCATGTGTAGCGCGAGTAGTCATCTATGACCACTAATGCATATTTTACGCCTCCGATCGTCACTGGGGAGACCGGACCGAACAAATCCATATGTAGCAGTTGAAGGATTCCATCCGTGGAAGGCGATGGAACCGGAGGATTTTGATTCCTTGTTTGCTTTCCCTTCGGACATGCTTCACCCTGAGTGTCTTTCTTTGAATACTTCATTCGGCGGTCCCCTTGCTAGAGTGTTTCTTGCAAGCTTGTTGAGCGTTTTAAAGTTGAGATGGTCGAGTCTTACGCCCATAGCCACCCCGTGCGGTTGTCATTCTTCGCCGGTAAGCAAGCTTCGAGGTTGATCGAGTTCCAATCGGCCACATATATGTTCTTTCTGCGCGAACTCGATAACACTTGTTTTCCCCGTGGATTTATCAATAACATCACGAAACCGGCGTCAAAAAATCACTCTATTTGAGTTATCACAAAATTGACTAACAGAGAGAAGATTATCTTTGAAGTCCTTCAACATATGATACTCTTGGAACTTTGGCGGTTCCTATCTTTGAGTGTGCCGTATCCTCTCGTGTAGCCTTTGGCATTATCTCCAAACTCAATGCGGGTCCTTCTTCGGTGATATAATTCTTGGCCAGACTCCTTTGGTATGTCATGTGTCTTGAGCATCCGCCGTCCATATACCACGTGGTCTTTACGCACCCGCAAAAAGAATTATATTCGGTACCCTTTATTTTTGATTTTGGGTCCTTAGATGTTAGTTTTCATAACCCAAATCTGTCTAACAACCCCGGTGGTTTCGGACATTTTCTTTCCACTAGAGTCAACATATCCGACCACTGGATCGGGTCAAAGGTGACTTCGAGGCTTCGAGGTTCGGGAGTCCCGATCTTCCGAGTTGGTGGACCGCCGACCTTAGCCTTACGTGTGGCTTTCCTTTTCTTCGACATTTGGAGCCTCTTCGACTATAGGTTCATAATAGTATGACCCATACCGAGGTTTGGATGTGTCGGCTTTTGGAGGTCCATACTGATCCGCCAATTTTAATTTCTTTGGTTCCCCTCGATCGTGCCTTGGGGTTTCTTGGCACCGATCTTCTTGTCGGAATGCTGACGTGTGGGATGAGGTGCTTTCATCTTCTCGTTTGTTCTTTGCTAGGGGGTTCAAGTATATTTGCGGTCATAGTCTCCCCTCGAACAAATCTATCGGCAAGCCGTACTTCGAGTGTCTTGGGGGCGGATGTGGAAGCTCCCCCCGGCCGAATCCAAGTCCTTCCTTGTAGTGCTTTGACTTATTGCATGCTAGCATAGCCTCTAATTTCTTTTCGGCACCCATGTACCTCTCGGTCATCAAGCTCCTCCGGACATCATCACTCTTCTTCAGATGTGTCGTGCTTGGTCCGAAGTCCCGACATTTCTTGCTTGCAGACTTAGTTCGATATCTTTACGAGTCAAGTCATTGGTCAAAACTGAAATCCGATCTTCTTGATGCTGAGACTTGGCCATCAGAGAGTTTATTTCCTCCCTGAGTCTCAACACAAGTCCTTCGGCCTCAGTAGCAACCCGACTCTCCCCGAGAAAGTCTCTGATTCTCTACTTTCAGGGTATCCAACTCCTGAAGCGTCTTGCTGAGCTGCAGACTCATCTGAATTTGTTCGTCGAGCAGTTCTTCGTATGCGGTTGCGACGTCCATATTCTCATCTGCACTCGAATTAGTGTCGTGTGTGCGGTGTGAAGAGGAGTTAAGTGGTTCATGAGAATTTACCTCATCCTCTTCGCCTGCCATCATGCACTTTTCAGCTGATTCATCTGCTTCATGCTCTAAGGCCATGAAAGCTGCTTCATCGTCAGATGAATCCATAAAGGAGTCGATCTCTTCTCGAGTCGTGCGAGATTTCGCCCGGCTATGTAGGATTGTCTCTTACGGGCGAATTTCTCTCTCCTTGCTTTGCGTGCTTCGCGTTCGAGCACTCTCGAGCTCAGGACAATCATACTGATAATGTCCCGGCTTCTTGCAGTTGTAACAAGCAATGACTCTTTCTTCTTTGCTTTCGCTATTCTTTGATGGTTCTGAGTCATCTTTCTTTCTGCATTCAGAAGATTGTGAGTCAGGAGTGTGTTTCGACATATAATTTGACTTACCTTTCGTTTCCCGATAGGCTTTAGTCACTTTTCTGCGTCGCTCCTTCTCCTTCTGATACTTTACAGCGAGCTGCATACTTCGAGCGAGGCTTCCTTCTTGTAGATCATTGAGTGAAGGTTCGGTCTTACTCGTCGTTTTGCTCGTTCTTCGGAGATGTCTTGGCTGACCGATGCTTTGAAAGCATGGTCGATTTTTGTGTCAGCTTCAACTCTCTGCTTTCTTTGAGGTCTGTCGAACTCAAACTCCTCTGCCTGTAATTCTGAAAAGATATGGTCAGGAGACACAACATCTAAGTCAGAATGTCGCAATAGAGTGGCAAAAGGTGTCCAGGTGTCCGTCCGAGCGGTGCCCTCGGAATCTTCGGGATTCATCTCTCGGTTCTTCGAATGTCTTTCCCGAACCCCATTGATAGAGTTCATCGGTTTGGTAAATCGACGTTCGGATCTTCGATTTTGTCACCAGGCATGAGAGACAAGCTTTCCAGCTTTTGGAGTTCCAGCGCTAATTTGTTGGCTTTAATCTTCTGAGTCCCTCGACTCAGTAGCGCAAGAGCGTCCCAGAGTTCTTTAGCGAGTCTTGCATTCCCGAACCCCGCCAAGATAAGAATCACTAAGGGTGGTTAGTATAGCATTTACGGCGACTCGATCTAGATTGTGAAGCTTCTTCTCTTACGGAGTGAAGAGACTTCGTCTTTGGGGATCTTCTTCCCGGTCACCATTCCTCCTCCTTGAGCTTGGTCCCGAGTCACGACACTATCAATCATAGGAACGATAGGTCCATCTTCAAGCACTTCACCATACTATCATGGAGGGATGTCGGATGTGCTTCCATTCCGACTCGCCATACTCCATAATTTTCCACCGAGAACATGGGTACCATCCTTATACCGACATATCGGCCATGAAAAAAAAAATATAGATATGAATGTAGAGTGATATGCGGTGAAAATGTTTTCCCTCGGATCCGTTCGAATAGACCGGTCTCAAAGATAACAAGAGTCAAAGAACTCCCGCTCTCATACCAATTGTTGGTCCCGAGTGTACGGTCGGGTGTAGAGGGGGGGGTGAATACACCTGATTCGATTTCTCAACTTTCGAACACGAACAGTCCTATTCGGAAGGTGCCGTATCGAACTAGTTCGAGCAGACCGCATTACCTGTTCGAATCGTGTTAAAGGCTAGAAAAGTACTTGACTCATCGAGATCCGCTAGCCGACTAGGTCGAATTCGGTATCTACGGTAAGAGTTCGGTGTGCGGAATAGTGTAGGCCCAAATCGGTTTTTGTGAGAAAACGTTGTCTCGGTTCGTAGATATAGAACTCGGTATGAATGGTAAAATCAATGCAACGCTTAAGAAAGCGAGAAGAGACGAGGATTTTTAAAGTGGTTCGGATATCGCTCAAATCCTACGTCCATCGTCCCCGAATGATCGGAGGCTATTTATTATCCCGAGTTAGTCTCGGTCGGCTTGACACCGGGGCAAAGTCGCGTCTTGGTTTTTATATCGATCCAAGTCTCGGTTACAACACTATCAAACTTAAAGTGTTTGACAAACTTCTCCAACAGTGAAGGAGTCCTTATACAATAAGGATTGGGTTCGGATGTGAACTCCTTCGTCTAAGCTATAGATAAGAACGGTTGAGCTTAGGGTTAGAGGGATAGGGAATATGAAAGAGTAGCATCTAGATCGACGAACAGTCGAAGGTAAGCTATAAGTTCGTGTAACGTCGATTGGATACTAGAGGCTTTATATGTTGGTTTAGCTTGATTCCCTATGAGCTAGAATGTAGTCTTTCGCCGGGAGAATGTTCTTCGAGTTTTTTGCTAAGACGTAGTTCTTTGGGTTCTTTGCTCGTTGAATGCTTTCTTGATTTTTGCTCTAGATACGTGCATTCCCTGTATTCTTCTTGAATAATCCCTCTATTTATAGAGCGAGAGATTGAAATAGATCCGTTGGAGACGATCTTCTTCTCTCTCTCTCTTTTTTGGTAGCAAACGGCTCTTTTGGTGTAGGCAACGATGCCTTTTCCTCCTTTTCCGGAAAGTGTTGACTTGCGACTTTAGCGGTGAGAAGACACGTGTATGCTTGTCATTCGTTGAGGTGGATGTAGTGGTTGAGACAAAGCACAAACTTCGAGATAGGCCAAGCCGACTTCTCTCTTCCTCGTACATGATGGCTGATTGTCTTTCAAAAGATTCGACAGTCCCGAAGACTATCTGCCGTTCTTGAGTCCGACCTCGTATTCGGTAGATAGACTGCCAAGATAAGTCTATCGATGATCGGCTACGAGTCCAGTGAACTACTCTCGCTGAGTTTAGTTCGATCGACTCTCTCGATATCTTGCTCTGCGCGAGTCCAAGTATCATCGAGTCTTTCGATATCTTGCTCCTACCGAGTCCAAGATCATCGAGTCTTTCGATATCTTTGCTCTCGCTGAGTCCAAGATCACCGAGTCTTACATCTTGGTCTGCCGAGGCAAATAAGCTGCCGAGCGCCTTGACCAGGAGCAGAGTGTCTACCGAGTGCCGAAACCTCGAGAGACAAATACAAATACAAAGGAATGGTTCACCAATCAGATAGGGTTTTGGGATCTTCAAATCTTCTCAATAGTTCAGAGCACGAGGCTACTGAGCGTGATCCAGTATAGAAGATAAGTCATTTCCCATAAGTATGATCATGCTGAGGATTGAATCATCACCCAACATTATCCTTTATAAATATAACCAAAATATATTTCTATTTCGATCATGACATATTTGATATCTGTTTGAAGCTCTGTAGTTTCAATCCTTATACAAGTTGAGTCTATCTTTCGCACTGGATAACGAGAGAAATTTGGATACACTTAATTCCCGAAATATAATCAACTTTCCAATTTTTCTCATAATTTTTTTTCACAATTCAAACTTCAATCCTAAAATTGTGTAAGATACTTTTCAAGAATAAAACCGTTCGTTAATTTTCTAGTACTTTGTAAATTAGGTTATTATACTCCCTCCGTTTTATCTTACTTGTCCACTTTCTGTGCTATTATTTAGGCGGTTTGGTTTTATATAATAAAAGTGTAAGTCATATAATTAATTAATTATTTAAAGGTGTGAGACTTATATAATTATTTAATGGTAAATTGGACAGTTTAGTCCCCAAACTATAACTGTTTGGTCAATTTGGTCCCTTATTTATTTTTTTTAGTTAATTGGTCATCAAATTATAGAATTTTGGATGAATTGGTCCTTCTGTTAATTTTTTTGTTAGTTAACCGTTAGTCAATAATTTTTAAAGGGTATTTTCTGTATAATTTTATTAAGGACCAAAACATCAAATACTAAAAGATTGAAGATCAATTTGACCAATTTTTTTAAAGAATTTTATTTTGTTAAAAATAAAAGGATATTTTAGTCATTTTGATTTTCTTAAGGACCAACTGCGCCAATTATAATATATTTGAGGATCATAATCGCCAATTATAATATATTTGAGGATCATAATCGCCAAATTTTATTACTCCGTGACTAAATTTTTTCATATATTACTATGAAAATGAGGGATTAAAAATATAATATCTGAAAATTAAGGAACAAATCATATTAGAATGAAAACATGTTTTGAAATGAAATCTAATATAATTTTATTCATTGAGTTTTAAATATTCTACCTTTTAATCCATCTTTATCATAGTAATATATTCGAAAAATTTGATCACGAAGCTATAAAATTTGACAATTATGATCCCAAAATATATTATAATTGGCGGGACTGATCCTCAACCTATTTAAAATTGGCGTATTTGGTCCTTGAAAAAATTAAAATGATTGAAATATCTTTTGATTTTTGACAAATAAAAAAAAAATAGGAAAAAAATAAAATTGGTCAAATTGGTCCCCAGTCTTTCAGTATTGGATGTTTTGGTCCTCAATAAAATTTTACCGAAAATGCCCTTTAAAAATCGTTAATTAACGGTTGACTAATCAAAAATTTAACAGAATGATCTATTCATCTAAATTTTTATAGTTTGGGGAGCAATTAACTAAAAAAAATAAATGAGGGACCAAATAGACCAAATAGTCATAGTTTGGGAATTAAAATGTCCAATTTGCCTTATTTAATTATGTATAATTGATTTGAGTTTATACATGTGTGTGATATTTATTTCGAAAGTGAACAAGCGAGATGAGACAAGTCGAAAATAAATATTGGAGTATTTTTTATTGTGCTTCTTATATTTGGAAATAATGCACCTGGTTATTATCGGAATCAAGCCAATTCGTTAATTAGGTGTCGTACAACATTAAATTTTGGAATTTCGTTGGTTATAGGGAGAATGAATTACAACCGTTAACTTCCACAAACCTCGACAAAAAAATCCGCAAAATCGACCGAAGTAGCCAACAAGATCTCTGTATGAATTAAAGAACATGCATGGATTCGCTCATTCTCTCACATCGCCGTCAATCCTCAGCTTAAACCCATACGCCTTTGCTCCGCTGAGATCGATTTCTCCGTCTCTTCTCTCCATATTTCGGCATGGGCATAACGTCGAACACTTTGCGTGCACACCTGGTTCTTTCTTGCGCAGTTACAGATACCTCAAATTGAAGAAGATAGGGAATTACAGATGTGCCCCCATCAGATCGAGTGGGAGGGAGTCGCCGTACGAGGTTCTAGGGGTATCTCCGTCCTCTTCGACCAAAGAAATCAAGAGGGCTTATCGGAAACTTGCTCTCAAGTATCATCCAGATGTAAACAAGGCGGTAGGTATTTATTTATTATGTATGTTTTTACTAAATTGGATTTGTTATTGATCAGTGAAAAGATTTAGTTTTGTTGCAAGTGGATTAGAGAAGAAACAAATATTTCTGTACAACTGGATATTAGTTCATTATGTGAAGCATAGACCTAGAAGTTGATGATGTTTGTGCCAATCAATCCTATTTGCTTATTCATTTTGCTCTATTTTAACATATAGACTAGATCAAATTGCATATCTTGTAAGTGGATTTTGTTAATTGAGATCTTTTTTCCAATTGTTTCTATGTTGCCAAAGGCTGGAGCTCAGGAGAAGTTCATGAGGATCAAGCATGCATATAACACACTGCTGACCTCCAAATCTAGAGGTAAATATGATGATGGGAAGCAGGAATCTGATTATTCGTATTCGACTAGAGGTTCCCAGACAAGGACTAGAGAAGCTGAAGAAGAATTCTACGGATTAGGTAAATAACTTGCTTCATGAGCCCTCGATTGTGTATATATTAACCGTTATTCATATGTTTATTGTTGCAATAATAGAAAGTACTTCTAGTTATGTAGTCTCAAGATGCATTATTCATGTCTTTTTATTCTTGGTGGAGAACTTTGTTCTTTCTTCTGCCTGCAACTTCGTGATCTATCATTTTGAGTTTATACTTTACTAGATGTCCTTCTTGGTCGGGGATTAATTCACTGGATATTTGATCTCGAAACTATACTTCATAATAAGCTATCCAAATTTTATGTGGTTAAATGCAACGCCTTGATCTTTATCTAAGGAAAATCCTCAAGGTGTAGGCTTCTGGGCAAATCCTTAAGGTGAATACAATGAAATTCTTCTTTTTGATTGAACAAGAGTGTACCTTTTACTATGGGAATCATGCAACAAACTTTGTTGGCACTTGGCTATGGGAGATGAGAAACTATAAGACCTTTGATTGTGATTTTGAATACCATAATACATATTTGATCGAAGAATACTTTTTTTGGCTGTAGTGGGGTATTACTTTCATTAGTGGCTTATGCATGATTTACTATAATAGATTGTTAAGCATACTCAAAGAATACTTTTTTGGCTATAGTGGGTTATTACTATCATTAGTGGCTTATGCATGATTTAGTATAACCTCTACTGAGAAAACAACTCAGGGGGAACTACTAAGGTTCCAGAGCTGCATGCCCCTGAACCCGATGACTCAGGGGATCTTGTTACTGAATTGCTTCAATAAAAAAATAGTACTACTGAACTCTAAGGAAAAATAGCTTTGGCAAGGGTTCATTTTATTTTGTGATATTCAGTATACTGCACGGATGGTAGTATTGTTGTTTGCTTAGAGTTTTGGACATGGTTGTTGTTGTGAGATCTTTTTCGCTTATGCAGAATATTACATAGTTGACACATAATAGGATTACATGTTTATAATGTGTAGAACATGATAAAGTCAGTCTCCTTACTTTACTTAATGAGGAGGATGAATTTTGCTTTTTGTATAAAATACGTATATACCAAACAGAAAGCGTTCTGTTATCCATGCAAATGTAAGTATACAAGGCTCTTACCTATTCTCTTTAGAACTTGCATATTGTATGTACAGAATTGGTTATGCTAATTAAAACTCATTCCTTAGATCTTCCTATTGATCTAATAACTTCTAGAGCTGGTATAATATGAGTAAATAGCGATACGTTGGCCCATACTGCTTAAGATATCGGTTAAAAAAGAAAGTGTTCATTTAAGATACTGCAGTTTAGTACTCCCTCCGTCCCATTAGTAGTGTCTGGTTTTTTTTGGGCATGGAGATTAAGAAAATGATATTTGTGTGGTGTATGTTATTTGATTTTTGGATAATTAATTTGTGGTCAAAAATTCTTTGCCCTTTAAACAAGACGTTACTAATGGGGTACCCCTTTCGGAAATACAAGAGACACTATTAATGGGACGGAGGGAGTGCTAGTAAATACATGTGTTGTTTCGTTACATTTTTGTGAATAACTTGTGCATCAGAGCTTTATTTTGTTGTAAGCTACCATTTTTTCCTAGTTCTGCTATTCTGTGTGTATATGGATTATGGCCTCATTCACCAGCATGCATAGCTCTTCTGGAGGACTTAAAGGTTACGGGTTTCTGTTTATTCTTATCGTAACCCTCATATGATGCAGGTAACCTTTTCAGGGATGTCCAAATAACAATAGGTAGATGTGTACAAGATCAATGTGGCCTCTTATTTCCTCACTCTCAAAACATTAAATCTTCTAGGAGACACTTTGCATTTGTCTCTCTAGCAAGTAAAACTCTTCCGTTTGTTTTATTCACGCTGAAGGGGCTTAAGTTATTATCTTATTTGCTGCAGGGGACTTCTTCAGAGACCTCCAGGAAGAATTTCGCAACTGGGAGGAAACTGTTGGCACTCAAGGAAAACCCAAGAGCTTGTGGGAAGAATTAGCGGTGAGATGCTTTTGAATATCGCGCCATTTTGTGAAACGCGTAAACATAGGCGGTTTATGCGTCTGATCGTTAATACGGGTATGATGCAGGAAATAGGAGAGGAGTTTGTTGAGTTCTTAGAGAAGGAGCTAAACATTACAGATTCAGAGGACGTCGAAAACGACGACAAGAAGCCTTCAATGGGGAATGAATCATATGGTAGCAAAGGCACTGCAGAAGCTAATCCAAAGGAGGCTGATAAAGGGGGAGCAAGCATTAATGATAATATAGATGATATTGAAGCAACCCTTGCCCAATTGAAGAAAGAATTGGGTTTATAACTGACTTGAAAAAGTTGCTTGAATACTTGTATTTATAGTATCTGTAGATTGATGACATCCACAGTAGATGTCAACTTCTTGTTCTTTGGATTGCTGTTGAAGTTCAGGCATAAAGGTACAATTTTTTTTTCTGAGTTTTAATGATGTAATAATAGTGGAGATCAAGCAACAATGCCTCAATCACTTGCAAGACTTGATAGGCTGCAATCTACAAACAAATACAAAATGAAACTAGAGATATAAAACACTCACTCTCAACATTATTTCTGTTATAAAAGTATTGAAAACTCAAAAAAAAGGTAACGACAAATTGAATATCCATATCTGCACGATTAACACATTACTCTCAAGAAAACACAAAGTCAGCAACTACATCACCATCTAAGGAAACTACGCTTTCCATAACTGCGAAACCACATTATTACCCGAACAAAAAATGCAACCAAATCTACGAAGAGCAATTCCGAGCATGTAAAATCCTCATTAGACCCAACAGAATGTGTAAACAGTTTGAGCATACCTTTCAGAATCTCTCTCCAAACCGGAAGAATACTGCACCGGTTCCAGAGTTGTGATCAACAGCATACTCTACTCTCACCAGTCCTAGTTTCGCCCCAACACCGTACGAGGATCCCTGTCCCCTTCTTCTGTATACCTCCGTCGGATTTCCTTTGACATCCTTCGAAGTCCCAAGATCATTTCCATGCTCTGCAAACACATAGGCATGTGTATTCCTCACGGGTATCCGGAGCTCCGTAGCCAGCTACAGATGAATAGAATGAGCATCAGAGTCTAAGTAAGACCATGGCTGCACAAAGAGAACTGTGCAACATAGAAACAAGTCAAACAGTCATACCTCGAGTATATTTCTAGCAGCTCCCAGCTCTCCCATGTTATAACCACGGACTGAATAAGGTCCGCCCAAAGTGAATGCATCATAACTGGGAAGATCTCCAACACAACCACCATAACGACCATGGAGGACTAGAACGGGAGGTGGTGGCTTCCCAGCACCTTCCTCTACATTCTTCAACTGGAGAAATCGGGTTACAGTTAACTGATGGCGATTGAAGAATGGAAACTTGCTACCAATTCCGAGACCTTGGTCAAGCTGTGAAACATAAAAAAGATGAAGAGAAGTTAGTGACGAAACCTCTACTGCATATACTAAATGGCAACTATAGAGACAAAACAAATCAGCACCCAAAACATTATTTCATGTTAGAATCTGCGCAAAGATTTAAAATAGCAGCCTTCAACATTGACATTGACCATCCATCCACATGTTTTCGAAAAACTCATTAAGGTCAAGATATATAAAAATGATTAGTGAAATAAAATAATCTTCAGAAGGATTACTCTGAATAGTAACTCAGCAGATTAGAGGAAATCGCCAAGAAGAAATTATGAATCCTCAGAGATACTGGTCAAAGCAGTGGATAGAAGGTTCTTCACATTACAAGATTCGGTTGAATATGTGATTGTTTTGTTTTAAATGATTATACTGGCAGCTTCTCACCTGGAACACGTTTCTATCGCCAACTATAGCCCCATTTAAAAATTTTGTGTTGTCACGCGTGATATTTGCTTGCAGAAAAGCCATACGATCAACTCCAGTGCCGCTGAGTGTTGTGGGAGGTCCGTCTGCACTAACTCCGCCACTTGGCAATACCCTTTGACCGTTAGCAGAAATGTGACTGCTTTCATCACGTGTTGTTATTTCCTCCATCACAAGCCCATAGGTAAACTTGCTTTGCCGTGTGAAGTTCTACAAAAAGTGACATTAGACGTGTGTCTATGTAATAATCACTAATCAACATTTAGCTCATAAGAAAGCATCTTATTTATCCTATTCTCCTCTATATTTAAACAGTCAAGATTAGTAACTTATAAAGTTCTAATTTTAGACTGATTCCAGACCTATAATATATATGTAGGAAGTAATAAAGCTCATTGACAATCTATACCTCCGTGAAATTGGCTTTCATCCCAGCTCTGTCAACCCATATAGGGGGAACTTCTTCTATTCCAGGTCCTCCTGTGAAGACTGGGCTCAGCTTTCTACTATTGAAGCAACTAGCGCGGAAGGTACGGTTGCGAGGATTGTACACACCATCTACATAAGGATGGACATACTCTAGCTTGAAAGCAAGATCATCCTGTGCATGGATTCATACAAATTTTAAAATGTTAAATGTGAGATTATACTTCATTCTATAAAGAAAACTTTCGTGAATACTGCAGTTAAATTTACCTGGGGATTGAGGAAATTACTGGTGGTCACTGAACCAAGAAGTGACCTATTCAAACCATTAATATTTCGATGCTCGAAAGAAACTGTTCCACCAGGTTGGACTGATGCCTGAGCAACATTTTGACGACCAATAAAATACTTAGCAATCGAATTGAACACCAGTTAATTAAAAAACTTAGCTTTCACATTATTTACCAGTGTCGGACGCCCCCACGGCCAGGAACAATACTCCACTCTGTACTAACTTCAGCAGACTTTTGTTCTAGTTCCTTAAGCTTGATTTCAACAATAATCCCTCCGTCATTCTTCTCATCCGGGCGAGGGTTGACCTCAATGTTGGAAAAAAGAGCTAATGAATTGATATTTCTCAATGCTTGCTTCCCAGCCTCAATATTGAAGACTTGTCCTTGGCGGAGCTGTTAAAAGTAACACAACATAAATCCAAGGCAAACACTTTGAAAAATTGTTTCATATATACACCACAGGAAGCAAACACAATCAAATCCACAAAAAAATTTCAGGATTGTTATACCGAATGCACAATACAAGATCAGAAGTCAGAAGCAAGCATCTTCAAATACAAAAAGATGCACTACAAAGATGATACAAGACTATAGTTCTAACGGGATGGGATCATTGTCCAATAAATCCCTGTCCAATTGGTGTCTGATTTAAAACGATGTAGTTTTGTATTAAAAAAATGCACTCTTTAATTATTTATTAAATCCTTTTTTTCAATCTTATCCTTTTAATTTATAATTTTTCAATACAAAACTACGTCGTTTTGAATCGGACACCAATTGGACACGGATTTATTGGACAGGTGATCTCATCCCAGTTCTAACAGGTTCCAAATAGCAGCATAAAACGAAGAGTGTGAATCCCTAATTCATAAACTAAGTGAAATGGACTCATTACTGCAAACGGATCATTTCAATAACCCATTCCATAAACCTTATAATAACTAGTCAAACAAATGAGTTGTACTTAGTAACCTAGAATCCAGTACAATTATCCACTTAATCATGTTAAATATATGCCACAATGAGTAGAGCTATTATATACAATATATACCTGCTTTGGCATTTCTCTCTTTATCACAGGGTACTGAGTATTCCCCTCGCAGACATTACCGAGCTTATCATGGAACTGAATCACCAACTGCGTGATATCGCCCTCCACCACTTCACAAACCACTTCTTTAGTATTCAAATTACCAAAATTTACTACTTGAGCACAGGCATATCCGTTTTCGTGGTACCACTGCTGCACCCTATCCCTAATCCTCTGTAACAATCTCGCACTCACCTTCCCCTGGTCCCTCAGCATCTCCAGAATCTCCCTCTGTACTGAGGCAGGCAGCAAACACGGTCGAGCCCTGTCGATTCTCCTCCTATAATCCTGCTCCTGGCTCCTGTAGAACTCCAACCTTTCCTTCTCAGTCATATCAGCATCCATCTCAATAGGCTTAGACTGCGGCATGAGGCCGACGTTAATACACCGGAATCGGTCAGCAGATTGCCATGTAGATTCGAGGAAAGGAATAGTTATGTTAATGGTGCCATCTGGATTCGTCTTCATCTCCAAATCCACTTTCTCGAACATTCCGCTGGTGGCAAGTGTTTCAAGCTCCTTCTGGAGTTGCGCCTTGGTGTAAACTCCACCAGGCCGAAGAGTCACCATCTCAAAGAAGGAGTCCTCCGTCCCTACAGAAGATCCGCGCCGCTTATCGAAGAACAAGATCTCCGAAACCTTATACTTCTTGAATCCACTCAGCTTGTTCAGCTGAACAACGATGTTCGCAGGCAATCCATGAAAATCCCAATCGCGTTGGGGCTCGTCGTCTTTAGCATTAGCTGCGGGAGACAAAAATTTCCAGAAACCACCTCCTCCACCTCCACCATTCCCACCCCCGCCACCGCTACTGCCGCCTCCACCTCCTCCGCCGCCGCCAAAATTGATTATAGATTCGCCGCCGGATAAGATAGGGTTGACAATATTGAACAGAATGCAGGATGCGGCAGATACAGCTACGGATTTGGGCGAAACAACAGACTTCAAAACAAACAGCGGAGATTTCGAAGGTTTAGGGTTTACCGAGGAGGAAGACGGTGCGGGAGATGGAAGACTGCAATGTGAAATTGAAGTCGGTGAACGAACAGAGGAAACAGCGGCGCTCGCGTTCCCAGTCCGGCTACGTCTCGAAGATGCCGAAGAAGTGAGGGGTAGGAGATGCGCCGCGGCGGCGAACGTCGACATTGCGGTGGCACAGTTTCGATAAGGCAGAGGAGGAGTGAGAGTCGAATTCGGCGGCCTAAGGGTTAATATCAAATTATCATTAGTCATCAGAATCTAATTTCCTTTTCATTATTATTATCCAAATTTCTTACTAATATTTATCATGTTATTTTTATCAATTTCCTTATTAATACTCCCTCCCTCGCTTCCTCCCAATTATCTTTCACTGGCCTAAAATCGGCTGTTTTTTAGACTGAAGTTTGATAATGGATTGATGAAATTTAAATTTTAATCAAATAGCTGTTATTACTATTTTTTATTACTATTTTTGATAGTGATGACAATTTTACGGGTCGGATCGGATAGTATAGGACCCGAACTTACCCTGCAGCATGGACCCAAGTTCAGACCGTACGGATCCAAAAAATCGGACCCAGCCCCATACTCGCATGGGTCGGGTCTACCGGGCCCAAACATGTGAATTAAAAAGCATATTTTATAACTGAATTTAAATAAGTAGTTCAACATACATCAATCCGAATTTGATTTAAGCAAAACAAAAAAATTAACAGCGAGTGCTGGAATTTGGAGGCGGCGACACCTTCTTTCTCAATTCTTCTCCCAAAAACTTCAATTGACTGCAATATGCGGCTGTGTCTTGAGAAGCAAGAAGAAATATTACTAACAAAAAAAAATTAAAGAGATTATATTAATCGATAATTTTATTTAGATTGAATAATAAAATAAAATTATATATGTAGCGCGGGTCTGAAATGAGGCAGAGCAGGGGTGGGGTAGGGTGGGTAGAAGAATTAGACTTGGACCCGCCCCAGACCCGTATAGGGCGGTTCCGGACCCGCCCCGTGCATCTGCGGGCCTAGGTATAACTTGCCCCATTGCAGGGCGGGTCCTTCGGATCCGGTTCCGACTGCCATCTCTAATTTTTTATCCTCTCAATATAAACCCATACATAAAATTGTTAATGTGAATTAAACTCATGACCTTTGATCACAAAGTTAGCACTTGATTGTTATATTATTCCATGGAAACACCAATTATTATTATTAGTTCATCATTAGTTATTTAAGAGTAATGATTATTAATTACCATCAGATAATAACTATTTATCCTTCATTATTCTTTTCCAATTACTAAATTAGTGATCCTCCACAGCCAACCGTCTTGAATTAGTAATTACAACCAGATGTCAAAGTACTATTTAAGGAATAATTAATTGAACTTAGTTGGTTAATCACTCGGATTGTAGCCCATTGAAAGAGGCGGAAAACATGGCTTAAATTGAGGTGGCTGCTGCTTCTTATATATATTTCTCATTTTCAAGATTTGGAATAAAATTCAAATTTCCCTCGTCGTTAGAAAATCATCTAAAACGAAAAACTGCAATGGCTCAGCTGGAGAGGAGAAAGGAGTCATCGGAGAGCCAAAAATCGCCTAGATCTCAATCTCAAACATCGCCCTCTTTTGAGCAGATCCTAAGAGGTATTTGTATTCTCTTTTCTTATACTATTATCAAATCAAATACATAATTTTAATAATTAATTAATTTAGATAATTATTATTGTGTAATATAGTTGAAGATCCTTACTGGTCGACGAATGCATCGCCTGGGGTTCGAGCATGCCACGAGCATGCAGAGTGCCCTAGTCCTTGCCCTTCGCAAGTCAAGAAGTCCGTACTTGCGAAGGTCAAGGAGAGGGCCAAGAAGCTTAAATGCAGTCTGAGTGGTAGGCGGAAGCAAATCGAAGTGCACGATAACGAGGTCTACGATCATAGCCACGATCAAAACCATAACCACGGCCACAACCTTAGCCACGAGGCCCACGACCACAACAACAACCACAACCACGGCCACGACCATTATTATGATCACCACCACGATCACGTTACTCCTTGCTGGACCGCTACCTTGGAAGACGAGTACCTCAACGAAAAAGATTATGATCCTGAATACCTAGGCGCTCCAAGTAAGAAATCGATCATTTTTCTTATTTTTTCTCAAATGGTCTATTATTCGTATATGAGTATATCGTATGATGGGTCTCAATCGTTCTCACGTATCTACCAAGAATTTTTTTGTCCCACAATTTCGTTTCTCGCACAAGAACTTACTAAATTATCATTGTTCGATTTACCCAGTGTACGAGTCGGAAGCAGCACCTGAGTGTTTGAAAGAGACGGCGAGACAGCACCCAAGGGCGGTGCCTGTCGTGTCGGAATGCCATAGGGCACCAACCATGGCGAAACAGGAAGCAGCGCTACACGAAAATGAGAACAAACCAGCTAGCCCAAATACGACCACGACCGCGACCAAACATGAAGCTACACCGCGAGGGAATGATAACAAACCGGCCACCCCAAACATGTACACGACCCCGACCCCGACCACAACCCCAACCTACCATGAAGCTTTATTACACGAATATGATAACAACCCGGTTAGCCCATATGCGAACATGATCGCAGCTAAGACCAACCGCGAAGCTTCACCACAAGGCACGAACAGCCCGTACGCCAACATGATGGCAACCAAGACCAACCGCGAAGCTACACCACAAGGCATGAACAGCCCAAATGCGAATATGATCACGACCCCCACCAACCATGAAGCTATATTACACGAATACGATAACAAACCGGTTAGCCCAAACACGAACATGATCACAACCAAGACCAACCGCGAAGCTACACCACAAGGCACGAACAACCCAAACACGAACACGTTCACAGCCAAGACGAACCACAAAGGTGTACCAGAAGGCACGAACAACAGCCCAAACACGAACATGATCACGACCGAAGCTGTACCACAAGTAATTGAAAGCAAGCCGGTCAGCCCAAGCACGAGCATGGTCACAACCGTAGTCAAACACGAAGCTATACCACAAGAAAACGACAACAAATCGAACATGATCACAAATGTGACTCAAACCGTGTCCGATAAACTGGCTCCAGCCTGTGCTGCTGTATCAAATGCAACTCACAACATGACTGAAACTGTATCCGACAAACTAGCACCCGCCCATGAAGCAGTATCGAATGCAACTCACCAGATTAACAGAGACACCATCACAAACATACCTGGAGCTGTATCCGAGAAACTGGCTCCAGCCTGTAATGCAGTATCGAATGCAACTCACAACGTGACTGGAACTGTATCGAATGCAACTCACAATGTGACTGGAGCTGTATCGGAGAAACTGGCTCCAGCCCGTGAAGCAGTATCGAATGCAACTCACAACATCAGCACTGAAACAATCACAAACATACCTTCAAATGTATCTGACAAACTGACTCCAGCCTGTGCTGCTGTGTCTGATGCAACCCATCAGATTGCTAGTAAGCTTGCTGGCATCACTGTTACATCTCCGAAGGCACGAGAACGGGCACAAGAAACGTCGAGTGAAGATATTGTTGCTTTTTCGGAGGCTGAAGTGAAGATCATCAATGAGGATGAGGGGAACCTGAAGCAATGCACAGGCGGCAGTCCTCAAACATGGGACAAGGGCGTTTCTGTAAAGGAGTATTTCTTGAACAAGCTGGAGCCCGGAGAAGACGAAAGAGCACTCTCACAAGCTATAACAGAGGCTATCAGTCCGAGGAAGTCCACCGGGGATGCAGGTGTGGTGGATAAGGTGAAAGGGGCCGTCACTTCCCTTTTCCGGCAGGAAGAGTCCTCAAACTCGCCGCCAAAATCTCAAGGCTCACCTTCTGCTACTCTTGCCACTTCAGAGGTTACGAAGACAGTTCAACTGAACCGTGTGCATATACAAGAACCTAAAAGCCCGTATCGTGCTGCTCCTGCCTCTGCCCCTGCAGTTTCAAGTGTTGAGCCGACACCTCAGCTGAACCGTATGGCTTCGGCCCACTATCGTTCTTCCAAACTTTTGAACACGGACAGCAACACCTCATCATCTGTTATCCGTCTGACCAACAATGATCTTGAAGGTGATATCCTATTATACTTCACTCTTGTACTACAGCACAGAGTCTATATTATTTTGTTTCTAGCAGATTAACCATGAGATTCAGAATAGAAAACAAAAATATTTCAAGATATTTTATGAATTCATGTTAAGAAAAAGTTAACTTGAGTATAATTCATGAACTGATGTGGATGGTGTCACAGTTTATGAGGAAGAAAACCATGGCAAGATTCTCCAAACCAACTGAAGTGAAGACATATGACTTTTGGAATGCTTTCGCTTGCACACCCAGTGAGCAGAGCAGAATTTAGCGTATAGCTATCCCTTTCATGTAATCTTTTTGTTTCTATATCTGCCTGAGTTCAGGCTGAGGTTTAGAGCCTTATTCTGACTCATTTGTGGTGCAGAAAACCTCAGCCTTCTTCACATGTGAATACTAGTAAAATGGCATGTAAAGCTTATTCATATATGGACATTTGATATTGGTAATATCAGAGTATGCAATCGACTTCATAGCTCTTCACAATACATTTATATCTTTTTTGAATTTATTATACTAGAACTTCTAACAATTTAGAATATCTTATCTTCTGTTGATGAATAATAAGATCAGAGGTCATCCCATGACATGCACATTTTATAGGGACTTAATAAGGAAGCGAATCAATGGACACACATAGTTTGTCAAGAAACACAAGAAACAAACCAATGGACATGCATAGTGAATACTTAAAACTCTATACTACAACCATTCAAGTTAATGGTCACATATTTCTTTTCCTAAGTGCTCATTCTCCCTCAAGCAAAATTTGTATATTTATATCAGTCACTAAAATTCAGACAACTTGACGAAGTGGAATTTACCTGTGTACTTTTTTTTTTTTTCAAGTGTTGCGTGCATCACTTGCAGAATAGTTACGTGTTGAAGAAGAAAATTGAGCAATGAATCTGTGATGTCAAATTGGAAGACTAATATATACGTGTTTACTTATAGACATCAAGAAACTGAAACCTGGAATGGCAGCTCCCAGCCAAGTTGAAGGCTTTCACTTCAAGATTTTGGATTCGATTTCTTCCAAGCTCAACCCTTTGGTCTCAGGAACAATGGTCACCACAAACACAAGTGCAAGGATTGCAATTGCCCCAAATAGAAGAAATAGATTCTCGACTCCGAGTAACTCCTGCAGAATGGGATATATTTTTATTCTTTTTGAGATCTTCTCACACATAAATGAATTCCTCACAACTGGATAAAGATGGGGGTATTATCAGTACCTTCAACGGATAGAAAGCAAAGGTTACTAATGCGTTTGAGCCAAAATTTGTAAGTACTGCAAGGCTGATACCCTTTCCTCTTGTCTTAATAGGGAAAATCTCAGACACCATTAGCCAACTGATAGGTCCAAATGATATCTGGGACTCAAAACATTAAGAAAATTAGTGTCTGGCAGCATATGGTTCGAGTGATCGTGATTCAATTTCAAGCGCCATTTATATGAAAAGACTTCAGTACGCAATGTAATCACCTGATAGCAACCAACATAGAGAAGCAGTGCAGCTACGGCAACAAGAGGAAACCCTCCTAAGAACTTGTAGTATGCAGAAAGCAGCAGCAGTGAGAAAGCCTGTGATCAATGTAGGAAGTCGAGTTTTAGGTATAATTTCGCTTGATTTAGCAATTAGAAATCGAGTTCATTTGAAAATCATTGGCAATATGAGTTATTAATCGGTTAAATACAAAGTCAGCAAGGACGGAAGGCTACTTACAAGCCCGCCAACCCCTCCTATTAGCAGGGGTCTTCTTCCAAGATCATCAACCTTCAGTACAGCTATTCCTGTCATGAGCAACTGCAAAAACAAACAACAAAGATTAGGCCGCTCAGTTACCTATGATGTGAAGTTTATTTTACTTTGTAAAAGCAAATCAACAAAAGCTTTCACATCAGAATTGTTTTCCCTCACAAGTACCTTAAATACACCCACAACGACTGAGAGTTTTGTTGCATCAGCAGCAGCAGAAAATCCAGCACTCTTTGGACAAATGACAGGAGTAACGAACCATTATCTCAAAAAACAGCAAGAAAGATGAGATCAAATATGAAATTAGTAGAAGAATTTCAAACTATAAATTCAGAATACCTGAAGTATAGAACCTGCATAGTACAAAACACTTGGTTGCCCGGTAATCTGATACATTTACAGAGCATTCATATATTTCCGTGAAAAAAATAGACTAAGACAACAACTAAGATATATAACTGGACGCAGTGGTGTTAAACCTGCTGAAAAAGGACCAATCCTCCACCAATTATAAAAGCTTTCAGACTTGGGCCCTGAAAAATCTCGAGAAAACTTCCTTCTGAATCTTCACCGGAATATGCAGTTTTCAAGGAAACAAGGGTTTCTTCAATTTGCTTTTCGGATGCTTTGTCATGGGCAGACCTGCCTCTGAGTTTATTCAATGCAAGTATAGCTTTCTCCTTGTATTCTTGTAAGGGCCCTTTACCTTGAACAGCCCTAAGAAGTAACCATCGCGGGGATGGAGGGAGAGTCAACAAACCTAGCCCCATAACTAATGCAATTGGGGCACTGGATCCAAACATGTAACGCCACCCTCCAACAGCATTGATTTCGAAACTACCAACAAAGTAGCCTAACTGTGTCGAAGATTCAGGATTCAGCTTCTATACAAGTTACCAAAAAAATTTATTGGCCAGGATAAAGGATTTACCAATATCCCAAGAACTATGAAAAGCTCCTTTAGAGAGATTAAAGTTCCTCGAATCTGAGATGGACATGTCTCTGCTATGTAAAGAGGTGCCCCGTGCATTGCCTGCCGTATTAATTTGATAATCAGTTATTATTGGAAAAGTATCATTAAAAGGAAACATGTATTGAACAAGAAAAGCTCAGAAAGTTTACCATGCCAATACCAAGACCGTATAATAGTCTAGCTATCAAGAGAACTCCTAGTCCAGGTGCATACGCAGTCAACAAACCACCACTCAAATAAAGGAGGGATGCAATGATGAGTTCTCTTCTCCTTCCTAGATTTGATCAAACCAAGACTTATCATAATTTTTACTATGAGATTCAAAGAAAGTAAAATGTTCTAACCAAATAAATAGAGTACCGAGGAAATCAGCCAGGGGATATACAATGAGCGAGCCGAAAAGAGCTCCATAAAGGGAGCCGCTAACCTTGGATATGAAACAATAAAACCGTATGACTTAATGAATATGTCATCTTAATAGATTTCGGTAATGCAGTAGAATCATAAAGGCTATAAGCATACCACTAAACCAAGCTGAACAGCTGAAAGGTTGAACCAGTCTGTACCACTGAGCTCAGGTGACTGTAAAACCGAAACAATATCAACCATAACAAGACAAGAATTAGAATGCTCAAAGTGGGAATGCTACCTGCAAGGAAATAGCAGCACCTGAGGTCGCACCGATGTCATAGCCAAATAACAAACCCCCTAGAGCAGGAAACAGAAAGCTGAAAATAAAGCATAACGGTCACAATTCGACAAGAGTAATACGGACAGTAACATCCCCACAATTCTGTAATTAAGAGAGAACTATTCCTGTCAGTGAAGCAAATTTCGCACTTATAAATCAATATTATCAGTGATAAGCTACTGACTACTGTACGTTAAGATCATCCCAAGTTTTAGTTGTGAGGATTTTATGCCACAAACCTCGTAGCAATATTAATCCAAATCTATCAACATTTTCAAAATCTTCTCCAGTTCCAGCTTTAGTTTATTTTTCAATATAGCTACAATTAAACCAAATTAGAGAAAATACTTGGTCTGATAACCAGGAGCAAATAATTTATTTTGCATTCTTTTTCCATTATTATGAAGAATATAGAGAGGTAAATTCAAATTCAAGTTACTTCAAATCAAAAATCAAGGAGCTCCAGCAAGAAAAATGTGAATTAACACACTCATTGTGCTAAGTTCAGCCAGATTATAACACAAAATCCTCCTCAATTAATTACCAGGAAATAAAAATGAAACAAATAAAAGAAAATTCCAGAAGTAGAACAGTATGAATAAACCCTCACGGTAGTATAACAGAAAACCAAGCAAACTCCTCCTGCTCCGTAGCTTCGGAACTAAACGATTTAGCTTCATCCGATGCAGCTCCAACCTTCCAGCACACAAAAAATAAAAATCCCCAAATTTTCAAAGGTAACAAGACAAAAAAACGTAGTAGAAATTGCCACATTCTGTAATTACCTTTATCAAATTAGGTTTATTAGCAGACCGCAAAAAAGGCATTCTGAATCCTCCATCCTTAGCCAAAGCTAAGCAGCTTTGAGCAGACGGTCGAAGAGCGTTTCCGCCACCGAGGGTAGTTGCATTTGTTGGCTTTTGGGCGATGCAGTAATGTGTTTGTGGTTGCTTGTTCCAGACCTTCAGATTCAAGTTCAACAACAGCGGAGCGCAATTTAGAGCCATTTTTACTTCCACAGTTCGACAGCAATCGACATATGTCGTGATGGTGTCGAGTTCGGATATATAGCATAATTGTCATGTATAAATTTAGAATTTTCGCGAATTTGATTTTCCAACGATGAAGATTGATTTGATTCTTGTGGTGACCGGGCGATTGATGTTAACGTGCGTATAGTTTCGCTATCGAAGGTGAGGTCCATAAATCGGCGTGTACAGTGGAGAAGCAAAAACTGTTCAAATCGAGTTATTGCTTATTACACTTGTAGAACGTGAAGTGAAGAAATTGACAAAACTCCAAGCAAATCTTTGTCAGATAAAAATCACTTTCCAATTCCAATTAGGGATTGTTTGATATTTTAAGAGATAAAATATATAGATTCCGGTCTAGATTAGACTGAGTTTATCGGCGTGCAAAAAAGCTCGTTCGGCGTCTCTATTGTATTTGAGCATTATTAACGTAGAAGACATTGTTCAACCATCAATTATTCACTATCTTTTCAGCATTCAAAGCATTCAATGTAGAAGCAATTCACTCATCAATATCTTACATATGAAAATGTCAGTTTCATTATTCACTCAGCATTCAAAGCATTCAATGTCAATCAATAAAAAAAATTTGTAATCGAGACACTTGAAATGAAGAAGAAAATACATATTTTGTATACTCTATTGCAAGCCTAACCAGTTACATGAGAACTAAATTACAACTTCGCAATCGAGGACATAACGAGCTTCAGAATGACTTAATCGAGCTTATATGGCAAAATTCGCAAATGACAACTGAAAAATCTCCTAGTTCGTATTCGTAATCTAAGTTTTTCGTTATTTCACTTTTGTAATTCAATATTTTGTGATTTGTCGATCTTTTATTAATGTTAGTTTGTATGAATTTTTAGTTTTATTCATCTTTTCTACTAATTTTAGAGGGTATTTGGTTCATGGGTATCCTGTCCTACTATGAGAATCACTCGGGTTTGATATCAATATATCGTGTTTGGTACGTGGGTATCAGTACTCTACTATGGGTATCAAACTCATATGGGTATGGATTTTTTGATACCCAAGTGATTGGTGGGTATGAGTTTTATATCAAATTATACTTTATATATTATTTTTAAAATTGAAATTTATTTTTATAATAAGAATAATGATATAAATATATATTTTCAATTTTATAAATAACAAGTATCATTAGTTAGAAATATTTTAGTATGAATATAAAAATATTTTTTATAAAAAAATATATACACTTATGTTTGAAATAAATAACTTTATAAAAACGTAACTTTATAATTATTTTTAAAAATATTTATTTATTTTTTGTAAATACTCAAATAAGAGATATTGTATTTTTTATTAAAATATGTTTGTATTAAATTTCACAAAATAAAAAAAATCATATTATTATTATTTAAAATATTCACAAGATTATACATTCACATTGAGGTCTAAGTACAACCAAACATGATATTTAGTTATCATATACATTCACTAGTAAATGTTAAACATCATTAAAGAAATCAATCATACTCATACTCAATCATCCAACTATCATACCCATTCTCATTGCCATACCCGAATTTTTACCAAACGGCCCCTTAATATTTTTATTCAAAATTAATAATATGTTGAATTCAATAATATTTTAGTTGAGTGGTTGAGTGGTCACAAATAAACTATTAAAAATTATATGGTATGGTTGGTGAAAATATATACAAAGGAGAGATAAATTAGTAAAAACTTTTATTTGACTAACAGTGGTTTCAACAAAGGAAACACCTGAAAGGAAATAAAAGAAAAGAAACACATACCTTGGGATGGCATAGTGATGAAGGTGAGTGGCGCCATAGATAGGTCATGGGTTCAATTTCAGTGACACGTAAATTATGTGTCAGCTCACCCTATCACATTAAGGGTGGTTTAAGCTCTTACGTGTGGTTTGCGAGAGGGAGTGGGCACGAGGGGGGTTACGCGCCAAAGAAAGGTGCGGTTCCATCAACAAAAAAAAAAAAAAAAGCAAAAAAATATTTGAATTTAGTGACACGTGTCAGCAGATTATAGGGAGGATTAGTGTTTCAGCTCAGCACCCAACAAACCCCGGTGTGTATCAGATGAGGAACTGTTAAAGTACTCTGGTGAAAACAGAGTGAAAGGTATATTGTTCTTTCTAATCTTCAAATCCTGACCCTTGATTTCTATCCATCTGTAGTTCTAAATTACAGTTATTGTATCTCTTTGATGCGAGTAGATCATATGCTGATTTCTTTTATGATTTGTTCAAGTTGAGTAATGCAGAGGGTTGAGAGATTGAATCAAAATCCTGTCCCTACTAAGACACCTGGTCTCTACTGGACTATCCTCGTGTTCTTGACATACGCATTCATCCCTGTCCATCTGTATGTACATATTCAACTAGGTTGAAAGCGAAAGAGAACACAAAAGTTACATTGTTATGGAGAAACAAGGTTGAAAGGGTAGCATTGACATTTGACACCAGTTGGGGAAAGTTCAGCATACGACCTTTTCAAATTCAGCTAAAATCAAGTTGGTTGTGTTTACATCCTCTCCTTGACCCGCATCATCCAGATCGTCGTCGTCATCTTCAGCGTCGTTCTGAACAGGAGTGGGAGTTGGTGGTAGCATCTCTAAAGTGTGGATTGGGAAATCAGAATCGGAGAGAAAAAATAGTTGTAAGAAGTGAAAGTATATCAAGTTGGACGATTAATGATACCATCTGGCAAAGGTGTGTTCACTGTATTGTTGTAGTCTTCATTTACACCTCCTTGAAATTGTGTATCTATCCAGGTAAGAATAATCAAATCAACCAAGTTAGTGTGGATTTATGCTGTATCCTACAATGGAAAGAAACAAGAACTTAATGGTACTACAAATGAATAATAAATTAAGATTTACGCATTAAATCAACTTTCTATCCCATCACAAACTAATAAGTCAAAAATCAAAACCAAATCTCGAATAAGAAAGGAAAAAAGGATAGAGAGTTGAGGGCCTTGAGGCAATAAGCAAATCTCTGAGGAATCCTAGCACAAATCTTACCCCATTTGAATTACCAGTCAAATTTCAATTAAGAAATTTGAAGAAAGTGGCGATCACATACCAAGAGTATTTAGAGATTACTGCTGAATAGTAACTAGCTTATTGATGAATAGAAAGAACTGCAAACCCACAATTGGCGAAAAATGGAAGGATGAGTCAAAAAATAAAAAGAGAGATAGCAAGGTTGCGAAGCTAAACATATAGCGTGTTTAACTTGGTGTGTAATCACATGGCACATAACTTTTTGCACAATATTTCGAATTCGAATTTAAATTAATCATAATGAGACAAGGGGAGATAGCTTATTTGTGAATGTCCTTAATTACTAAATCATAGTTAACGGTCTACAACTTGGCAAACAATTTGGAAATGCATCAAATGAGTTCATTAAGGAAGTCTGCACCTTTCCCATTGAAATAAAGAGAATGCATGTATACACAAGAAGCCCACCTTTGATTCATATGATGTACTACACGAAGATCCATCTTGTTGCGGAATGCATGCCGGATGATATGCAGCATCACGTTTTCGCTTCCCATTAGCCATGAAGAAATCCTGTATTTATGTACCCAGCATTATGTCTCTTAGACTCTTACTAACTGAAAGAGCAATAAAGATTAATAAAAAAAATATGCTGGAGAAAAATAAATCAGTAATCTTTTATTTTCCCTTCCATCCTGAAAAGTGGAAACGGATGCTTTTAATTTATTAGTATTCTTTAGAAACTAGGCTTTTGTTTGGCAACTGACAGTCATGTCCTTCTCTTGAACTTCTAGTCATTTTAAGAGCATTTTTTGCAAGTATAGAAGTTTCAGAAATTCATAGATGGTAGTGTCCGTCTTTAGACAAACTTAGGAAAAGTGAACCAAAAATGACGATAAACCTGAGTTGATGGCCGCTGAGGGGCTCCCCCTTCCCGACCTTCAACATAAGCTGCAAGAAGAAAGATACTATTCAATACTGAAAACCATAAAGTTATTGCAACGCCTTGTAACAGCATAAATATTTATACAGAACCCCTACATAAATATTGTTATGTAATGATTGTTTATATAGAATATTCTAAAATTGTGCTCACCGACATTCACATCAAGGTGAGGCCTTTGATTTAACCAAGGTGCTGGTGGCTGCAGATCAGGATAAAAATCTCAGATTCCAGAGAGAAAAAGGAGTATACAGAAAGCTATATCATTAAACAAACCACATGAGACGGTATATGAGATTCCAGAAACAAAATACTCCAATTCATGTGCCAACATAACAAAAGTCCAACATAAGGCAAGTGCAAGAAATGACTACAACACGAACAAAAAACAACGAAATAATTATACCATGAATGCATTAGGCCTTGCCATTCCAACTTTCATCTCATGAGCACGACCATTTTCATTATTCGACACATATTCATTAGGGGTGATCGTCTGAGTTGTACCAGGCAGTGGTGACTGCATTGGAGTTTGCAATGGAGTCTGCACACCCAAAATTCAATAACAGAGCATTTCATACTCCCTTTTCAATTTCAAATTTTGAGCCTCAGGACACAAAAACTGAGACCTCACCGGAGGAAAGAGTAAATCAACAGTAGGAGATTCGTACTCCTCAGTGCCTTCATACGGTAAATTGAGGTCATGAACAGGATTATGCGTGATAGGACCCAAAATTGCTCCAGCTCGCAACATCTTCAGTTCCCATAACTAGGGGTGAAAAAGGATCGAATGCGGACGGATACTGCTCTTCCCATATTTGATCCCATATTATTTTCTCGGATTCGGATTCGAATACGGGAAGGCCGGATACGAATACGGATTCGGAATATTCGGGATACGAATACAGGGCGAATATATGACGGATTCGGATCGAATTCGAATAACAATAATCGGATAATATGATTCATAAATAATCATCTATTTGTGATTCCAATACATGAAAAAATTACGTAAAACAATATTTAATAGAAGCAATTAAGCACCATTACTTAATTTACTTAATTTAAGCATTTCAGAAATCATGTTAAGCATTTCAGAAAGCAATTAAGCACCATTACTTAATTTAATATATCTAAAATTGGATACAAATTTAATATATCAGAAATAAATCATGTTAAGCATTTCAGAATTCATGTTAAACATTGGATACAAATTTAATATATCTAAAATAACTTGATAATTAATAAATAAAATTAATAATTAAATGAGGTATTAGATAATTATTAATTGCACAATTTTTTTCTTTTTTCTTTTCTTTCTCTGTCGGTTCCCATGTATGTAGACCTCACCCCACCACAACCCCCTTTGTCTCCTCCATCTTCATTTAATTAATTACTTCACTTTTTCTTTGACCAAACTCAGCTCCCCCTTTTCCTCATTAATCTTTGTCCTTGTGTTTTTCAGCATATCAGAAGGGAATTCATTAGACCTCAATAATTTACCAGAAGATTTCACCCGCAGAGACGGTATACAAGCCTCCCGTGGGGGTTCATTCTTGCTTCTTTAATTATATTTCCCAAGATTATGCTCTTGCTCGAAAAAAGTGGAACTTTCTACTTTCAATCCCTAGATGTGTTTTTTTTTTCTTGAATCATGTGATGTTTATTTCAGTTCTGGAAATTTGGAAAGAGAACCGACACCCCTATCGGACGCCTCCGCCGCCTTCACCCTCAATTATAATTTACCAGAAGATTTCACCCGCAGAAACGGTATACAAGCCTCCGGTGGTAGTGGCGCGGCGGGGGAGAGGTGGTAGTGGCGTCGGCACGTCGCGACGGCGAGAGGTGGGACGCCGGCGATAGGTGGGACGGCGGTGAGTTTTAAGGGAGATGAGGTCCGAGTCCGAGGGGGAGAGTTGGGGCTGGGGGTCGGGGGATAATGTGAGTAGAGGGAGAGTAGGTTTAAGTTTTTTTTAATATATTTCTTAATATTAATTTATTATTATATTATAAAATTAATTATTAAATATTTCGAATATTCGATTTCATAATTCGGGAAATATCTGATTAAATACGGGAAAAATCGGATACGGGCGGATAATGTAAAATCCGAATTCGAATACGTATCCGATTCAAGATATCCGGATTCGAATCCATATCCGACCGGATACTAGAATTGCGCCCCAAATTAGATTCCGATCGAATACGGCTCCGGATCGGGTGGATAATATTCGATCCGTTTTCACCCCTACCCATAACTGCAGATTTTACATCTTGAACTCATCAACGGTTAAACTCCAGCGACAGATTCAATAATTCTACAAAATCGAAACCCTCCCCATTCAATCTGAATCATACATTGAGCCAGCAATTCAGATACGCCAAAAAAGAGTTCGACGAGTCAAGTATTTTTAAAACCCTAAAACAAATCCTAAAACAAACAGACAAATCAGATAGAGATGGAAGAACAATTACTCCTTGAAGCTTGTCGAGAACTCCGTCTTCCGGACCGCTATAGTGGCTGATCTCATCGCGAACCTTGTTGATGACGTCCTCAATTACATGAATGTAAATTTTATTGGTTATTTCCGAGAGAAACCGAAATCGCTCGAGCAAACAAATAAAAACACGAATGCTCATGAGTAGAGGAAGACATTGCGAATTAAGATGAAGCTAAAAATCTACATGAAATGTTAGTAGATGGACATTACGATTCAAGAAATTGTGATAAAATCATAAATCTTGAAGATTGTTTATAGTTTTTTATGTTTTTGAAAATTTGTCTAAACTTTATTTTTATTATTAGTTTTCTTGCTCTAGTTATAATCTGATTTTTGAGTTTATTGGATATTTAATAATTATATTGACTTTCTTACCATTTTGTGATTTAGTATTGACAGTTACACATAAGTTTAATTAGAAATATGCATAAATTAGTATTTGTTTGTTCATAACTTTGATGATCCAATTACTATATATGTTTTTTCATTTTAATTACATACATATCTATGCTCGGATTATGCATAACTTGTTTTATATTTATGCATACTCATTTTTTATTCCATATATTTATGTATATTCATTTTTTTATTTTTAAGAAACTTGTTATTCATGCATATGTATGTTTAGATTAATGCATAGCTTGTGTTATGTTTATGTATACTCATGTTTTATGGCATAATTAAATAAATTTAATAAATACTTATTTAATACTCTAACTAATCATATATTGAAAATATGATTACTTAATGATGCATAGCTCATAAAAACAATATTCTAACTAATCATACATTGAAAATATTTCTAATAAAAATAAGAATTCTAACAAAACATGAGTATCTTTCAGATCTCAAAGCTCAATATCTATAAATATGTTATCCATATGCTTGTATTCAACTTCATGTCCTTGAAATCACTTAAGGTTTCTTGTTCAATTGTTTCCTTCATTATGTTTTCTAAGTCAACCATTGTTACACAAAGTGAACCCTCAAAAGCCTTAGTTGCTTGAAGCCTCTCATTGCAATTCAAGTATTCCATTTGCTTTCATCACCTTTGAATGTCTTAAAGTGCTTCATCAAATACACCCATGCGGGAAAAATTTTGAGATTCGGTTTTTTCGGGCGGATGAAGTGTGTAAACATAAAATTTTCTACACAATACAGTTTCATGCATAATGCAGATAAGATTCATGCATGAAGAGTAACATATTTATGCATATAGAAGGAATCCAACAGTATTGAATACTCAGTCTCTTCAAGTCACAAAACCATTATTTATAGTTTCATGCATATTTCATGTCAAAGTCATACATACAAGCTATATTATTTACGCATAGAGAATGAATGCAACAATCATGATAATATAACTCTACTTTTATCACCAATAACACACTATACTTTCATGCATATTGCTACTCAATTTCATGCATATTGCTACTAAATTTCATACATAATATCCAACAGAATCATACATATAAAGCAAATGCAACAATAACCACACAAAAAAAACCCTCGCCCTCCTCAACAAATCAAAAGCTAAAATTTCATGCATTTGAATATACACATTTATGCATACTATCCAACAAATTTATGCACATCAATGAAAATTACCACCAATGTTAAAACTTGTTTTATAGATTCAGATCACTATGCATACAGTTTCATGCATATTTAAGCTCTAATTCATGCAGACGATTCTACATGTTGATGCATATTACTTCGGAACACATACCTTTGTCCAAGCATTACAAATTGCATTCATATTTCTATTCACATTTATGCATATTGTCCTACAAATTTATGCACATAATGGAAATTACCACCAATGTTAAAACTCTGTTTTCTAGAATCAGATCATTATACATACAATTTTATGCATATTTATGCATACATCTTTTGAAGGGATAATCAATCTAGATCTATACCCGTAATAGTATATGTAATGTATGTTTAAGTTTTATATTAATTTTTTATAAGGTGGACGCATAATCATTTTTAGTATTTCTGCATTTTTTTAGTTATTATTTATAGATAACTTCTTAAAGTTTGTTATTATTGCTATTGTGCATGTACGAGTTTGAAGCATATTTTTGTAATTGTTGATGCATAATATTAAGTTACTTTTTGTAGTCGTTTTTAGTGGTTAAATTTATGAATTCGATGAGGACTATTAATGAATAAGCATGCTTTGAGCTATGAATGTAGAATGCATTACAAATTGCTTATGAATACACTAGTTTTTACCACAAAATGCAATTAAATATTATAAAATGTATTTGCATAGTTTATTATTTGTGAATGCAACAATTTATAAAGGATAATGCAACAAATCATAAAATAAAACGCATAAAAAATATGCGTATATATTTATTTATTTTTGAGGAATCTGTGCATATAATCTAATGCACTTAACATGCATATAATTTTTATTCTTATTTTTTAATTTTAATTTTTGGACAACGTTCCATTCTTTATGACATTCTTCACAATATTGAACTCGCAGTACCTTCAACAACTTCTTGCTTTGTTGTGCAATACCAATTTTTCCATGAAGCAACTTCACTAGTATTATATCATTTGCAATAGTCTTGCACTCGTAATTTTGAAACATATGCATCCATATTATTCACAAATTGCATTAGTATATGTAAGCATATGCAACACGAAATTAATAAAAATCATTTTCATATACGAACCAACGCATGACAAATAATAACCAATTCATTGTGTAGCATCCATAAAATTTCTTATTTATGCATCAAATATTATGCAGTTTTGCAATAACCATAATATATTATACATACCATATCCTAATAGCAACGAAATAAATAACCAATCCTTTTACATTAAATCCACTGCGAAACTAATTTATCAAACCAACAAGTTCGTATCTTACCATCATCAAGTTGGCATAATGTTATGGATACTACCGGCACACAAAAATTTATTTTTCTTTTTCCCTTTACCCCCCCCTTTTTAATTTCCCCAAAATCTTTTTTTATTTCCAATAAAATAAAAAAAATTGTAATTGAATTAATAACTTTCATAACCAACAATACTTTTTTTTTTAAAAAAAATTCCCCCCTTTCAAGAAAGAAAAGCGATGAAACTCGGAAGAGGAGAGTTAGAGATAAAGACGGAAAGAGAGAGATAGGAACGTCGTTTTGGCTGGACGGGATATACTCATACACTAATGCAACCATATGAGATAATACAACTTTGAATGTCCACTTGTTTAATCCACAATCTATAATAAACAAATGCATAATTGGTTCAAGTTGTAACGATTTCACAAAATTGAATAATGATTTTTTTTTTTTGAATAATGATTTAACCCTTATGAAGCATGAAGCAGTTCAAATTTTAGAAAACAAAAATTAATCTCAATTCAATTATATAATCAATAAGTTTTCTTACAAATTACATAACATATCGAAGTCGGCAACAAAATAATTACATCATCAAATTCACGCCCAAAATATTAGACATTGTCGGGAAACGAACCTTCAAAACTAGTATTCTTCATGATTTTGGTTTGACGGAACGACAACACACATAACCTGAAGTAGTCTCGTAATAAGCAAAAACTCGATTCTTCTTGTGGTGTTCTATGGCCGATGCAGAGAAACAGCCAAGGATTTGATTGTATTTAGGGTTTTAAATTTTTTGGAAGAATGAAAAAGAATCGAAGATTTTGAGTAAAAAAAAATCAATATATGTTTAATTAAAATTAGGCGGTTGCGGAATTTTATCTGACGTGATATATTGTGAAATTTCTTAGTACTAATTTATCCTTTTTAGTTATAAATATTCAGAATATTATATTTGTTGGATCAAATTCAATCTTAGATTCAAATAAGATCTACAGTTGTTAATGATTTCTAGTTCTTACTTTGGTTCTTATGTGAAATATACCCATAGGGAGTGGATTATGTAGAGACTTACATTTAATGTGAGAATACAGGGTTCCTAGTTCTCACGTTAAATATAGGTTATTGTCAGATTCACACCCTGAATATATAATAAACCAAATTTCACTTGTATCGTTTCTTTGTATTACATTGTATTTTAGATAAAACTCAAAACTTTACTAAAAGTCTATAAAATTTGACAGATTACATAAACGTTTAACATGATTTTCTACTAAAAATTTGGAATAATAACTAAAAACTCATTACTACCTTACAAATTTATTATATTCTTATATTGGTAAACTCTTACCTATATTTTATTGATAGCATGTTGTTATGTGGTGCTCTCTAGTGGTATGGTTGAGATATTATGAGGTCTAGACAAAACCATGCAATTTTTTTGTTTGATAAACATCAAAACCTTTACCACTATCTCGTCTCTCTCTATGGAGTACAACTTTGCTATCAACCAACTGAGGAGTTTTTGTGTTGAAAAATATGCATTAAATACAGTAGTTGGTTGCTTAGGGTATTGACTTTGCCCTCGTTTTTTAGTCTTGAAAAGTGTTAACTTGTTAAAAAAAATTATACAACGTCGAACTATGTTACGAGTAGATGATCAAGTATGTTTTGTTTCTCAATTCTGATTTTCAATGAGTGAGAAATAGTAGTTTGAAGTTAGTCGCTCGAAGTAGAAATTTTGGAATTACGGAGATTAATTAATACGTAGTCAAAGTTTTATTCAATGAATAAAACATTGAATATATGTCAGTGATTGAAGTGGTATATAAGTCAATACCTTTTAGTAGGTAACAACTAAGTGGCTTGTGGTGGGCTTAATCTCATGCTCACGCGCGATCTTTTTGCCGTTGCCTCCTCCACGGCGCGGCGTGCCCAACTCCATGCACCACGACTCGTACCCGCATTCGTGGACTTGGAACTTGGCAATTAGTCCTTTGGATGACTAATGGGCTTGGTCATTGGGCTTTGTTGGGAGACATTGGGCTTGTTGCAGGTTGACCCAAATCGTGGTTTGTGAGTTGCATATCATTCTACACAATAATGAAAGCACTATCGTAGACCAAAAAGAAGATCATGGGCTAACTCTATATATACATTATTGGGTTACAAAGAAAGATGATCTAATTTAAGACGAATACGATGATCACTGAAAAAACTTTAGAACAAACTTTCCTTCACTTCTTTCTTCTTCCATCGATCATCAATCAACAACAATATTAACACATATGTATATACATTATTGGGGAGACTAACTATGATAAGCTAACTCTTTACGTGCACATGTTATGCACATAAGATAGTTACATAATGCACATTCCAGCCCACAATAGTCAAACTGATCCGTACGACAGATGTTACACATTTTCTTGATAGTGATGCATTGTTATTAAAAATAGGGAAGAAAGAGGATAAAAAGAGTAAAATTACAAATACAAAATATAGAGATAGAAGAAAATAAAATCAAAGGGGAGAGTTAGAGAAGACGATAAGTACTAGGAGGGTATAGACTGAAGATAAAGTAATTCTAGTAGTTATACTGTATGAAATAGATATTGGGACTAAGAAAAGAAAGTAGTGATGAAGGAAAAAAAAGGAAAATTGATTTATAAGGATGGAATGGTATTATAAATTTAAATTATAAAAGATAATACAAAGGTGAATTCGTGATGGAAAATAAAAATTTATAATAAGATGAATTGTGAATGGTTGATTTGCAATTAAGTTAAAATATATTTAATGAATAATACATGTATCATTTAATTTATGAAATAATATGTATTAAAGTAAATTTTTAGGACAATTCAATTAATAATTAATACTAATTTTATAATAAAAATAAAATCACATGAAGTTAGATTATTAAATGATATGAAATAAATGTTATGAAAAAATTAATGACTATTATTGATGGGATAGGTAGTTTTTGCTTTGAATTCCTTAGTATAATGTTATGGATTATGCGGTGAACGATGCTGAAGGCTTTTTGTGTAAAAAGAAATAACATATACAAATAATAGATCAATATTTTCGTTTCACGTTGTGTCATTTTGCTGGACCATATCTTGGATTATAAGTGTTTTTATTGAAGGAATTTACTTATATAGGTGATAAAAGAGTATCTTGTCATAAAATAAGGTATAGGAATTTAAAAGCTTATAGTTACTTTTACAAAGAGTGTGATGGAGCATTGAGAATGGATTTTTAGTTGTGTTTCAAGTGACAACTTGAACATTTAACTTAGTTGTTTTTGAAATGTTCATGGGATCAATTTATGGTAGAGTTACATTAAGAGCGTTCTTTTAGTGTGGATTTTAATCTTCCTAAGCATTGAAATTGATACGGTTAATACTTTAGTAAACGGATCCGAATATTGTCTTTTGATTAATAGTAATATATTATTCATAGTGATCAATTGTTAACGGTATTATGTTTCGACGAATATGTCGAGATTACCATCATACATATATTGTTTCATTCATACATACTATCACAATGTATAAGAGGAGAACGGATTTAACAAGGAATATTTAAGAAGTTGTAGTATTGGTTTTCGTATGTAATCGTTATGATGTATGATCATAGCTGCGTTTTGCTTTTTCATTTCCCACAATGAGGTTTTTAGAATGAGAACATTAAAGTAGTTAAATAAAATAACATTTTAGATAGTAATCTAGCGGTTCTTTTAGTTTCTTGGATCCGTAAACATTCGTTGGATCCACTTTTATTGTGAGAACGTACCGTCGGATATTCATCTAGGTGTCGAACCGTTACAGTATTTTAACTTTGGATATGGGTTTTTCGATAATTTTATAATAGAATTTGAGCGAAATATTCGTAAATGACGAAGTTATCGTCGAAGATGGATCGAAGCTTGGTGCCAGGCAAGGAACCGGCTATGTTCAAAAATCCGATATAAAACAATAAATATCGAAACATACTAAAGATTGAGTTCAACGATTAAAGGATTTAGGAGTTTAACCAAAATATAAACGATTTTTAAAAAAGATTGGAATTGTGCAATTTAGAGGAGTAATGAAAAACAATGCCAAAGTTATACATTGCAAACTTGTACTTTAGTTTTAAAATATCGGTTCGTGAAACGGAGACGGAAAGGAATTATTCAGCGAAGAAGGCTGGCATATATGATTTTCAAGATGTTCGAGCATTTCAAAATATTTGTTTGTCCGAAAACCCTTGAAACATACCGTTGTAAAGCCACGACTACAGGCTTTCAACGAATTGCTTGTTATTTGGAGTTCGGACAGAATGTTATACCCTAAAAAAAAGGGAAAAGGGAAACGATTTTCATGACCAATCGAATCATAATTCTAGAAAACTGACATCCACAAAACCTTGATAAACAAGGATTAAAGATATCTTTGATCGTAAAAGAGTCCCGACGGAGATAATGTCGAATGTGCAATGTTTGATTAAATGCCACACTAGAAAATTCTAAGTATTGAAATGAGGCTTAGTCCACCCATTTTGAGAGATATTTTGTGAACAGATCAAATGGAAACCCCAAGTTATAGTATCGAACCTTGTCATTCAAAGGATTCCAGAACTTTTCCGTTCGCCATTGGGAGATCGTATCAAGAAGTTACGGATCTACGAAAAGGCACTAGAAAGCCATCTCCCGGATGTGCCGAACCCAACTTTAGAATAGCCTAGAGTTGTCCTTTCGAAATCACGATTCTTATACCGATAGAAAGCTGAGTTCGTTGGCTTTCCAAAACTATGTCGACGATAAAATGGAGTCAGAGAAGAAGATACAAGCCGCGAAGTACAGTGGCAGAAGCCACAAACTCGGATCAAGTTTGGAGGCCATTTTAATTATCGTAACGAGCCGATCGAAAGCTTACTTTACGAACTTGAAGCCTCGGGGCAGAACCTAAACGTGAATTTTGTCAAAGAGCGACGGCGGATCCTTTCCGCATGAACAGGGATCTTTGCGTGAATTTGGTTGTTCGTCTTTGTTGTAAAGTTGGAAAGGTTACTACTATTGTCATCATTTCTTCAACATGAATTATCGTCTTGCGATTGTTATTAAAAATTAGGTGTGAAGAAATAACGACAATAAAATCAAATGTTAGTATAAATACTACAACAATATAACAAAAATATATGCGAATAGATTAGCGAAAATAACGAAATGAAACCGAGGGAGAGTTAGACTCTCTCTCCGAAGACGATAATGCTCCACTACTCGGTGCAAGCGGTCTATAGCACTCGTCTCCAAGATAAACGCTTTTCAATTACGAGTAGTTGACTATTTGTAATTCGGAACTACTTGATATTTGGGATAAGGAAATGAAAGTATGTGATGAAAGGAAACACAAATAAATTAGAAAATTGATTTTAATAATCGGATGGAATTGTTATTTATAAATTTGAAGAATTCATAAAAGACATATTACAAAGGTGAATTTTCGTAATGGACACAATGGAAAATTTTATAAAAGAGAATGGTGAATGGTTTTGTAACTTAAATTCTTGGCATAACAATATATTCTTCATGAATCAATACATTGTATCATTTAATTTATGAAATAATATGCATTAGAAAGAACAGTCATTCATGGAACCAAACATTTTCAATTAATTAATTTAATAATTAATTTATAATAAAAATTAACAATGCAATTGAACGTGAGAGGGTGTGGGTGAATCCCATCCAACACAAACCGACACCCAAATTTGATGCTCTTGTAGCCACCAGTTGTAGCCTTCAAGCAAAGACAGTGGAAAGAATTGTCGCATTGGCGACAGTGATACATCCACCGCTTGGGATGTACTCACTCTGTCCCGCTATTATCTTGTCCTACTTTGCCTAATCTGTCCGTCTCCGCTTATTACTTTCGTCCTTTTTCCTAAAATAGTAAAAATTACTTTTAAACATAAAATGAAGTGGGTCCCCCTTACTCACTACTCAACCCCCACATTCTTATACTATCTCTCACTCGATTATGTTCCGTTCCGAACTCGAAAAATTATGATTTTTATCTTTTTGAAAACTTTAGATTATTTATTCAAATACAATATAAAAAAATATAAAAATAAAAGTCGATTGCCTTTTACTAGCCTTGCAAAAATTTGGATAATTCTCATTTATTTCCACCAACCACTCTCTCGAAAACGTGTCATTTTCTTTATACAATTAAAACTCATAAAATACACACTAAACTAAAATTTCTTAATCTCCGCTGCCGTCAACCTGGGACGAAATTAGCGGGACGGAGGGAGTATCATTTCTTCACAAAATCCACAAATGAAATCGGAGGGATGGTCTAAAGAGGCATCAAACGTCAACTTCAACGGATGCTTGTCCCACTTTAGATCTCTTACACTTGATGGCTGCATCACCCAAGCTAAATCCAATGCAAAATCACAGCTTTCGCTGCTGCAACAGTATGCAAAGTCTGAGTCTGATGTGTAGAAATGTAGATTGCACCTCCTTTCACCTTTCTGCAGTGGTTTTCTTGTGATGACTAGTGGTTTGTTATGATGGTGAGATGCATGTCTAATGGTTGGTGGTAGAGCTGCACATTTTACATCTATCTTCAGATTACAACCTTCACACTCGTACACCCTTCCATTCGTCCTATCGGCACAATATGCGCAAGTATGCAATATACTCTTATCTATTGATTCCGAGCTTGTATAGAGAGTGAGTATGTGGTTTTTGTTTTGTGTTTTGGGACAGTGGCTGTCTAGGCCGTGACAAGATGACGATAGAGTTTTGGGCAAAAAATAGCAAATCGAGTGGATGAAATATTTGCAAACAACACACCCATAATATGGAGGAGATGATATGGGCGTTATGCAAACATCGCATATCTTCATTTCATCTTCATCTTCGTCTTCCTCATCGAGGGTTTCTTTATCATCTTCATGGGACTCTGAAACCAAAGTTAGAGGATGTTTGTTATAATTGAATAGAAATGAATAAGCCGCAGTGGTTTCCGGCATGGTAATAGTTGTTGGCATATGTTTTAGATCTGGGATATTGTTTCCCCTCATGACAAAAGGTGTGATTAACTTGGTTGATATGTCTTGTGGGTGAAGAGGGAACTGAAACACATTGGAACCACCATTACCAGCTTCGCCTCTGAAACATCAATTTATATGTAATTAGTAATCATGCTTCTCGTAATTAATTATTTTTTTTAGTATGTTCGAAAATTAATATCCTTTAAACAACAAAAACATCTCAATTAATGCTTATAGATTTATGGCTTGAGATTAGCATAAAATCTACAATCACCGCAAAAATACACCCAACTCGTCTTATTCAATCTCTTAAGACAAACATCACAATCATATACTCTGTATATGGGATGTTCTGGAAAAGAGAAGGTAATGTAGAGGTCGTGGTGGTGGTGATCCGTGCTTCGAATGAGGGGCAATAACGCGCAACTCTTGTGAATCCAAAACTCGCATATGCTGCATACGTACGTACGCCATATCTACATCTTTAGTCCCACAACCATCGCAATAAAATGCAAAAGCTGGCTTTCTCATCAGTGTAAGAGGGTGATCAAGGTGGCTTGGGTGTTGCAACTGTCTTCTCTCTTCCAATATGACATCAAATGCTCATAACTTCACATGTTAAATTAACGTCAAAATAACAAATAGAGCAACTGTACCCAAGCACTTCATGCATATCAATCAAGCAAATATCACACCATAATGTCTTACTCTCACTTCGGATCCAAGGGGGGGCGGGTGGGTGCGACCGCCCCCCCGAATTTTTGTGCAATACTACGAGTTATCTTTTATATCTAGTAATTTTTATACTTGTTCCAATTAAATTTTCGAATTCGCCCCCCCGAAATTTTTAAATTTGTTATCCTAACTTTGAAAATTTTAAAAAAAAGTATATTAAGTGTCACATATTTTAGTGGAGGTGTAGATTTTGAGTTTTGGATACCTAGTTTGGTAGAGTCAACTTATATAACTTGATGCAATTAATATACTATGTTTTTTGTTTAATGCAATTAATATACTATGTTTGTATTTTCTTTTTTCATGTACTTACTGATATAAAATTAAGAACATTTGAAATATAAATAAACTATCATTTAAATACTTATTAATTCCTGAGTTAGATATTGTTATTCTTCTTAATTTCCTCTAACTAAATTTAGAATGATGTCAAAATAGGATTTTGTACTATATTTTTCGAATAAATATAAAAAAATATATGAGTTATTCATGAAAGAAGAATATAATCCTTAAATAAGCCATAAAGAATAAGTATAATTAGATTTAAGTAGAAAAATGTGCTAAATTTTTTTTTTCGGGGGCTCCGCCCTCGAACCCCCGTACAAAGAAAACTCAAGCCTCGATAAATTTCGCCCCCCCTAACCGAAAATCCTGGATCCGCCCCTGCTTGAGGGATTGTGGTAATCAAACAATTGAATAGGATGTTGAGGGTGTTTAGGGTGACATATTTGATTAGGTAATTCTCCACATTTCTTGTGAAGAATAACCTCATTACCACAACTATTCTCCTTGCAAACATATGTCACCTCCAAATTAGTTACAATTTCACCGCACCCATAACAATTTACAGACTTACTCGCATTTTGTGATAGAATCGGAGGATGTTCATGGTAGAAACGATTGATAATCTTATTCTCCATGATAATCTCTCTCTTTTATGTTAATGCAAAAATACAAAAAACTAAATACAACATGTGTAAAAAATCAATGTAAAATTGAGAGACTAATTTGTGTGTGCAAATGCAATAAACAAGATGACATGCATGCATAATGATATTGGAACTACATAACCTAATATGTGCATAAATGTTAATCAACCAAGAGCTATGGAGATTGAACAAAAAAAAAAGTTTATGATAATTTATGAATTGGGCAAAACTAGGATGTATCATACCACTATATATATACGTTCTTTAAAATAAAATATACTTTAGATAGACATGGAAGAAAAGAATATAACATTTTATATATATTCGCAGCAAAGAATTATGTGGGTCCTTGATCTATTTACTTTAGTGATTGCTAAATGCCTCATTGTGTGTGTTTGAGACGAACAAGTAGACCTTAAAAGTAAAAATATTTATTTGTGATCATTTTTAAAGAAAAAAAAAACTAATATCCCCTTTCATATAAAGTCTATATCATTTTAGTGTACTTTAGTGTTTGGATTATCTTACTTTTTTAATCAAGTTATTATAATTGTAATTAGGAAAAAAGTTTCGCTGCTCGTTCATGACTCATACTTTTATAAATGTTATATAGGATATAGATAATCATTTTAAATTAACATGCAATTAATATCTTACGGTCAATTGGATGGCAACACCAACACGTGTCGCCATCCCACTGACAATGTCTTGTAAGAACGTTGGTCCTCTTTGAAACTTTGAAGAGAATGCGGCCTCTCAATCTTCTCTCTCCTCTTAATATTTTATTTTTATTATTGATGCTCAAATATAATTGAGCCGGTGGAACACCTTTTTTCTAGATATTCATGGTAAAGCAAGGAACAAATGATATGTTGGCTTCTCAATGAAATTCACAAAAGCAAAAAGCAAACTAATATGCTCTATCAAGTATCAAAGACATGTTCCTTAAGAAAAGAACATAAAAAAAAATGTGCTCAAGCCTCTACACTGAATTGTTTACATACTATAAATCATGGATACTCCAAAAACAACATGACACCGATCTAGTTTAATAGAATTTGTGAGGTTGAGATATTAATGCAAAGTGAATCACGGATACTCCCAAAACAACATGAAACTGATTTATAGTTTAATAGAATTTGTGAGGTTAGGTTAGTAAAGCAAAGTGATTTATCTTGATGAGGGAAGAAACAAGTGGAACAATTCTATAACATATCTAGGTTCTTGTTGAAGCATCTCATCGAGTTTGATAAACATATTATAAACTTTACCACTATCTCATCTTTCTCGATTCAGGAGTACAACTTTGCTATCGACCGACCGATGAGTATTTATACTTGCAATGTGCTCTTTTTTTGATCCATACGGGGATTCAACATGATCCATACTCATAGTGTAAGCAAGTGATATTTTTCGCTACTAGACATTCAAGATGCAACATTCATGTTCACCTAGCAGCACGACACTTGTATTACTTTTCGAAAATCCATTCGAATTATTCTATATTGAATATGTCCAAATTGTTTTCAGGAAAAATCTCATCAAACCCCCCAAATAATTGGTACATGTGTTCACCTATCAAATTTGATGACTACCCCTCTCAACTATTCACTAATGTGCTGAGTGCCCCCTCCATTAAGTAATATGTTAAAACTTCCGCCAAATGCATCAATCCATCATATTCTTCTATCCTTTTTCTTTTTGTTCTTCTTCGTAGTCATGTCCCTTTACAAATTTACCTTCTCTTGTGTGTCCGCTCTCAATTTGTTTTGTGTTCGTGGGAGTATTTGGGAAGGCCGTTTGATTTGGAAGAGGAGTTGAAACGTATTCCTAGTGCGAGAGAATTTTAACCCTAATCCACCATAAATTTCATAGGGAATATGTCGGAGAGGCCACAAGGATTGGGCTGCCGAATGATTTTGAAGAGAGAGTGAGAGAGAGAATGGGATTGTGGTGAGAGATTGTAGATCTTGGCTCACTGCGGCTAGAATTCGGGCTTCGAGAGTTTGATTTACGGGATTCCGATCAACATTTGAATGCAATTTTCTTGACGAAGATTCTGAGAGTTTGGGCTGATTGTGAGGGCAAGAGAGGCCACCACTCGCTCCGCGCAAGAATCGTCCTACAACGACGCCGCCTCCGAGAGCTCCATTAGCAACCGATGAGCTTCGCCAAGATGGTCCAACAAAATTTGCGCACCGCGCATTCGAAAAGGAGCGTCAACAGACTCAATGGTGGATCCAGGGGGCGTCCGGCACCCCCCCCCCCCAAAAAAAAAACTCGGGTCGAAACGCGTTTTTATATATGTAATTCTTAAGAAATTTCGTATTTCATCCCGAATGTACATTTCACTCTCTTTTCTATCGAATTTTTAAGTTTCGCCCCCTTCCCTCGTAATCCTAATCTTGCCCCTCAACATACCCATCTCCACTTCATCAATTGAGAATCTCGTAAATATGAGGATTTAGTGGAGAAACTGACGAAGAAATAACGAGAAAAGTGAGAGAGAATGTGGCTTGATCCATTTAACGATATTTAACAGATTAGTTGACTAAGCGAGCACTCTGCACATAAGTGAATAATTGAGAGGGGACACAATCAAATTTAATAGCTAAGAAGGTATTGTGCACATACCTTTGGGTGCTTGATGAAATTTTACCTTGTTATTATATATATTTCACCTAAATTACATTTTCTCCTTGTATTTACAGCTATAATAGAAATAAAAATAATCCCACCTAATTTTTTATTTTAATTGATTGTAATTCCTAAGCTGCAAATTTGTTTTTTTACACAAATAAATTATTTAGTTATATTATAAATAAATTGTTAATTTTTTATTAATCATTTAACAGATTTAATTAATTATTTAGTCGAACAAAAATCAATTACATCAACGGAAGTCAGACGCCGATGGTTGTTGCATCAACCGCGAATTTTTCTATCCTAGACCGGGTCTACAATTTAAGTTAAAAACTCGATAATTAAAAATTCGATCTATAACTTAAGTTGTAGACCCGGTAGTTAAAAATCATGACACATCACATGTTTGTAAAAAAAAAATTAATAAAAAACACAACTTCTATCCTAGACCACAAGGTCTAGACCCGGTCTATGATAGAAAAATTCCATCAACCGCCATACCCTTCATCTTCTTCCCAATTGACAAGCCCTAATTTGCTGTTGAACAATTGAAAGGGGAAAAAGCCATCGCACAAATCCATACCGTAATCTCCCTCTCCAACACCATTCTCTCTCATGAATTCAGGCCCAGGGCGCCCCCTTTTCTGCGTGAAATGGCCATGGAACAACAATCCCAGCCTCAACAACAAAACCCTCCCCTGCACCCTCGACACTCCCTGGATTTTCAAGTCGTTCAAGAATTTGGGCGCTGCAGCCTTCAGCTTAATCAATTCCGCCACGAGCGTCCCTCAGGAGAGGAAGAGGAGCGAACAAGTGCAGGGAGAGGCGGAGCAAAGAGCTTTCGCCGCCGCCCTAGCAACCGCCAAAGACGCCACGCTCCTTGAATTCTACTCCCCCAAATGCAGGCTCTGCAATTCGTTGCTCCCGTTCGTCATGGAAATGGAGAATCGCAACTCTGATTGGCTCAACATCGTCATGGCTGATGCTGAGAATGATATTTGGTTGCCTGAGGTTTTTCCCCCTTTCTTTCTGATTGTTGTTTTTGATGTTATTGAGCTATGCTACAAATACTTCATACTTTGCTTTGAATTTGAGTCACTTATTAGCCAATTCCGAATGCATATGCAATCAAGGAGGAAAAAAGTGTGATCAAATTTGCCATTTACACATATTCTTTAGCAATTTGCATTATTATAAGAGTGATGGTGTATGCTTTTGATTTTGTTATAAGAACATACATCAAGATGTACATCACTAGATAAAGTAATGCAGATGTTACTCCTTTTAGCTATGGTTTATGTATATGTCTTGGCTAAGTAAGTCTAAGTTGAATCCTGTTAATGCAGCTTCTCCATTACGACATTAAGTATGTCCCTTGCTTCGTCCTAGTTGATAAGCACGGCAATGCCCTTGCGAAAACTGGTGTTCCCAACAGTAGATTCCATGTCGTGGCGGGTGTTTCCCATCTTCTGAAGATCAAATCCCCCCACAAGAAATAGAGACTGCCGTTTTGAAGGATGGTGATGGGGGCAGCTGCGGTTATGTAATCTGCTCAGGTAACCCACTTTACTGGTGTTTTGCACAAACTCTACCAGTCTTCTTATTTGACTGTATATTGAATTGATAGCAGCCATAGCTTCTCATTCTATAGTAATATCATCTTTGGGGAAAAGAACAAATTTTTGTTGTGCCTTTTCTTGATCTTGATAGTCATAGCTAAAGAACTGAAATTTTCTGTTAGCCGGAGTGAGGAAATAAGAGAAGTTTGTGAACGTATATGCTTAACCAGTGATGAATATTCTAGATAGTGTACTAGACTTGTATAATCCTAATATATTAAAGGATACTATCCTAACCTACCTTGTCTATATAAAGGGAGCTCATGCTGATACTAATTGTTGCAGATGCACAGATTTATTGGAATGAGAAAGAAGTGATCAGATTTATGGAGGAAGAGACTATGAAGTGCAAGAGATATATTTGTATCTAGTTTTATCCATGTTGTGTTTAGTCCTTTTTCTTTAAAATGCCCATCAGACCAATAATGAAATAGATCCGTTGGACCTTTTTATTCAGTCTTGCTCAGGGAAAAGGCTGAAGTTGGCCAAGGTAAGGGATGAACACCGTTGTCCGTTGGTATTGATAGAAATTTTTTTATTCCCGATTACTGTATTATTGCTTATGAGTGTGGTAAACGATTTTTTTACCGTTTATCATACCTGAAAGTATGGCTACCGTTACTGTTGGTAACGACAATAAATGTTTACTGTATTTATAGTAAATATATTTTGCCGCTCGTGTATAATGCTATATGTAATTAATTGCAGTTGATAATTTGTCTATATGCAATAAATAAAATATGATAAAATAAAAATAAATTATTAAATAGTACTCTGTTCCATTCATCTTGTGTCACTTTCCTAATTTGACTATCTCACTCATCTTGACTCATTCTTAATTTCTTATATGATAAGTTTTTACTTCTAAATTCAAATACAAAAATAGTATGACTCGCATCTTTACTAACTAGCCCACCTCGATTTAATAAAAACGAACAAATGGAAATAAGCCAAGTTCAAAGGGACCGAGGGAATAGATGAGAATAAAGATATCAAATCAAAGTTTGGTAAGCTACTTATATAGCACTTCTAAAATTATACTTGACAATTTTCAACTCAGAATCTAATTTAAATACGTCTAATTTAGACATTATAATTATTTTAAGTGTTATTGTTTACCATTTGTTTACATGCAGTTACCATTACCTATGGTAAAATCATTAAACCGATAGTAATGATAACTTTTTGCTAATCTCTAGTGTTCACTATAAGCTACATTATTAATCGACCTAAATGTAATGAAGTTAATTAATAATGACTATTAAGTATAGATAAGTGGAGTGTATATCATTTTGATTAGAAAATATAATAAAAGCAAAAATAAAATAAAATTGAGAATAAAAAATTTCAATTTATACTTCAATAGGTTTGTGGTGATCAATAATTATGAGTAAATGTCCCCATGAGATAATATAACAAGGTAATTGATTCAAATCACACCAAAATCATTATGTGTATACTAAAAATAGTAGATATTAAAGTTTTTTCAATTAAAAAAAGATAAAAGAAAACCTAATTATCGAAAAGAATTATAATAATTACGATCGAATTTTAAAAAAATTTAACCATTTTCTGTTGGCTTGTGTTATTTATGTTGGGATTATCATTAGAGGAAACATACAATAGGAGAGTGAAAAAGGGTACGGGTTACCTCCAGCGAACGACGTCGTATCTTATATATCCGCACGAACAAATACCAAGAGCCAGCACAGTATACACGCCTTTTCAGTTTTCACTCGCGCTCCCACCCGCTATAGCTACTCGCAGAGAGCGAAACAAACCCTAGAAAACATGTCAGGCGGATTTTTCAGGGTATGGAATCTCCATCGTCTTCTATTCTTTTCCATTCTGTAACCTAAATATGTTTATATTCTTTGAATCTTGTTTCTTGAACCGTTATTCGCTTTATGCCTAGCCTGAATTGGATCTTTCTGTTCGATTAATTTAATCAATTCTGTGAACTAGGGCACCTCTGCGGATCAGGACACGCGGTTCTCGAACAAGCAAGCGAAGCTGCTTAAGTCTCAGAAATTCCCCCCTGAATTGGAAAATCTGGTAGGTTTTCTGCAATTATTGTTTTCTAATTTTGCTCATTTCGCGCCGGTCCATCATTTCTGAACTATGAACTTTCTCGGATTCTGTATCTGTGATTGATTTGATTATTGTATGAGAATATGCTTGCTTAAATGGATTTGATAGATGCCAAATGAAGATATTTATGTTGCTAATCTGACGGATATTTAGTGAATAAGACGAAAGAAAATGTACGTTCTTGCCTCTGATTATCATCAAATCATGTTGATATTGAATTATTTAGTGAATTATGTTGCTATTGGCTTAATCATTAATCTGATATCATGAAATGAGAAGGATGTTCTGTTTTGTTGCTCTGCCTTGATGATTGAGGAAATCGTATATTTGCTACTGATTATCATCTTTCTTGTTAATATTTAGGTGGACATGACTAAAGTGAAGATGGATGTTATGAAACCCTGGATTGCAAAACGTGTGACCGAGCTTATTGGGTTTGAAGATGAAGTGCTTATCAATTTTATTTATGGTCTTCTGGAAGGCGAGGTAATTTGCTTTAATGCTCAAAGGCTTACTCCATTGTGCACTGTGATATACATAGTTTTCTTCCTAGTGGCTATGCTATTTGTTTGCTATTGAAGTGAGGCTTGTGGTTCCTTTACCAAGATTCCATGTTATTTTGACGTCCTAAGTTGATAAAAGGGTGTTTGGTTCATTTCCCAACTGTGCTTTTGTTTTGAAGACAGATGAATTGTCATGTAGTTTCTTCAAGTTTATAAGCAACATGAGAAAATTATTGGATGCAGGCAGTAAATGGGAAGCAGGTTCAGATTTCACTTACTGGATTTATGGAGAGAAATACTGGGAAGTTTATGAAGGAGCTCTGGTTGCTGCTTCTCAGTGCTCAGCAAAATATGAGTGGTGTCCCTCAACAATTTTTGGATGCGAAAGAAGAGGAAACTCAGAAAAAGAAGGTTGGTCTTTTCTTTATTGATGCGTAGAACGTTTATTGCACGTTTATCTTTATCAACCATCTTTCGTTTGGGATTCCAGGCTGAGACAGATCGTATAGCTAATGAAATCCAAAGAAAGAAAGAGAAAGAGAAGCAAGAATTTCAGGAAGAGAAAGCGAAGATGGTAACCATAATCATTTCCATGCAAGAGTTTGGTTTCATAGAAATAGACTTTTCCCCTTAACTTTGTTTCTGTTTCATTGCATTCAGCGTGCTTCTGCAATTATTTCGGTTCATATCCTTTACCTCAAACTACTGTAGGACGGTGATGGTGCAAAGTCAAGAGATAAGTCGGAGCCTAATGTGAAGCATGATGCTAGAAACTCTAGCATCAGGCAGGAAGATGAGAAAGAACGGTACAAGAGAAATGGCCGGGGAAGAAGCAGCAGGTACATTCCAAGTTTATTCGATTGTTGAGCAGATATTACAGAGCTTTCTCCGTCATAATGTCTTCTTGAAAGTATTTCATTTATTTGGCTATCCAAATTATTTACAGGCCATAGTTAGTTTTAAGTGGGCATAGGATATAGAAAATCTGTTCTTGCAAGGCATTTTAGGGAAAATTAAGAACAACAATACATTGTTATTTTCTCTATTCTGTTCTGTCACATTTTCCTTGCGTTTTATTGCTCATAAAAGATGGAAACCTAGGGTACTTTTTCTGCTGCTAGTAAGCTAAATGGTATGGTACTAATTTCTGCCCATATGTGGATCGTTGGAGTCTTATATACTTCTGCTAAGTGCTAACTTATGGTGCTAACAGTTTTGGAGTGAGTCCCCTTTAAATTTTTAGCTCTTGATTCTCTAGAAGATGCTTTGTGGTTTTTCACCTCGACAGACCTTGACTGATTTTAGATTTCAGATTGGGAACTAGGAAACTATCTGACATTGGTTGAATGCTACCAAAAATCCTAGGGACCTAGAAATATAAGAAATTAATTAAAAAAATATAAGCTTTCTCTAGCTTCTTCATCAGGTACTGTCTCATAGCAGGTTGTTGAGGCAACTATCACTTTGATTTTGTTTGTGCTTCAGTTTTTATTAAAAGTTTGCATGGTTTCATGTGGTATGTTAGATTAATGTGCATTCCATCTTCATAGGGGTTCGCAATCTCCAGATTCACCATCTGCCAGGTATGTGTGTTGATCTTGCTTATGGATGAGGACGTTTCTTTCCTCTTGATTTTATTTCTCACCAATTATATTTGTTTTAACTGACCTTTTTCCTTCTTTTCTTTGGAGCAGACGTAAGCAATCAGTATCACCTAGCAAGTATGAATCTAGAAGTTATTCGTAAGTTTCCAATTAATTCAGTGAGGGCTTTCTGTTACGTTTTTTTTTTAATGATTAATAACTAAGATCATGTACTTATCTAGGTTTCTTTCCTTTCAGTTGTAAAAGAATCTCTATGTTAGTTCCATATAGCTGATAGTTGGTCTGGTTGCAGTGAACGCCGGAGATTACGAAGCATCTCTGCAGCGCCAGTATCGAGAAGCCGCTCTATTTCTTCTGAAAGACGGGATCGCTCCCCACCAAGACGGTCCATGACGCCTCGTCGTAGGCGATCTCCTTCACCAAGGCGCAGATCTCACGTTAGGCGTAGATCAAGATCTCCCTCACGGCGCAGATCTCCTTCCCCTGAAAGATATAGTGTTCATTCTCCAAGGCGTCATAGATCACGATCTCCACTGCGGCGTAGGTCACGTTCCCCTGTGCGACGTAGGTCGAGGTCTCCAATATGGAGATCCCCAGTTCAGTATAGGTCTCGGATGCCTTCACGGCGTAGATCACCATCTCCAATGAAAAGCAGATCACCATCTCCTATAAGAGGAAAGTCTCCATCTTTTGAGCGCCGCAGGTTACCATCTCCAGTGCGTCGCAGGTTACGGTCTCCAGTGCAGCACCGCAGGTCACCATCTCCGGTGCGTCACCATTCACCATCTTCTGTGCGTCGCCGGTCACCGACTCCTGTGCGCCGGTCACGATCTCCACTGTGGCGACGCTCGCCTTCTCCACGTAATCAGTCCCCATCTTCTGCAAGAAGGCGGTACCGACGTTCTTTGTCGACTTCATCAGGAAGATCTATATCTCCTACTCGACGGAGGTCCTCTGTGCATGGTAGAAAAAGGTCAATTTCTCCTGTCAGTCGAAGATCTCCTTCCCCTCAAGCATCAAGTCCCCCATCACGTATTCATCGCAGTTCCCTTTCACCAGCCAGGGGAAGATCCGTGAAGCGTGTGAGATCACCTATACAATCTCCTGGAGAAAGAACCAGGTATTATAATTTGTTATCTGCCTTTGATCCATAAGAGTTAGTGGTTGTTACACCACCTTTTGTTATATTTGAGCTTGTAGTCAGCCTGGGCAAGAGGTCTGTGTTTGTTTTGTCTTTGGGTAAATGAGTTATTCTTTTATCATTTCGATGCTACCTTCCAGAGAAAATTAGATTATGTCAATTTTGAAGTCTGCTAACGATGTTTTCACGTGCCACAATTGGCTTCAATGTATCTGTTTAGATAAGAGTCTAATTCCCTATAATTTTAGTGTGGGAAAGAGTTGGGTTTATATCAGAATCATGTATAGGAGGCAACAGAACCACAATAACTTACGTATTAAACTGCGCTTGCAACAATAAAGTATCCTTTTGATTGATAATATACCGTCTTCCAGTTCATTGTGTGTCTCTGTACCCCATTTACTTGCAAAATGTGAAGACTAGTTAATAAATTTCTTACAGATTTTTGACTTGACAACTTGGACTATTGCGCTGGTTCACAGCATGGGCATGCTATCCTCGAGTTATTTAGCGATTTAGTTGTAAATTAAAACCTACTTCCCCATGAAAGAGAATATTTATGTCTTTTGGAGCAATTTGTTATTCTGTTTGATATATTTTCCCTGATAGATTAGAATAACATGTCATCTATTAGTTCATCACTAATAATTTTATCTTTATAGCACCCTTGCTCTCACTGTAAAGTTTGCTTGACCAACCTTTTTCTTGATATAATTTATAGTCACTGCATTCAGAAAGTTCTTAATTTTTTTTAAGAAATCAAATTTTTACTGCATTTCGTAAAATCTCTCTATATCAGTAGTAAGTTTAACTGCAAAGATAGTTAAATTTTTCTTCTCGGATGGTTCTAGTAGTTTCTCTGCACTAATTCACATCTCACTTTTGCAGAAGGCATGGAAACTATTCTCCTGCTCGTCGTGCATCACCCAGTGGAAGGGCTGTCACTCATTCTGGGAGCCGTAAAGGAATAAGATCTGCAGAACACAGGCCTGTTATATCCCTGAGGTCACCGCAGAGGGATGTGCTGGATCAACGAGATAAGCGTGGAAACCCCGAAACATGTCGCCTTCCACCGAAAAGTCCCCATCTGGATCGGATGCTTCTAAGGGGAGAAGTTACAGTGAAGAACGAAGGTCTGGGCTTCTATCAATTCTGCATTCTTTCCATGGAAAATATACGTATTTGATTTTGTGAGTTGGATTGTCTGTTCGTTCAGGTCTGTTAGCCCTCACGGTAGCCCTCACCAGAGGAGGGGAAGAATGGTACCACCTGAGAGTCCAAACCCTTCAAGAAAAGATGATGATCCTAAAATTCGCCCTGATATTTCAGGGACAAGTCTGGATGATGAAAATAAATTGTCTAGCAGGTTTTCTTGAACCCTTATTTTTTTGGAGCTTCATATGCTTTTCATATAAGTTCCATGTTTAATATTTTTCATGTTTTGATCGCGTAGGAGGACTGCAGGTTATACAAATAAGTCTTCAGGGAAAAGTCCTTCGATGCCTTTGCGTGATAAGGACTCAGTTGACACTGATGATGTTCATCGTCTAGCTGCTGATGGCACAAAGTTGAGAGAATCCCAACTGACATACAGGTTGCTGTTGGTACAATGTCTTTTCTCGGTCTGTGGTGTTCCTTGCTAATCTTTTTTGATTCATTTCCTATGTTCATTTCTACGAACAGTGACAGGTCACGTGACAGTAAGGATCATAAAGAACATCGTGAGCGGAAGGAGTCTAGCAAGGATCATATCACATCAATTACTAAAACTGCTGATGTGAGTGTGAAAAATAGGGAATATGATGATGCTCCTCGAGCTAATAAGGATAAGAACATAGTTCGGGCAGAAGATGGTGTGGGTGGTCATCAGTTTCCCGACACTGAAAATTTGCCTAAATTGTCGAGGAAGCAAAAAGATCATAATGGTTTACTGAATTCTCCCCTGAAGGAGACTGATGAACATGGAAGTAAAATCAAAGAAAAAAGGAAGCATAAGAAATCTGATAGACAAGATGCAGAATCGGATGATATTTCTAGTGGTGATTCCTATGGTGAGAGGAAGGAGGCCAAGAAGAGGAGAAAAGAAGAAAAAAAATTGAAAAAAGAGACTCGCCGGAGACGGCGAGATGAGAAACGCCGTAGAAAGGATGAAAGGCGTGCAGAAAAGTTAAAGCTGAAGTCAGGGGATGCTAATAGTTCGTCATCAGATCTTGATCATTCTGAAGAAGAAAGTGCTAAAAGGCGAGAGTCGCGAGCAAGCGACATTGAGGAGACGATGTCTGAGCAGAAAAGGCTAGAGATGGAGCTACGCGAGAAGGCTCTTAAGTCACTTCGAGCCAAAAAGGGCCTTGGAAATTAAATGCTATCATGCTCTTGAGTTTTCTTCTCTCATTTGTTATTGTGATGTTCTTATTCTATTCCTTCAATGTTAGACCCTGCATAGTATCGGATGAGTGTACTCATGATACCTGTTTAATGGGATTTATCTTTACTGGTGGCAGCTGAAATGGATAAATGACGATTTCCTGAGCTTGTATCTTGAGTGAAACTTAATGCTGGTTTCCTGGTGTCATTTCTGGTAATATAAGTCCTCTCTTATACAGGGAATCTTTTTGTTGTTTCTTGAATACACAAGTTTGCACATCGTTCATCTTATTGCATGACTGAGGCCTGTCATGCTTTGTGTTTTACGCAATTGCCTCTTTCTTTGAGTTCCACATGTTAACTGAATATCGTTTTATTTGTAGTGAGATGTAATCATGATGTTATTTCTCCTGAATGAATGCTCTTTTTAATCTTTTGGGCTGATTGATAGACTCCAAAGGTCTTGCCAGTTTTTCTCTTGATTATAACTTTTTAGTAAAGGATCTTTCTGATTAATTGATAGATTTGTTATTACCACTTAGAAGACTTGGTTGAGCACATCTTTGCAGCTGCGTAGTTTGGACTTTCAATCAGGTGAAGTTTTTATCTGGTTTTTGTCTCTGTTCAGTAATTGGTTAGCTGTCTTGGATTCAAATCCTGCTTCTAATCTGTTGAAGTACTGATTTAGGCTTTTTTACATGTTTGGCAGCTTGAGTATTGTCCCCAATGCAGGAGAAGTGATTCTACAGCTGCTATGGTAACATTTCAATTTCAATTTGTTGCTCAAAATAGTTTCCAACTCTGCCTGAGTCGCACTTTTCTCAGTTCGTATTTGTTCTTGTACATTCTAGTTGTATTACTAGGTAAAGCTTTATAACCGGTTTTTTTATGAGATGCTGGTCACTGTTACTTGTGGCTCTTGAGGAACTTGATCGCTGAATCAGTCTTTTCTTTCCTTTTACCTTTTCCTTAAAATGCTATACTTGACTTGTATAGGTTTTGTGCACATACGCACCGATTGAATGACTTCTAATCTTCAGTTTTTATGAAGTAATACTATGTTTTCAAACTGCAGACTTGTATTAAACTGCCCCCATGTATCTTTAAACTGTGTTGTTAGATATTGTCTGAATTAGTGGCTCTTGAAGTTTTAGTTTACTGTATTTGTTGAGATTATGTTGCACCATTATACTTAGTGCTCCATTTCCAGTTCTGATCAGGTTTTGGAGCTTAGTGGAGAACCACTTAACTGTTTGAACTGGTGAATTAGAGCATATAATATGTCTGATTGTTTTGGCTTGATTTTAGCTTTGACTATCGAATCTTTCATGGGTTTCCAATGTAGTTTCTTGGTGCAAATTGTTTCGCATTAGCATTCAGGTGTGTGTTATGATTCATAGGTGTACTATAGATATATGGGCATATATGGCTGCCGTACTGTATACTGTTTTGTTAGTTTCACAGAGAAGCTGCAATTTTGGCCAGTTTTGATCTTAAATTGTGATAGGTGATTCGTTCTGTGCTTGAGCCATATGATATAATCATAGTTCCGCCGAGTACCCATTGTTTATGGACTTATAGGGGCACCTAGTCTCATTCGTTTCGTTGTTGGTGTTCTTCCCGATCTCTAAGCATTTCACTGCTCCACCAGAAATTCTCTTTGCCCTTATCTTAAGGGAACCGTATCTAATTTTTGTGTGAAAACAGTGTTTCTTATTCAACGGTATTCTTCTATCTTTTCTCCTAAGAAAGGAATATTTCATAATATTCTTTTTTTCTTCTTCTTATAAATCAAATTAAAATATAGTTATATAATATTTTTAATTGCAATTTAATGATATGATAATTTTAATTTTAATTTTAATTTTAATTTTAATTTTAATTATATAATTAAATTAAATATAATAATATATTTAATGAAAAAGTTAAAATTAATTGCAAAAAAAGATAATTTAAATTACTTAAACAAATATCATAGGTTAAATCATAATATCTAATTTTCAGAAGACGAATGGGCACAAAAGTGAATTGCTTCGGCTTGAGCAAGTTAAAATTTACGAGAAGTGCACTGGAGGTTCCAGGGATAATATTTTCGATTATTAAATAATTATTATATGTAATTTAAGTAATTTCATTTTTTGTTCAACTCATGTATTATCTTTTTATTAATATTAAGTAATTTCAATTTATGTATTATCTTTTTATTATTATCAACTATATATTGATCATTTATTAAATAATATCTCTCATATAAATAAATCAATCATATTTTCCTCATTTAAGTTAAATTATTAAATAAACATGACTTTATAGATGGTCTAATATTAAAAAGTAAATAATTGGGAAAGTGGCGATATATCATTGCTAAAACAAATATTTTTTTTTTCTTTATTAACCTAACGTTTCACCCTTGTGTCTCTTTCTATCGGTTCTGTCTCTCAACAATTGAATCCGGTTCTTCAATTCCGGTGCAAATGGGCGAAATCTTCAGGTAAAGAAGCGACACAAGAAAACAATTGACAAGAAAACAGTGGGGGTGAGTATTATATATACACACTTGTATGTATAGTATGCTAACAGCGAGATCATGAACATGAGTTCAGTTTTGTAATTGGTGTGCATATTTCGATTTCATGCTTTGATTGACTCTTGATTTTGTGTTTTAATTTCAAAGATTTCAACAGAAAACTGAAAATTGTGTCAATATTTTCAAATTTTCACATTAATTTTTTTTTAAAAAAAGGATAGGGGTGATATAAATCCTCCCCAAAAGTATGAAAAAAAATTTGGCCTTCCATATATTAGGAGAAGGTTTTGAACAAACCTTGAAGATGAAACGGTGCCAAAAAAATAAGGGATTCTCCAATTTTTGAGTACTTTGTAGATGGTCTCAATCCCAATATGGCTTATCATTTTCTCAAACCAACTGTTGATCATATCCTTGTTAAGATATTGTCTTACTAACTAGATAATTAGACGCAACCTACGACTTGCGTTTAAAGTCAATCCTTTACTTTTATTTAAGTGTATAATTCAAAGAGCAATTTGCTTGAGGATTAGTTGATGAAATTAGCTAAATTAATTACTCCCTTCGTATCATTTTATTAATCCATTTTTTAATTTAAAATAATAGTATAATATATTCTAGTGGACCATATTACTTTATTATAGTAGTAGTACTCTTTTAGTTCCATCTCACTTGTTCATTATCTTTTTGATGCGGTTATATAGATGCGTTGATTTTATATAATAAAAGTGTTAGATCGATATAATTAATTAATTATTAAAATTTATTTATGTAATAAATGTATGTGACCCATATAATTATTTAATTGTTTAGAGTTAATTTGAGTTGATAAAGGTATGAGACCTATTTTCATATTTAAAAATTGGACAAGTAAAGTGAAACCTAAAAAATAATATTAGATAAGTGTAATGGAACGGGGGAATACTACGTACCCACAATTAATAATTTTCTTAATTTTCTTGTCGAAAAAAAACAGAAGACAAATAGAGGGAGAGATATGGAGATGTATATTAACGTAAAAAGAAAACTTACCCCGGCGAATGACTAATCATTACAAAGATCGAATGTTGTTGTCAGATTTTCTCTCACTTGCACAATCTTTTCTGATTCCAACTATGTCAGGTAGAGCAATTCCCCCACTAGTTATAGATAACCACCACCAAATGGCGCAACTTGATTGGACAATATCCCCTTCCCCATCCAATCACCAAACCAGAAATAACGTACACCACCATTCTATCTTCGTCGCGGAGTGAAAGTGTGGCTCTCTCACTTCTCCACTTTCATGAATGGATAAACCGAACATGATTTTGTGATTCGTGTGAATGCATCACAGCTCAACACAGCAAGATTTGTTTGTTTATCTTTCTTCTATCCATTCATGGCGCCAACTCTCACTTCAAATTCCTTCCTCCTCACCACCACCCCGCGCACGAGAATCACCCGCAAGTACCGCCGCCCTACTATCTTCGCCAAGAAGGCGACCGTTGATTCGTCAGCAGAGGAATCCGGTAAGAATGCGAGTCCTTTCCGCTTTGATTTCGGGAACTTGCCGGATGTCAAGTCGCTAGTCCCGGTGGTGGTGAATCGATCGGCGGGATTGAATTTCGGAGGCGCAAGGCGGAAGGAGGCCGGAACGGTGTTCGTCGCCGGCGCCACCGGTCAGGCCGGCATCCGCGTTGCTCAGACTCTCCTCCGCCAAGGGTTTAGTGTCAGAGCCGGCGTCCCTGACCTTGCTGCTGCGCAGGAGTTAGCTCGTTTGGCTGCCAAGTATAAGGTAATTCCAATTTTGATTATGAAATTAGGGTTTGGCTTGATTTGGGGATTTGTTTGAATCATCAATTACCTTTCCTTAGCATGATCTTATCAAGTAATTGAGCAATTGAGATGGAGAGAACACTAAAAACTGTTGCAAATCTGCACTTTGCCTCCCCAATCATGATAATTCTCTGTTATAAGGTGATGCCTTCAATGATGCTGCAGATAATTTCTAATGAGGAATCAAAGAGGCTGAACGCTGTTGCGTCCTCCTTCGACGATGCAGAATCGATTGCACGAGCAATCGGGAACGCTAGCAAAGTGGTGGTGACAATTGGGACTGAAGAGAATGGGCTAAGTAGTGAAGTAACCACAGCTGATGCTTTAGTAGTGATTGAGGCTGCACAGTTGGCAAATGTTGGTCATGTAGCTATAGTCTATGATGAATCTTCCGGCGTTTCGTCGACATACAATGTTCTTGATGGGATAACTTCCTTCTTCAACAACCTCTTTGCAAAGTCTCAGCCCTTGACAATTGCAGAGTTTCTGCAAAACTTGGTGAAAACTGATATTGGCTACACTCTGATAAAGACGAAGCTGACGGAGGACTTTTCGCCTGAGAGTTCTTACAACCTTGTGTTCTCTGCTGAAGGAAGTGCTGCTGGTGCGAACGAGTATAAAGTAATGTAATGTATGCAATATCTTTTTACATTTCGGTTTTTGAGAGAATCCAAGTTAGAGGAATCAAGTTTTTGCTAGTGTTTTCTTGATTTCAGTTACAATTCTTGCATATTTTACCAACAAAATGTTATCATTTCTGACAAACTGTTGTTGTTTGGTAAAAGGTTGCAAGATCACAGATAGCTTCACTGGTGGCTGAGGTTTTCTCCAACACAGCAGTTGCAGAAAACAAGGTATTCTTTAGTGGGAGAAATGAATTCATAGTTTGGTTAAACAGAAGGAGAAATAAAGCCTTCTCTTTCAAATGAGTTGATTTCTCTCTCATAGTTTGGTTAAGGATTCAGTCCAGATTTTCTTGATGCTTTTAGGTTGTTGAGGTCTCTACTGATCCATCAGCACCATCAAAGCCAGTTTACGAACTTTTCAGGTAATCGAATTCTCGTAACAAGTCACTACACTCATCTCTGATGAAGTAATAAAGATGGATTGTTCATCTTTTCCAGTGCCATCCCAGAGGATGGAAGAAGGAAGGCTTATGCAGAAGCCCTGGAAAAAGAGAAGGCCGAGGAAGAAGCTCTCCGGGCATCAGAAGAAGCTCGCGCAGCAGTAAGAAACCTCGAGGAAGAGGTGACAAAGCCAGAAAACGGAGCAGCAAATCTCGGTGCAGAAGCTCAGAAGACAGCAGAAGATGCTGCAGCATCGGTCGAAAGCTTCTTCAACAAAGCCAAAGACTTGAGTTCAGGCATATCATGGGAAAGCTTGAGTTCGCAGCTTAAATCGGCTGTTCAGAAGGCCGACGAGGAGGAACCGAAAGTGCAGGTAGCAACGGTTAGAGGACAGGCCAAGGCTCGGTCTCTGCCTTCTTTCAAGGCGGTGGTGAAAAACCCTGCTCGCGCTCCTCCACCTCCCAAACGGAAGGATGTTTCGAAACCAAAGGCGAAAGTAGCGGAGGCGAAGAAGGAGACAAGGAAGGTTTTTGGTGGCTTGTTTAAGCAGGAAACCATCTATATTGATGATGACTAGAGATGGTAACACAGCATAAGCAGCTTTTGCTTGGTATAGATGATGATATTTTGAGGTATGGAGATTCATATTGAGACAGTCTTACTTTGCTGACTCATGTTTGTGTAAATCTTTTGGTGTTGTAATGATGTGCATAACCATAAGTTCCTTATTTTGAGCATATCATTTGCCTGAATAATTGCTGGATTGTACTCCCATTTTTCTCTCTCTCTCCTCTGTCATTGCAGCAAGAAAGATGCATGAGCCTAATAGCAGGATTCATCATTGAAATGATTTTCTTGCATCCCATCTCTGTAAACACAAGAATTAGTGAAAAGCCAAGAATTCGGACAACCTTAAACAAGGAAAGCATGCTGCCAAAAGCTAAAAAAGAATGTTAATCTCTCTCATGAAATCTGTGAATTCTATTCTCATTTCTCATGCCAATCTGTGATAGACACACAGAAACATATATGAATTCTTGCTCCCAAAAAGTATTTTTCCTTCTGAATTGCCTCAAGCTCTTCTTTCCCCCACATAGCTTCAATGTCTTATGTTCTCATGATTAAGCAGAGACCCTCTTCTCTCAAGAAACTAAACAAAAACATATGTAAATCTATATTTATAACTACTGCTTTTATCTTCCTTATCTACATGTTCTTGTCAAGCCACCCCTGTTCCCAAGTGCAAGAAAAATGGAGTAAAGCTGATCCAAATGCAACAAACATCAGCCATCTTGTGTTCGGGATCGCTGCTTCATCAAACACATGGAACAACAAAAGATTCTACATCCAATCATGGTGGAAACTCAACATAACCCGAGGCTTCGTCTTCATGGACAGATCTCCTATCCAGCATCTTCCATGGCCTAAACCTACCCTCCCTTCAGAGTCTCTGATCATAACACAGCTTCGCCTGCCATAAGATTGTTTCGTATGATCGAGGAGACAATGAAAGCGGAGAAGGGAGGTGAGGTGAGGTGGTATGTGATGGGTGATGATGATACGGTTTTTTTCATGGATAACTTGGTTGAGGTTTTATCTAAGTATGATGATAGGAAGTACTTTTCTGTTGGGATGAACTCGGAATCCATTGTTTCTAACGGCGTTCATTCATTTGGGATGGCGTTTGGTGGAGGTGGATATGCTTTGAGTTATCCTCTTGCTAAGGCTGTGGCTCATAACATGGAAGTCTGCATCAAGAGGTATTCAAATCTGTATGGAGGTGATCATATTCTCCACTCTTGCCTTGCTGATATGGGAGTTTCTCTCACTAGAGAAAATGGCTTCCATCAGGTACATATAACCTTTTTAGGCAAAACTGGTAAAAAAACTATTCCGTCTTCGAATCCTTGTGTTTCTGAATATTGTTATACCAAATCGTTTTTATTGGTGTTAACATGGCGTGAATTTCACTCACTCCTAATGCATTTTATGTTTTTACATGATTTAAAATGTCTAAATTACCTCTTAACTAATGCTCCTTCCAATTTATTTTTTCACATTATTTAAATTAATGTTTACAATTATAACTTAATGTTCTTTTGAGTTATTCTTGTATTTATTTAATGTATAATTTTCTTTTTTCATCCTCAACGTTAATACGAGAGGGAGGAGATTACCTGTCCAATAAATCCCTGTTTAATTGGTGTCCGATTCGTAATTCTGTATTGAAAAACTACAAATTAAAAGTATAAGATTGATAAAAGGATATTATAAATAATTAAAGAGTATATTTTTTCAATATAAAAATACGTCGTTTTAAATCAAACACTAATTGGACAAGAATTTATATGACAGGTGATCTCATCCCATATGAGAAGTTAAAATGATAAATTACGGTAGTATGTTTCTCCTTTATAAATTCAAATTATATTCATACACAAGTATAATTGCGTAATTTCATTTACACAAAGTTTATAGCAATGTTACAAAATTAAGGACAGAATGAAATTCACGCTACATTATAACCAACGGGCGTAGTTACTAACGAACACATAAAACTAAAAGCCTAATAGTTTTGCAAACATTTGAAATATACATTCTAATAATATCTTTCGTTCCCAACTTCGAATCTTGATTCAATCCATACTTGTATAATTACATTGTTGCTGCAGATTGATCTTCACAAACACATATCAGGTTTCCTTTCCGCCCACCCCCACACCCCCCTCGTCTCCCTCCACCACCTCGACGCCGTGGACCCCATCTTCCCCTCCGCCACCCGTACGGAATCCCTAAACCTCCTAATGCAATCCGCCTCCCTCGACGAATCAAGAATTCTCCAACAAAGCGTCTGCTATTACAAGAAACTCAACTGGACCATCTCGGCCTCGTGGGGCTACTCCGTCCAGATATACGACGCCGTTCTCTCGCCCAGCCACCTCCACCGCCCTCTCGAGACGTTTGCGCAGTGGAAGAAGGGCGCGTCCCCGCCGTACATGTTCAACGCGCGGCCTCTCTCCGAAGACCCTTGCCAGGCGCCTCGAGTCTTGTTCTTTGAGGCGGCGGCGGAGAGAGAGTGATGATGGATCATCGTGTTACGAGCTACGTTGTGAGATCTCCGGCGGGTTCGGTGGATAATGTGACCAGGATTAGGATTTTGTGGCCGTTGAAGAAGCTGGATTGGCAGCAGGTATTTATATTATATGCATGCATGTAGAGACCGATCCAAAAATTATATTTCGGAGTTGAAATTTAGAATTTATAGTTTTAGAATAGAAATATATAATCTTCCGAAAAAATTTAGTGTTTCTAAACATTTTTGGGTGCGGAGGACCTATTCATCCTATCAATATAAAATGAATTATCCTGGCTTCCATTTTGTAAGTATATATATACATATATATATATATATATATATATTGTATAATTAATGTTTTATGTTGTTTAGGAAGAAGAGAGTGCTGTGATGTAGTGCAGATTGTGGGGATGGATTCTTTGGCACTTAAATTGAGAGATTGTGCTGCAGATGAGATTGTAGCTTGACTATATAATTTCCTAAGCATTTATTTATTAAATAAATGTATTTTTTCTATTTTAATTAGAGCTAGGTGCATTTTAAAAAAAAATTTAATTAATTTTGATCTCATCATTTGAACGCTAATTTCAAACATTATACGTACATAAATGATATACTACTAATTATAGCAACAATAAGGCTGAGATTCAGAAATTAAATAAGGATACAATCACATTAATATTATTTAATCTTTTATGAATTATTATTATTGTCTAGTAATATGAGAAATGAAACTGTCCACCTCACTACGTAACTCACCGCCTTCCTCTACAGCTCTCTTTACGGCGGCGCTCACCTCCTCCGCCCTCTTCCTAATCTCCTCCCCTTCCTCCGTCGACAGCAACATCTCCACCGCACTTCTAATCACTGCCGCCTCCGCGACCTCCTCCCTCGCCGCCCACTCCCTCACCATCACCCCAACCCTCAGTATTTCCGTCAAGAAAATCGCATTCAACGGCTGATCGGAGTGCATAGGCCACGCCGCCACCGGAATGCCAGCGATCAAGCTCTCGAAGCACGAATTTCAGCCGCAGTGCGTCATGAATCCGCCGGTCGATCCATGAGAGAGAATCTCCATCTGCGGCGCCCAATCTCTCACCACAATCCCATCCCCTCTCTGTTTCACTCTCTCTTCAAACCCTACCGGCAGCTCAATCCTCCTCGCCTCGCCGGCGAATATGACCGCCTTATCCGCTCCTCTCACCACCCAAACAAACCTCCTCCCGCTCTCCTCCAACGCCGCCAATAACTCCTTGATTTCTCGATTTGTGAGTGAGATACTGCTTCCGAAACAAACGTAAATCACAGATCTCGGCGGTTGCCGGTCAAGCCAATCCAAACACTCGTGCCTCGGTACGGAATCGTTTGGAGATTTATTGACGGCGAGGCGAGGCGAGGCGGCATGATTGCCCACTGCTTCTTCCCGCCGCCGCCGCCGCCGCCGCCGCCGATTTCTTCTCTGTTAAGAAGATTGATGTATTTAGCTTCGATTGGTCTACTAGTATTGTAGATATCGCCCTCTCTCTCATTGTAATGCTCCGGCCGATTCGCGACGAATCTTAATGTCGATTCTGGATAAAATTCTCTCACACTAGGGAGACGATTCACTTCCTCTTCCACGGCGAACGGTTTCCCCAAATACTCTCACATAACGCAGAACAAATTTAAGGCAGAGAGGCAAGAGAAGGCGTACGATTCGACGATTGGGATCGAGACGGCAACCCTAGCCGCCTCGGCAACAAGGCGGTCGTAAATACGACGATTTTTCTACTCTCCCCCGCCAATTGCTGCACGAGCGAGCCGATTTGGTCACGCAATTCCATGTACGCCATGACCGCCGGCGACATATGGACGGGTAGTTTGTTGGAGGAATCTGGCTCCGGCGCGGCGATTGGGGGAGTGTGGAGGTCGTGGAAGTGAATGTTGGCGGTGGCGTTGGGTTTTAGGCCCGAGCGGAGTTTGACTTGGCGGTTGTGGGTGGCGGAGCCTACGTAGTGAACGGGGAGCCGGGGAGGCCGCGGGAAGCGAGGACGGCGGCGAGGTGGAGGAGCTGGTTGAGGTGGCTTTGGCTGGGAAGGGGAATAATGACCACCGCAACTTTTTATTTCTCCATAGATAAGAGAATTCAATTACGCAACTGTTTTGGAATTAATTTTGAGCTGAAAGTATATATGTTAAAGGTTACCTAGGGCCACAATTCCGTGCGCCGGATGTACATACATCCGGGTCGGAAGATCCATATTATCAAGTTTGACTCGCGCGACTCGGCATTGATTTATAAAATAAAATAAAAATTAAAAATCCCACGCTCTTTCTCTCTCTCTCATTCTGCTCTCATCATCTCCGTTTCTTCTCTCATTATCTGCTTCTCTCTCGCCTTTCCGTGCTCTCCGCTCCGCTCTATGCCTTTGCTCTCTACCTCAGCTCTCTCATTCTCTGTCTCTCTCTCCCTCATCCCTCTCTCCAAAATCTCTCACATCTCTTGCCTCTCTCTCTCATACAGGTCTGAGGGTCGGATATTTCCAGTATTCAATCGTTGTTTCAGAAGAAGGCGGACATCATCTTCAACCCTGCTTCGTGAAGGTTTGGTCAAACTTTGGTTTACTCTTTGATTTTATTTTTGGCCCGAGATAGTGGATATGTCTGTAGAATTGTAGATAGTTGATATATTTGATCTGAGTTATGATGTTTGACTTGCTAATTTTGCGTGTATGCTTGACAGTAAAGAATTTTGGAACTATTTGAGAAGAATACTTATTATGTTGTCAACATCTTTGGTGTAACTATGTGATTTCATATGATTATTGGATTAAAGTGACACTTTCCTTAATTATAATTGACACTTTACTTCACTGTGACTGACATTATGAGATAAAATAACACTTTTGTTCGTTGCAATTGACACATTTATTCAATACAAATAACTCTCTATGAGAATGTGACACTCTCATCCGAGACAATTGACACTTTTTTGTTTACTACGATTGACACTTTGAGATAAATAACACTTTTGTTCGTTGGTATTGACACATTTGTTTGTTACAAATGACACTCTCCTCCGAGACAATCGACACTTTTGTTTACTACGATTGACACTTTGAGTATTATGTTGATCGTATTTTGTCGACTAAATCATTGAACGGTGGTTCCGTGCGATTATTAGATTAAAGTGACACGTTCTTTAATTATAATTGACCCTTTACTTCAGTATGATTAACACTTTTGAGATAAATAATACTCCATTCGTCCCATTGGAAGCGTCTTGTTTTCAATGGGCACGGATGTTAAGAAAATGATAATGTGTGGTGTATATTGTTTGACTTTTGGATAGTTAAATCTTGTCCACATATTCTTGCCTTTTTTAGAAACAAGACGCTTCCAATGAGACGCACAAAATGGAAAACAAGACGCTTCTAAGGAGACGGAGGGAGTACATTTGTTCACAATAATTGACATGTCTTTCCTAAACAAATACACTTTTTACAAAATAAATAACATTTTTTTCAAAAATAATTGATAGTAAAAAAATGATACTCCCTCTGTCCCAACGAGCTGTGCTCGTTTTCCTTTTTAGTTTGTCCACTTATTTGTTCCTGTTTCCAAAAAAAGCAAATTTTTACACACAATTACTCACTCTCTTTTTATGGGACCCACCACTTCACTCACATCTAACAACTCTCCTTAATTACGTGCAGAAAAGAAATGAGCACAGCTCAATGGGACGGATGGAGTACTCTATATATGATACATTATTCTAAACAAATGATATTCCACAAATAACACTCTTCTTCAAAACAAATGATACTTTTTAAGGAGAGTTAATAACAGAAAAAAAATGTTTAAAAAATAAAAACAAAAAGTATTAAAGAAAGAAAAATATTAAAAGAATAAAATTAAGAATAATTAGAAAATCGAACAGTAATTTTTGTTAAATAAAAATAGAAAAAGATGACACTTTTATTTGAAGCAAATGATATTCTACACATGACACTTTTTTTTAAAACAAATGACACTTTTTAGGGAGAGTTAATAACAGAAAAAATGAAAACATGTTTAAAAATAAAAAAACAAAAAAAGCGTTAAAGAAAGAAAAATATTAAAAGAATAAAATTAGGAATAATTAAAAAATCGAACAGTAATTTTTGTTGAATAAAAAATAGAAAAAATGAATTAAAAAAAATACAACCGAACAAACTCAAACTCAAGACCTCTTAGTTGGTGTAGTAATTAGCTTATCGTTAGACTATGAAGCATTATTGTAATAGGTCTAACACAAAATATATAAAGTATTTCATTCGTGGATCTTGATCACCGAAAACGGGCCGCGAAATTGGGCCACTTGCTTCCGGATGTACCTACATCCGGCGCATGCAAGTATTTGCGATTTTGCAAATACTTATTTTCTTATTATAAGTACTTTATATTTTTTCTTAAAGTTAATATAATTATTTTTAAGTAAAAGTATGATTTTTGAAATTAATATATAAAAATTAAGTATTTTTATAGTATCAGAAATAATAGTATTTTAAACATCAAAAACATATCAATTGATGCTTAAAAGAAACTACTTGATTAAGCAATTTAACAGTTTAATTTTTGAGAAGGTAATGTAGAAGATAGGTTTCGCGAACACCAAAAAATAATTTATGCGATAAGAAGCATATAAGTGCTTAAAATAAGCTTTTCCAAAACACCCTAAGCATGTAAATACACGAATTTCAATAAATTTTAATTTTGTACATGATCTTCAAAATACTCATGCATAAATACACGATATTTCAATTTGTTAAAATTTGCACAACGACTAAAACTTTATCGATTAATTATCAAAGACACCTTGTCATTTTAGCACAAAAATTAACATCTACTCCCTCCGTCCCATAATTCTTGTCCCTTATTCCTTTTCGGGACGTCCCACAATTCTTGTCCACTTTCCTTTTTTAGTAAATTATTACACACAACTTTTTTGTGGGACCCACAACTTTATACCAATCTACACACAATTAACAACTCTTCTTAAAAACCGTGCAAAAAGCAAATTGGACAAGAATAATGGGACGGAGGGAGTATGATTTAAGTAGTAAAGAAAATAAAATATTTTGCCCTCCACGTCGGATATTTTGACCTTCAAAATTTTCGTAAGTGTGCCATTTTTTAACAAATTGAAATGTTATATATTTACGTGAACATTGTGCAAAATCAGATATACCCAGTCTGTACAGTAACATTCTAATAACCCGATACTAAAATAGATAACAAAATTAAATAAGAATTCGAACTTTTGATATTGAATTAGAAGACCAGCATTCGGCTATAAGACCAGTTCAACCGCTATTTGATTAAAGTGGAGAAGGATTTTTACGATTTTGTTTAAGCATTTGCCGTCGCAAGCGGAAGACAATTTGCAACAAAAGACGAAAATAAGAGTTTGTATATTATTGGCTGGCATCTACGATGTGAATATGAATAAATTGGGTGTCTCCGATGCTGAAATTTTCTTGATTGTTTAAGATACAGAGAAAGATAGAAATGGCAACCATACCGCATTAATACTCTATTTCCTCTCCCGCTATTTACGGTTCATTTTTTTCGGTACTGACATTAAACAAGTGGTGATGTATGGCGTAGATTACTTAATTTTTATTTTTAGTTATTTTTTTATAATTAAATTTAATCCATACGTTCTTTATCTTTTTTGAAACAAGTCACTTTTATTAGGATATTCTCAATTGGAAAACTGACAGATATAAACTAATGTGACGATCTATATCGATCTTTGCCTCTTTTGTTATAAATAAATAAATATGTATGTTCAATGTAAATCTTTGGTTATAATAGTAGTTTGGTTACTATTACTTATGGGTCATTTATCAAAGCCATGCTAAATCCTTTGAAGTGGATCAGCTGATACCATTCAATTTTTTTAGTGTATATAATTTCACAAATTTTGACGCTACTTACTCTCTTTTTCTTAATTTCGCTACACAAGAATTTTAACTTCGCTAAATGATATGTGATCGAGACTGTTTCACTCGTCTTCATACTTTATGGCGTATAAAGAATGTGGGAAGTCTATAAGCCCATCAAAGCTTTGTCGAGTAAGATATTCTATTTTTGTCCTATATAACTCAAATTTTGAATCACTAATTGAATAACATGTACTTTCTCTGTTCCATTAATGCTGTCTCATTTTCCTTTTCAAACCGTTCTAATAATATTGTCCCGTTTCCTTTGATGGTAAAAAATAATCTACATTAAAAAAAGATGTGGACCCCTATTATTCACTACCCACCTCACATTATTGTACACGCTCTCTCTTCAAAATTTTCTCTCATACAATTCTGTTCCACTTCGAATTCAGAAAATTATACTCCCTCCATCCTGCTATTAGCGACTCATTTATTTTCGACGCGGTAATTAAGAAAGTAGAGATAAATTATGAGAGATAAATAGATGATAAAGTAGAAGAGATAATATGAGTGAGATGATGAGATAGTAGATGATAAAATAGGAGACAAAAGATAGTAATTAAAATAATAATAAAGTAAATGATAAAGTAGGAGAGAAAAGATGATTAAGTAGAAGAGACAGTATTAAAATTTGCTAAATTTGGACTGAGCCACTTTTAACGAGACATCTCAATTAGGAAAGTGAGCCACTTTTAGCGGGACAGAGGGAGTAATTTTTAACTTTCTGAAAATTTTATATTATTTCTTTAATTACAACATGAAAAAAATCCGAAAAAAAATCAATGGGTTTATCATACTAAACCACCCTGACTATCGATTTTTTTCACTTTGCCCCCTAAACTATCAAAAGTTGCAATTTCCCCATTGAACTATAGAATTCGTTGCGAAGAGCAACTTTCCGGCCAACATTCTCACTACACAGAACTCTAAGGGTAATTTTGTAAAAACACTAAAAATTTTATTTCAGTATTTTTATTTTATATCACCATTTATAATTTAGGACTTATATCACTCTCACTTCATGACTCTTTCTCTTTGCGTTCGTTCGTTCTTCCCATCCTTCTGCCCATTCCTTCCCCCATCAAATTCAAAGGGTGAAGATAACATTTTTGAGGTATACAAGTTCTTGAGAACTTTGGTTTTTGTTTATATGAAAATGCAGTTCTTGAGAACTTTGATTTTAATATTTGTTTGTTATTTGTGAAAATAAAAAAAGTTAATAGCCAAGAAACCAAATTGCACAAAGTCAATAGTTCATGGGATATTACATCAAATTCAATAGTACAAGGGGCAAAGTGTATTGCGCTAGTTATCTTGGACGAAAATACCCTCTCCTCTGGCGTGTGTAGCTGGAATATTGGCCGGAAGTTGCTTTTTGCAACGAATTCTATAGTTGAGTGGGGAAAGTGCAACTTTTGATAGTTCAGAGGGTAAAGTGAAAAAAACTTGATAGTTAAGGGGGTTTAATGTGATTAACCAAAAACCAATTGCCTTAACTATACCTTAACAAAATTTAGATGAATTCTCATTGTTTCCCATCAACTATTCCTCGAAAACTGTGTTAATTTCTTAATATAATTAAAATTCATAAAATATACATATAAATAAAATTTATTAAGTTTCGTGCCGAAAAGAAATGAGACGGTATTAATGGGAGGGAGGGAGTACGTAACTCCATGTAAATAGGTAAAATACGGTAATATTAAATAAGAATTTTATCATATATAAGTATCCTTAGGTAGAAAATAGAAAGCACTCAGTATTTTTCATGAATTGAATATGATCGGGATAATTATTATAAGTTTTATGTATAAGAGTAAAAGTGTAAATTTTCGTATTAGGGAAAAAAAAAACTATGCAAGATTATGCATATTTGTATTTCCTGTGTTAGTTTGTCTCCCTACTAAATCCGTACTATATTAAATATGTACAATTTTATAAAATATAATTATTAGTTTATATGTTCCGTCCAGAAAATCTCAATATATTAATTTGCACTAATTATATACTCCCACTTTAATGATTAATAAGTAGGAGCATACAATATTAAGTGTTGAGCCCCACTTATTTTATGTTCTGTGATCAGTAATTTAAGTTCACTTACAATGGTAATCCTTTCATTATTTATTTGGTTTGAACTATTTAAAAAATAAAATAGCTATAATTATTTAAGATTTTACTGGATATGAGAGGGAGGAATTTCCGATCCTTCTGTTTAAAGTAGCAAGTTAGACGTTACTCAAATATTCTCAATAACAAACATTTTATGGAAGCCCAACTTCATTCGACAATGTAAAAACTCCTAATAAATAAATAATATTATAAGCTATATGGAATGAGAGAATAATAGAGAAGACGGAAAATAGATGTATATTATTATGAGAGTGAAGACCTCTATTTATAGAGTACAAGATAGGTTGCTAGGGTTTAGATATGGTCATCATATATCTAATAAATCTTATCTACAACACTCCCCCTTGATGGACCGTTCCTAAACAGAAATTGCTGCCTCGTTAAAACCTTGCTAGAAAAATCCAATGGGATAAAAACTGATCGAAGGAAAAAGAGTACAGCTGCTCCACCTCAATATAGTCATTGTTGATCCTTGAGTCGGCGCATATCGATCTTGTGTACCAACTTCTTGAATGTTGACGTTGGTAATGTCTTTGTAAAAGAATCCGCTAGATTGTCACTTGAGCAAATTTGTTGCATGTTGTTGCCACCACTCTTTTGGATATCATGTGTTGCATTGACTCTTTTATGAATCAATCTCAATGACTCATTTACTCGTGTGTTGCATTGGATGCCTCGTTAAAAACCTTAACTAAGAAAACCATTTGGGAAAAGCTTAGAAAGGAAAAAAGAGTACAACCATTTGACCTTCAGGGTCATTTGACCTTTAGGAGTCAGTCTAATCTTCAGGATTATTTGCAATTTGTTACTCCCCCTCAAGATAACAATCTTCAAGGTTATGTTTAAGGTCTACACTAATATGTGCAACACAAGTTTAATTATCATCATAGATAATAGCATGAAATAAGTCAATATATCATTACTCTCATAAATAGACCAATATCATATTGTCTCGAAAATAACAAAGGATGGTCAATACCATTTCAAATTCTCCAATTGCACATAAGTAAGTAACTTCTGGTCCTCATCTTTGTTATATTCTAAAGGTCTAAATGAGTCTTCATCCACTTCAAGTGATTGAATCAACCATTAGATAAGCATGTGGATGCGATACAATAAAATATCTTTAAAGACCTTTTAGGTAGGTCGACTAGCGTAACTCCATCAAGAAGATGCTCAATCTATAGGCCGAGATAATTATTAGTTCAACCCAAGTCTTTTGATTTTAACTCCGTCTTTAAGCATGGGTTGATTTCATCAAGTACTTTTGTACATAATGATTCACATATCCTCTTCAAAATGAATTTGGAGTGATGTGTTCTAATTTTGTATTCCGCAGACTTCTTATCTCTTAGCACCAATAAATCGCTCACGCTTCTAGCGTCAATGAGATTTAATTGATTTATTTTGTTTATGAGGAACTTTAGTTCTTTCATGGGGAACTTCAGTTCTTTCATGGTGCATATACAACATGTATATGAGATTTTAGTCGCTCCTTTTGCACTAAATAACTTGATGAACTTCTGGTTCATAGTGTGTGAATCTAAATAATTAATCCAACGAGATATTTACGGCATTCAATCTTTATATTTCATATCTCCCCCTAATGCCGATGATGATGTGAGTTGGATTATCAATGAATAAAATAATTCATAATTACTTGTTCTATGTACCCTTCTGTCAAGGAATTCTCGTCGTTATGATTATATCATATACGAATGTACTATTTCAGTCCTTACAATGACTTTTGTAGTCTAATTGACAACATCTTTTTGACTTACATGCTTTGAGCAAGTTAAATCCTTTAGGGATTTTCATATATATATATATCACTATCTAGTGAATCATATTGATAGATATTTACTACATCCATAAGGCGCATAGCAAGCCTTTTGTGACATAAGTTGATTATCAAATATAATGACGTCTATTATAGGAGAGTACATAATTAATTCCCGGTCTTTGAGAAAAATATTGTGTTACGAGTATTGCTCTATATCTCGTAAATTTTTCATTTCTCTTTGTAACAAAGACACATTTGTATCCTTCGAGGATATACTTTCCGGATTTTGGAACTGCAGGTCCAAATATTTCCGGCTTTCTAGGGAATATTAATTCACCTTGTATGACTTCTTTCCTCTTTGACCATTATTTCTATCTTGACAATCTCTTATAGATCGTCGTTGAGGATCCTCTTTTTTCATTTCAAGAGTCATATTAAAGGCGAATATATCGTCATGCGTCCATGACGATATTTGATTTCTCCAATATATTGAGATCTCATAATTTTCAGACGCTTGTAGTTCTTCAGGAACTTCATTTGATTGATTAATCATTATCGTCATTATTTGGTTCATATGTTGTGCCCCTTTTCTTAGACACAAAATTTCTTTTAGAACCAATTGGTCGACCATATTTTTGACGAATTTTAAATGCATTTGCTGTCATTTATGCTTGTCCTTCAGGGACATGAATTCTTGTTGGGGGTATTTGCAGCAAATGTATGACATTGTCACTTCTTATATATACAAAACTTAAAAGCATCAAGAAGTTGGTTTGCAATATTTTGCAAGCAAACCTTTCGACTTCTTGTTCACATTGATTGCTTCGGGAATCTAAATGTGGCTATTTTGTTCTTGTGTTTTTTGTTGGATGTAGATTTCACATTGATTACTTCAGGAATCCAAATGTGACATATGTTCCACCTAATGTTGGGAACGTTATTTCATCATAATAACAATCGTAATGTGAGATCGTTTTTATACGTACAAAACCATTTTGATTATGGACATGAGCAACTAGGTGTTGAATCTCAATCCCAAAACAATATAATATTAAATCCTCTTCAAGAGGCACTTGAAGCTGCAAAAAACTTATCAAGACAAATCTTCTTGATGTAATTCAGCTCTTTATTTTTGAAATTGTAGTTCTAGCAAGTTTTATATTTCTTCTAGAAATCGAGCATTTATGGAAATTAAGAGATTCTTCAGGATCTCTATATTGCGCTCATATGAATTTTCAATTATGTTGCGCATCATAGTTGCTTGCAGATGTCCAAACTTATAATGTCAAAGCATAAAGCTCTTAGAACTTCTAGTTCATAACATGTTTTTTCTCCCTTATTTTTATAAATGTGTAATACATTCAAAGTGGTAGTGTAAAAACTTTTCTTTTGTTAGCTGCTGGCTAAATACAAAAGAATCACTATCTTCTTATATAATTTCAATATGTTATCCATTGCAGCGGATATCTTTAAAACTTAGTAAGTTCTTTCTAAACTTACTAGAGTAAAGGGCAAACTTAATAGTTAATTTAGTATCATTTAATAATGATACAAGCTCTTTTGGAGCCTTCAATAATTTCAATGCACTAGATTGTAAAATCTCGTAGTTTAAGATGCATCTTCTCGTGTCGAGCTTTAGGGAGGACAATCAATTAATATTTTTACGCAATCCTGCTAGGATGCTCCGTTTCATTCTATTGTTATCTCCCCCATGTCTCTTATTGGCAAATGAGCATCGATATCAAGATTTCATTAATGTCAACTAGACGTAAATAATGTGTTCTTCATTCAGGAATAAACATATATCACTCAAGATACGACTTGCCCATTAAGAAAATTTAATATTCTTCTAAAATATAAATTATGCTACTTCAGGAGCAAAAGATAAATAGTATATAAAAAATACTTATTTGAAGCATTTCCACAAACATGTGATAGTAATGTTACTATCACAATATGGTCATTCTTCAGAAATGTAATTGTGCTACTTCGAGAGCAACAATTTAGTTTCATGATAAGCGAAATCAATGAATTGCAAATTTTGAGATCTATCGGATCTCACATCTATTCTTGAAAAGAAATTAAGCCACAATAGGATATTGGAAATGCAATTGTCATTCAAAGAGGAGATCTTGCTACCACTCCATATAATTAGGTAATATTTTAAATAACAACATACTTTTATATATACATTGTTCTTTAGGAACATGTAATATTCATCAAGAATATTAATTGTGCTACTTCAAGAGCAACAATTAAAGCATATGATTCCAAAATGATGAAATTTGAGTTGTTCTTCAAGAACATGTAGAGTTAATTGTGCTACTTCAGGAGCAACAATTATAGTCTATATTAAACTACTTTAGACGAAAGACAAATATTTTCGAGAAGCTCAATTGCTCTTCAAGAGCATATAGTATTATTTGGGAATATCCATTGTGCTACTTCGGGAGGAACAATAATAACAATTCAATAACCAATATTCACCCATCAATGAATTGCTCATCAAAAGTATGTAATATTCTTCAGGAATATTAATTGTGTTGTGCTACTTCTGGAGCCATAAGAATAACAATTCAATAAGATGCATCCACCATGATATGCATCCACCATGATACATAATCATTACATTTAAAATTAATTGCCATGGACCAAGGCAAATTCATCAATCAAATTGGCCATCAAATCTCATTATAATCCACCCAAGCATAAACAAAATCGCAGAAACATAAATCATTATGAAAATACCCCATCAAGTTGATTTGGAGGTGGATGCTGATTTCACTGAAGAGATCATACATCTGCCCCAGATCAACAGCGTTCCCGTGGGAGTACAACAGCGTCAGCTTCGCCATCGGGTTCTTCACGTACATCGCCACGATCTTCGTCCCTCTCTTCGTCTTCACTTTCAAAACGTCGATGTTGTCGCGGTTCGCCACCTCCGTCATCCTTAGCCTCCCGTGAGCTACTCGTGCTGATAACATGTTATAAACTATATGGAATGAGAGAATAATAGAGAAGACGGAAAATAGATGTATATTATTATGAGAGTGGAGACCTCTATTTATAGAGTACAAGATAGGTTGCTAGGGTTTAGATATGGTCATCATAAATCTAATAAATCTTATCTACAACAGATAATATAATCTATGTCGTAAGTATGTTTAATATGTGAGATATATATATATATATATATATATATATATATATAAAGTCTAGAGGCCCAAAAACTTACTATGTAACTCTATAAATAGAGTTTTCTACCCTCGTAATAATACATATCTATTCTTACTATCTCCATTATTCTCTTTATTTCTTTCTAGTTTATAACATGTTATCTCTTCCACAAAAGAAGATACCCACGACCGAATATATAATTTTTTTCCTTTTGATTGTTATTTGATAATACTTTTCCTATGCAAAATTCGGTGCCGTACATCTCCTATATCTTCCCAAAAGGAAAAGTATTATAAATCCATTTTTTAAAACTATTTCTTCATCACTTACGCATGCAATGTTTTTATTTCTCATAATATAATAATTGAATGTAGTATTATCAATTTTTTTACGGCACGACATCAATTGATATTATATGTTCAACTATAATTCAATTTTGGTTGATTACTCTTATTATATTGTTATTATTGTTGCTCCTGAAGTAGCACAATACACTAACATTCCTTAATAATATTACATACTCCTGAAGAGCAATTGAAAAACATATTTTCAACTTGTTGTTCCAGAAGTAGCACAATCAATATTTTTGGAGAATATTACATGCTCTTGAAGAGCATTTACAATTAATATTTCTACATATATGTTTGTACTTATTTATTTAATATTTTAATCACAATTGTTGCTCCTGAAGTAGCACAATTGATATTCTTGAAGAATATCACATGCTCTTAAAGAACAATTCAATCTTACTCATTTAAATAATTTAATTGTTGCTCTAGAAGTGACACAATTTAATATTCCTGAAGAATATTACATGCTCTTGTAGAGTAAATTTATGATTTAGGTGATATATGTTTATCCTGAAGGAAAAACATAAGTCTTTATAGACATTGATAAAACTTTTTCTTTTGTGCATAGTTGCACAAATGACAAATATCACCAAATTTGAGTTCGTTGCACTTGACATATCTGGCAAGAACTATAAGTCGTGGATTGTCGATGCCGAGTTCCATCTGATCTCAATGGGGTCTGAGAGAGACTATAGAAAAAGGAAACAACACATCCCTGCAGGATCGAACAAAGGCACTGATTTTTCTTCGTTATGTTGATCTAAAAAAATGAGTATCTCACCGTCAAAGATCCATATGAATCGTGGAACAACCTCAAAGAGATGTTTGATCACCAAAGGACTGTTATCTTTCCTAGAGTTCGATACGAGTGGATGCATCTCAGACTGCAAGATTTCAAATCTGTGAGTACATATTATTCTGAAATGTTCAAAATTAGCTCCACAATGAAACTATGTGGAGAAACAATCACTGATGAAATGATGCTTGAGAAAATATTCTCTACATTTCATGCTTCTAATGTGCTCCTACAACAATAATATAGGGATCATGGTTTCAAAAAGTACTCCGAACTTATATCTTGCTTATTGGTTGCCGAGCAAAACAATGAATTGCTCATGAAAAACCACGAGTTAAAATCCACCGGTTCCTCTGCATTGCCCGAGGCCAATGCAACGAATGAACATGGTCTTGGAAACCAACTTGGACGTGGTCGTGGTCGTGGGCGTGGGCGTGGTCGCCGACATAGTAATCATGACCACGCAACCTCGAGCAACAAAAGGTTTAAGACATCCAAAGATCACAATTCATACAAAAAGGAGGATAAATATCATCGATGTGGCATGAATGAGCATTGATCGCGTGTATGTCGTACGGCGAAGCACCTTGTGGTTCTGTACAGAGTTCGATGAAGGAAAAAGTAACAAATGATACCAATGTCCTTGACTATGGCGGTTCGACTGATACTACAACTCACTTAGATGTCTGATTTCTTTATTGATCTAAACGACAACATTGATGGTTTTATGGTATTGATTGGTGCTTCTTCTATAAGATATTTGTGGACCTATACATCCACCATGTGGACCATTTCGATACTTTATGGTATTGATTGGTACTTCTTCTAGATGGTCCCATGTATGCTTGTTTTCTAGTAGAAATGCAGCTTTTGCTGGACTACTTGCTCAAATAATAAAATTGAGAGCTCAATTTTCAGACAATCCAATCAAGATGATTCACCTTGATAATGATATTGAATTTCAATCTCAAGCATTTAATAGTTATTGTATGGCTATTGAGATTGAGATTGAACACTTGGTTGCTCATGTTCATACACAAAATGGTTTAGCAGAAGCATTTATTAAACGTCTCCAACTTATTGCTAGACCATTACTTATGAAATCAAAACTCCCAATTTTGGCTTGGGGTCATGCCATATTGCATGCTGCATCATTAATTCGGATTCGGTCAATAGCCAACCAACAACATTCCCCAATGCAAATTGTTTTTGGTGGAAAACCTGATGTTTCTCACCTACGAATTTTTGGTTGAGATGTCCAAGTCCCTATTACACCCCCACAATGTATGAAAATGGGTCTCCAACGAAGGCTTGTGATATATGTTGGATTTGATTCGCCCTCGATCATAAGATTTCTTGAACCTTTAACGAACGATTTATTTACTGCACGTTTTGCAAATTGTCATTTTGACGAAGTGACATTTCCAACATTAGGTGGGACGAACCTACATCCAGAAAAAGCAGAAGGAAATGAAAAAACCTTGTCATATTTTGATTCCAGAAGTAATTTATGTAAACAAGAAGTTGAAAAAATAATTCATTTGCAAAAGATGCAAATCAAATTCTTGATGCTTTTGAAGATACAAAGAAAATGACACTATCTCATATACTTGATGCCAATACACCTGCTAGAATTAGTGTCCCTAAAGGACAAACAACAACGGCAGCAAATGAATCTAAAGTCTGTCAGAAACGTGGTCGACCAATTGGTTCCAAAGATTTTGTGCTTAGAAAGAGAAAGGCATAAGACACGAACCAAGCAATTAAGAAAATTATTGATCAAAGTAATATAGTTCTTGAAGAACCACAAGCGTCCGAAAATCATTAGATCTCAATAAATTACTTATCTTCTAATAAGATATTGGAGAGAGGAAATATTGTCGTGGACGATAAATTCGCTTTTAATATGACTCTTGAAGTTCTAAATGAGGATCCTGAACCGCGGTGTATTAAGACAATGGATTTGCAATCATAGCAGTTTATGTAAATGATTTAAATTTAATTGAGACTCCTGAAGTGCTCAATAAAACTGGTGAATATGTACTTGAAAAATGAATTTGAGATGAATGATTTAGGAAAGACAAAATTATGTATTGGTTTGCAAATTGAACGTGTCTCTGAAGGACTATTTGTTCATCAATCCTCATATACAAAAAAGTATTAAAACAATTTTATATGGATAAAGCGCATCCATTATCATCACCAATGATCATTTAGAACACTTAATGTGCATGAAGATCCATTTCGACCTATTGAAGATGGCGAAATGATACTTGATCCTGAGTACTATATCTTAGTGCAATTGGAGCATTGACTTATTTAGCTAATTGCACAAGACCAGATATAACTTTTTCTGTAAATCTTCTCGCAAGATATAGCTCTGCACCCACATTGAGACATTGGAATGATGTTAAGCACATTCTACGTTATCTAAAGGGTACCATTGACCTTGGATTATACTACTCAAAAGGTTCTGATTATTCTCTAGTAGGGTATGCAAATGCTGGTTATTTATCTGATCCACCTATTTATTTATCCGATCCACATAAATCCAAGTCACAAACTGGCTATGCTTTTACATGTGGCAAACTGTTATATCTTGGAAGTCCGTTAAGCAAACTTTAAATGCAACATCCTCAAATCATTATGAGATAATTGCAATCCATGAAGAAGTCGAGAATGTGTGTGTCACGAAATATGACTAGTCATATCCAAGGGTCGTGCGGATTGGCTTCTTCAAAGGACAATCCAACGATGTTATATGAAGACAATGCCGCTTGTATCATGCAATTGAAGGGAGGCTACATCAAAGGCGACCGAACAAAGCATATTTCTCCCAAGTTTTTCTACACACATGATCTCCAAAAGAATGACAACATCGACGTCCAATAGATACGTTCGAGTGATAATCTAGCAGACTTATTTACAAAGACATTAGTGGTGATCGCTCTATTGCACCAAATAATCCTGCAAAACTTGAGAATTATATCAGTATAGTTCACAGGATATCGAACACATGGAACGGACGACTAGATGCATTATTTTTCTACTTATCTATGGTTTTGGTTAGCAACCACGCAAGTTTAATTTTTACTAAACTAAGAAATTATAAAAACTGAACTGAATTAAAAACTGTATGAACTGGGCAACTGAGAGACATGTCTAGCAGAATATTCACACACACGTAATTTCAATCCTCGGCACTTAATATGAATTAATCTCAAGAATCTACTAGTTATAGATTGTCGTAGTTAAACTGACACAACCCTCACTCCCACTTACTTAGTCGGTAACCGCCATGTTGGGCATCGAAACGGCTACTTCCCTAACCTAGCTACAACCTACGTTGCTGGGCAATCAATAGATTTAATAGCTAGACAACTTTATCAAACTAAGGGAGCCTAGTATAGGAGCCTACTCGTATGTTGGGTATCTAATAGTCTCCTATCGGTTTAATCTAATTATTCTAATGAATAATTTCGCTACTTACCTAGCCTTGTTCCACGAGAAACGATGGAAGTACTAAGTTAGCTACAGACTGCACAATCTAGGGTGATCAAGCCTAAATTACTAGTCAGATTAATTAATTAATAATTAACCCGAAACCCTCTTGATTAATTATTCGAATCTAAGCCTCATGTACTGTTCACGTGTGCATTTACATTCTGTCGGACCCTAAAAGATTTAGCTACTCATGCAGATGCTTCGGTTGGGCAACTGGGACAGTTTACAGAACAAAAACTTGACATGAATAACCCTAGATATAGCATGAACGAAATTTAAAAGATTTAAAGCACGAATTAACAAAATAATTTAACCTACGAAATTAAACTAAAACTTAAATTAAAATAGCAATGGAGTTCAAACGTAAATTCGATGTTCCTACTTAAACGATTAACTACTAATGAAAATTAAAACAAGAATTCAAACTACGAAATTAAAAGCATCAAACCAACGGAAATTAATGAGTGTTTCTTCTTCAACTAATAACTACGGAAGGTCGGAAATGGAACGACGGTCGGTGGTCTTCGGCGTCGACGGTTCGGCGGCGGCGGAAATAGTTCGGCGGTGGCGGTAGGATTTTCTCTCGGATTTTGGGAAGGGAGTAACGGCGTGAATGTGTGGATCGGTTGAAGATTCGAAGACTCATTTCTCGTCTCTTTCAACTCTTATATACTCCTCATTTTCTTCCTCTCCAAGCTAGGTCAAATCCTTCTTTGATAAGGAAAGAGATTTGGATATATAAGGAAATAATATCTTTCCTTATCCATCACAAAATATCTTCAAGATCATTTCCTTCTCACAAATCCGTGTCCACGTCATCAATTTCGTGCCTTTTTTGTCATCAAACATTGCCAAATAATATCCTCGTCATCATGCCACGCCGCACCAAAAACCTGCATTTTTTAACACTGCGAGTGCACCGGTTGGCCAATTGAAGCACTTTTTGGCCATAAATTACTAAGTATAGAAACGACTCATCAATTACTGACATCAATATTCAAGAAGTTGGTACACAAGATCGGGATGTGCCTACTCAAGGATCTACAATGATTATTTTGAGGGGAGGAGCTGTAATATTTTTCCTTCGATCAGTTTTTATCCCATTGGTTTTTTTTGGCAAGATTTTAACAAGACAACAATTTCTTTCTAGGGTTTATCAATTAAGGGGGAGTGTTGTAAGGGGGCGTTTGGTTGGGTGTAATTAGGAAAGGGAAAGGGAATCAAACCACTTTATTCCGTTATTTAGTGTATTTGGTTCGCGTTTTAAGGGAATTCGATTACCCAAATTAGGGGTTTTGAATTCCCTCAAAGTCCACTTTTTGAGACCCTCCCCACAACCTGGGACTTGGATTCCCCTCTCACTTTCGTTTTCGCTCCTCTTCTTTTCCTTTTTTCTCTTCTTTCTCTCTCGCTCGCTCTTCACAAAAGAAAAAAGAACGTTGAAGGCCTCAAATTCCCGTTTCTCTTTTCCGCTGCCACCGTTGCCTTTGACCTTTGTTGGTCCGGAGATGATAGTCAGGTGTAGAGGGGGGGGGTGAATACACCTGAGCACAGTTTCTTTTCTCAGATGTGAAGGACAACTGAGCTGTAAGTTGCAACTGACGAACAATGCTAAATAGTAACCTTCGATCGCGGGTCAGAAGTGTGCCAACTACTGAGCTCTCCTACCGACTTTTGTCGAGTTTCTGAAACTCGATCGGAGACTTAGTGCGGATAAGAGTGTGGGGCCCGGAGATTCGTCTCAGTTTGAAAACGTGATTTTCACAAGTCAAGTAGTTTTGGCTAGTGCGCTTTTATGAATACGTTTTATGCAAAGATATGATTTTGTAATCAGTTTGTATGCAATGCAATAAAACAGTAAATAACACAAGCAATTTTTAACGTGGTTCGGATACCCAAGATCCTACGTCCACGGTCCTGCCGAACAGGAGTTCTTGTTGATTTATCTGAGCAAGTCTCAGCAAGGAATCTGTGCACTGGACAAACCCTTCTAAGTTATAGTCCTTAGCGACTTTACAATTCAAACTGAGGTTTGAAAGGAATGGAATAATCTCCAACTAGGAAGGAGTTCTTACAGTAAGAACGATCACTAAAAGTGAACTCCTTTGAATTTCTAAGCTATAAATATGACAATGAGCTTAGCTAGAGAAGAGGGATCTAGAGAACTCTAGAGAGAAGAACTAATGATATTCTATTGGGCAAGTTCTTCGCTGGATTGATCTTGAATGCGCTAGAGTTGTTCGAAAGCTTGAGCATTTTTTCCTTAATATTCCGTGCGTGAAGCTCGGATTTCTTCTCTATTTATAGTCGTGAAATAGGCATATGTCCGTTGGAGACGACGATGCCACGTGTCACAATGTTCCAAAGAAAACGACCATATTTTCAAAATGTTGCAGCAGGGCAGTTGACACTGTACATGAGAGCAGCTTTAGTTGGTCAGAGCAGATAAAGCGTTGTTGGCTTCTCATTGGTCGAGGTTTGTGGTAGGTGAGATTGTGTCAGACATCGGAGTTGACTTTCCCTAATCCTCGTATGTCTTCTGCTGACTTTCGAAATGACTTAGCGGCTGGGTCGTTTTCTGTCGGATACAGTATACTTAGGACAGTCTCTGTCTTCTTCGTCTGAATCTGCTGACAAAGGATATGGCTCCTGAGTAGGGTCAGCTGATAACTACGAAGGTACTGAGCTTTGCATGAAGTTCTTCTGCTGATGTCTATCAGCTAATGAGGTGTCTTCTACTGAGGCGAAGATCAGCTGATGACTTAAGAACGCAAGCAATTACACTGATGACGTGGGGTTTTGGAAGGTAATTTCGACAGAAGATCAATCCAACATTTTACCCCATACAGGACTTAGACACAAAGATAAATACATAAGAACAGTCTAACCTATACATCAGCTAATCCTATTAAGACACTACACTACTGATATCAGTTGGGTTTTGGGATCTTCAATTCCATAGTACTACTATGATTTCCCCCAATATTATTTTAACCACTAACAGCTGAATACCATCTACTAACTCATAACCCAACAATTTCCCCCTAATTGATGATGCCAAAACCTTTATATAAAGAAAGGATACTAAACTACTGACATACATAGACTTCAGTAAACTGAATCAGTTAGCCTTAAGAGTTCAGCAGTGAGAGATAGGCAAAACACAGAGAAAACGGTTATGTGAGTGTGTGTCAGATCACTTCAGTGATCAGTTGTGATAACGAAAACACAACCAAGGGCCATAAGACAATGAGTAATTGTCTGGCTAGAAATAGGAACTGATATATATAGACATGAAGATTACAAGGTTCCTATCTCTATTACAAAACAAATGATAAGAAGATCACTGTCTGAATCTCTTGGTCCTGCTCTTGAAGTCAGCAGATCTATCAGCGGGAAGATCCAGACCATAGTACTTGTAAATCCTTGCTCGCAAAGTCTGGATTTCCTCGAAAAATCAGGCAGATCAGAACTAAGGTTACGATGATAAGCAGCTGCCTCGATCTCATCTTCTATCTCCTTCGTGCATAGCACGCCACGAGTAGTCCTCGGAGGTGGGATGCGTCTGAATGCTGGAGCTCTGAGGGGTATCTTCTCTCTTTCCATTATCAGTTTCAGCTGATCTCTGAGCTGGGCATTGTATTGATGAAGAAACTCATCGAATAGCTGATCAACTGGTATCCTAGATGGATAGAAACCCCACACATAGTATCCTTTGATGAATTCCTCCTTAAGTTCCTCCCATTGCTCATTTAGCTCTGCTGGCACCCATCTGTCTATATGAGGAGTAGGAGCTTTCTTAATATAAGGTGCTCTGGGCGCTCCTCTCCTATAATACTTAGAAGACCTCGGGGTCTGCCTTTTCCAATCCACTACTGGCTCGCTGGCTATCTTATCTGTCAGTTCAATGATCTTAGCCAGGTTGACCAATTTTTTCTTCTCTCTGAGACGCGCTGATCTAGCATCTCCTCTTCGGAGATTTAATCCCTTCAGCGTGGCCTCCCAGGTGGCTCTGTCCTCGGCCTCTTGCTCAGGTGTAAGAGTGGGAGAGTAAGAACTCTGAGCTAAGGGCAGGAGTTAGTAGAGGAAGCTTTGGCAAGCTCCTCCTGATCCTTCTTCTTCTGTTCATCCAGTAGCTTCTTGGCTTTTCCTTTGGTAATTTTGCCAACAGGCTTCCTGGGCTTCTTTGCTTTTTTAATTTCTGCCTCGAGTTGTTGCTCGTAGTTTAGTTGATCTTGCAGCTTCTGAGAAACTCGCTGATCGAACGCCTCCTGCTCCGCTTTGGATTTAAACTTAGGCGTCGGGGAAGATGGAGGAGTGGCTTCAGTTGTAGTCTCCTTCCCCGGCCTTTGCGGTAGCAGTGGCTCATCCTCCTGATCGAGAAATTGAGCAATTTCTTCGATGTGCTGAGCTGATGAAGCAGTTGCTGGCTCAGTCACAGTAGTTGTTGTTTGGACTTCTGGGACTTGGACATTTTCGGGAGGGGGTACTCCAGAACTGGTTCCAGCCTGAATAGCTGAACCTTCCCCCTGATTTCCTTCCCCCTTATTAATAACTTGGACTTCTGGGATTTTCTCCACCTCAGCCTGTTCATCTATCTCGACTTCTTTCCCCTTTTTGGTATCATCAGCCAGGGAGAGGCGAGTACGGATGGCTGTCACCTCCTTGTCCAAATTGAAGTATAGATTCTTGATGAGGGTGGCGATGGATTCGAAGTCTTTGACTGCATCGCAGTATTGCTCCCATTCCTTCTCCTGATCATCTCTAAATAGTTTGAGTTGGGCTGCGGACTCCTGTCTGAGTTTTAGCAGAGACTGATCATGAGATTCTGTCATCTCCTTCTGAATTTCTTTGAGGGCCTCCGCCTGTTGTTGTAAGGCTGTCTGAAGGCTGGAGGAGGTCACTTTATTCCTTTCGTCCATGGTGGCTTGGACTACCGCAAGGCCCTGAGTCAGCTGCTCAGAGAATGATTTCTACTGAGAGATTAGGAGCTGCTGACTCTGAGCGGCTAAGTCCGCCTTCTGAGCTGCAAGGGCGGTCTCGACGATCTCCTAAATGTTGATAGAAGGAGTAGGAGTTTCGGAGACCTTCTGCATCCCTTGAGCGAGTCGGTCAACTTTCTCAGTCTGGGCCTTAGTGTACTGAGCCCATTTGAGATGAACGTCTTTTGCAAGGAGACGATTCTTGTCTCCCTGCCGCCGGATGGCTTTGTTGACTGACTTAGAGGTCACGGAACCTATAGGTTTGATCTGATAACTGCTGGTTCCGAGTCTCTGCTCAGATATCGCGATCTGTTGCGCTCGACTCGACTTCGAGGCAACTGGGGCATCACCTGATGTTGAGGGTGGTGGTGATCGGCCCTATTCGCGGGGAGTGTTACCCTCAGCAGATCCTCCCAAATCTGCATCCTTGGGTGGCGCCTGATCCATGTCGTCATCATCATAGTTATCGTTGTCGTTATGATGCGATGGAGGCGAAGGGCTGTTGTCTGGTGCTGAGGATCGCAAGCTTAAGAGATAAAGCATTGCAGCACGCATATCCTCAAAGGAGGCTAGATCAGCTGGTTCCCCGAACCCTATTGCTGATTGCAAGCTCTACTCTTCGGTAAGTAGGGACAGAGCTGATTGAGTCCTGATCAGATCTTCAAGGATATCCCAGCTAAGGGATCTCAGCAACATCTGTGTCCTAGCCCTTATGGCAATGTCCACAAAATCCTCATGCTCAGCGATCTCAGGGATCTGAGCACTATTTTCTCCTGTGGCTCGGAGACGGGTGGAATGCATGGTTGTCCACTCTGAGGAGGTTTCCTCAGTCGGTACTCCAGTGTCCGACTGAGTCTCTTCGGAACTGATTCGCTGGACTTTCTCCTTCAACATGACACCTTCGATGCCAGTGTCCGCGTCTAGAATGGATTCCTCCTGAGTGGGTGGAGGAGAGGCAGGTTTTGCTGGAACCTCAGAAGGTCCAGTCTTACTGAGCCTCTTCCTCTTAGGCGGGTCGGCGCGAGGGGGCAAGTCGGAAGTGACTCTATTCTGCTCAGGCGGCCCTCGCCCGATGGATTTCTCAGCAGCGGCTCTTGTCTTGAACTTTATGAGCTTGCTGTCGAAGTATCTCGCATCAGCAAAGGCTGAGCGATCCGATACTGATTCTTCGATTAGTACGAACAACTTTGTCCCATACAACAACTTTCCCACACTTATAAGTCTCCTCTCACCAGTGGGCGTTGCTGCGAACTTCTGAGCCTGAGCTTTAAGCTCGGCTACATAGTAGTCAGTCCAGTTAACTCTGACTCCATCATCTATTATCATCATCAGCTATATGCGGGGCTTGGATAGCTGATCATATGAACCGGCTGAGCTCGTAAGAATGTGGGAAACAATATACGTGAGCCCTTGGTACTCTGGTAGCAGCAGATTCTTCGGCAGAGCTGTCTTGAAGACTACGTCGTCCCTGCCACAGAACTTCTGGACATAGGAGTTAATTTCCTTCTCCTTATATCCACTTGGAGAGACTCCGCGCGCTGGGAGATCAAAGGTCAGCTCCACGGCGGTTCTGATATTGATGACGTGTTCACTGGCATCCCAAGATTGAGGGACAACTTCCTTCATGTATGAGAAGCTAGATTCCTCCACCCCTGTATCTTCTAGGGTTCTCCAATTGTAATAGACTTCTGTAACTTGTCTGGGCAAATATGCTCTGGGTTGCTTCGAGACAAGAAGCTCCAGTCCGGATGCTTCGAGAGCAGTGAAGACGGGCTCAAGATATGGAAGATCAGCTTGGTGTAGCGCCATTGTCGGCTCGAACTGGATTCGGAACTTGATGATTTCATCGATTTGCAGTGGGGTCATTACCGTTGCCATGAATATCTGCAAAAAAAACTCGTTAGCACTTGAAAATAGATTAAGTCAGTATGAGTTTAAGCAGGATTCAAGAAATTACCGAATAATGGAGAGCTTTGAGAAAACAAATGCAGAGCAGTTAAGGTTTTGAGGAACTGAATGCAGAAAAAAAAGCTCTAGAGATTCGAAAATGGCGAGAAGTTTGGTTAGAGATATAAGCGATAGATTTTATAAGATTTGCATATCATGCGGTTTTAATCGAACGGCTGAAATTTAATCTCACGTTTAAAATGACGGTCGTGATTTGATGTTATAAAAGGAATGATTACACAAGCCGCCTCTAACCTAGACCCACGTAGGAAAATGCGCAGTTGAGGTAAGTTGAGAAGATATGCATTAAATGCGCTGCAGGTAGCATTAAAGTCTAAGTCTGTTAAATGAAAACGGTTTCCTACTGACTCATCCTTAAAAGATTAATGGCGGGAAATAAATGCTCATTAACTACTGAATGCAAGCGACTGATATAATAAATGCGAGCATGCTTATGATAAAATTAAGTATATTAAGACTACGCAAACCTCTTCAGCTGAACTTTTACGATCAGCTGGTTACCGTTAAGACTTAGGAGGAAAATTGATGTGTTGATGACCACATTCCCCCTTACTGTGTACAGTTTGATTCTCCTGACTGAATTATTGTACTGAGTCTTTGACCTGTCATACTGATTTCTTCTACTGACTCTATTCGCAGGGGTTCCGATGAGACCTAGCTCAACTGATAATTCTCTAAATCTGTTCTCAGCTAGTGGTTTGGTCAGTATATCTGCCCTTTGCTTATCAGTATGGATTTTCTCCATTCTGATATCCTTCTTCTCGACATGGTCTCTGATGAAGTGGTGTCGAATATCCACGTGCTTGCATCTCGTATGGAGAACTGGATTCTGAGTTATAGCAATAGCACTTGTGGAGTCACAGTAGATAGACACTTCATCCTGAGATATACCATAATCTCGCAGTTGTTGTCGAAGCCAAAGGATCTGGGCACAACAACTTCTAGCAGCCATGTACTCAGCTTCAGTAGTGGACGTTGCCACTGAATGCTGTTTCTTTGAAAACCAAGATATTAGCTTGCTGCATAGGAACTGACACATTCCATAAGTTAACTTTCGATCTATCCTGCATCCTGCATAATCAGCATCAGAATAACCTGTCAGTATTAGATTATCATCAGCAGGATACCATAACCCTGCGTCAGGTGTTCCTTTCAGATATCGCAGAATCTTCTTTGCTGAGTCTAGATGACTTCGCTTGGGATCCGCTTGAAATCTTGCACATACACCTACAACATAAGTTAAATCAGGTCGGCTAGCTGTTAAGTATAATAAAGAACCAATAATAGCTCTATAATCAGTAGAGTTAACAGAAGCTCCCTCTTTATCTAGATCGATTTTGAAATTCGTATTCATGGGGATTTTGACTGGCTTGCTTGAGTCGCAGCCTGTTGGTCCCAAAAGGAGACGAGTCTTCAGGTGTGGAATACACCTGAGTCAAAGATCAGCAACGAGCGCGACGGTCGATGCTGCTGAATCGCATGCTGGCCGAACGCGCGGGCGAGAATCCTTCTACCGAGTACGGTCTGCGGGTCGGTCGGTAGAACAATAGTTCAAGATCGTTTCGAGTGCGGAAGAGTAGGCCCAAAAGAATATTCGTCTCAGTCTGAAAACACCGTTTATGCTGTTTGATTTAAAGTCAGTTTTATGCAAGTGAACAATTAAGCAAAGCGACAATAAATCAACACATAGTTTTTAAAGTGGTTCGGATATCACACAATCCTACGTCCACTGTCCCGAAAGATCGGGAGGCTATTTATTATACCGAGTTAGTCTCGGTCCGCCTTGTACACGTGACAAAGCCGCGTCTTGGGGATTATACTCGAGCAGTCCCCGGTTACACGGTTATCAAACTGAAGTGTTTGACAAACTCTCCAACTATGAAGGAGTCCTTTTACAATAAGGAACAAGTTCAAATATGAACTCCTTCGTCTAAGCTATGGATATTACAATAAGATCAGCTTAGATTAGAGAAGGGGAATGAGATAGAACTCTCGAGAGAAGAACTATTAGAATATATCTATGAAAGATTAAGTTCTTCTCTGGATATGGCTTGAATCTTCTAGAGTGTTTGTTCGGTTGAGCTCGGTTCCTTGGATGCGTCCATCATCGTCATGATTGACCTCACATCTCTCCTCTCGTCTTCTTCTCGTCTTCGTGAAGACACTTCTCTATTTATAGAGGTGACCTAGGCATATATCCGTTGGAGAGGACGATGCCACGTGTCACTCTATGGGGTAGCAAACGGCTCTATTGAATTCTGTAGAGTCCACTAACTTTAATAGAAGTGGTTGACTTGCAGCTTTATGTCGGAGACTCGCCACCGGGCCGCTTGTCATTGGGTCGAGGTACAGAGAGTGGTTGAGACCTATTCAGACTTCAAGGTGATATTGAAGCTGACTTCTCAGATGTACGACCTCGGACAACTCTACTGAATTGTTCTTCTGAAGTCCATGGTCAGTTAAAGTAACTGACCGACCGTTGCTGAGTCTGATCTAGATTCAGTAGGTAACTTTCTGCTGAGTCTTCCTTACTGAAGATCAACTACGAGTTCGATGACTACTCCTCGCTAAGTCCGGTTCTACCGACTCCATTCGCATATCTTGCTCCCGCCGAGTCCAATACATACTGAGTCTTCTACATCAGGTGCTGAGGCTGATAATCTACTGACCGCCTGAACCAGTGTAGAGTGTCTGCTGAGTCTGAATTCAGTAGACTGCTCCTGCTGAGTCCAGCTCTACTGAGTCTTCACTCCATGGTGTTGTGCAGATTCAATCGGTCTATATCAGTCCGACTGACTTCTTCGATACTGAGTTCTTCAGCTGAGTGAAGGGTCTTCTACTGAATGCACAGCTGTTGAACTTTAGCTAGTCTACTGAGTTCCTAACACGGTGAACTCAGTTAAGCTATAACAATATCAAAGGCTCATCATCCAGCTAGGGTTTTGGGATCTTCAAATCTATCATAGTGAACCTAATTCCCAACAATTTCCCCCTATTTGATGATGCCAAAACCTCTACAAACTTCTCCTAAAAACTTCGTGTAATTATTACCAAAGTTCCTCAGTTAAGCAAACAGCCCTCGCCACATCCGTACAACATCTCCCCATTACGAAAGTTCCTCGTGCACCCCCAACATGCTTCAACTTTCCCCTCAAATTCACTTATTAGTACCAGGGGATGTGGATGGAAGGAATGATCCAAACTCACCACCTTATTTTTCCTCTCTCTCTCATCACTCATCTTCTAATACTTTTTTTTCTTTTTCTTTTTCTTCTTATGTGTCTGTGTGTTGTATCTGCTTTGGAACTTTTTTTAATATTTCATCAAGAACACGATTTGACGTAGTTGAAAGATTAGAATATTACAACTTTAAATGTGAGCAAAACATTGATTAGAAAAAAGCTATTATTCTTATTACTTTAAAGAAAGGAAATTATTCTTCTCAAAGACTTCGTCCCTTACCTTCAGAGAATATTACAAACTTTAAATGTGAGGGAAAAAAAACTACTATTTTTATTGCATTAAAGAAAGGAATTTATTCTTCTCAAAGACCTACTCCATTTCCAAAGTATCTTAACTATATTTTTATTAATTATGAATTAATGACAAATACTCAAAACATTTAATTGAATAAAAATATTATTAAAACACTAAGGCCCCGTTTGGTTGACAGAAAGGAATGAAATCGGAATCAGGAATCAATCCTGGAGGTATGGAATGAAGGAATGATTCCTGAAAACAGTTGTTTGGTTGCAGCAGGAATGAACTTGATTCCAAAACCTGTTTGGTTTGACTGAAGGAATGGAATCAACTTAATAAATTTATTAAATAAATTTGTACACAAAATATCATATTCTATTATATATTATAACATTTTGAAACAAAAAAAAAATTTAAACATAAAAAAATCTAATTGAACATAAAATGATAATGTCTTACATAAATTTAAATAAAAACCATAGTAATCAGTCATACATAAACATAAACATAAATCAGTCATACATAATTAAATCCGACATAATCTAATCAAACTTGAGAAGCTCAAGGACATATTCCTTCTTTGACTCGACCGAATCAAGGGAATAGAAAATATACATCATACTTGGCCTTTCTCCGATCAAATTTGCTGCTCTAAATCCTTGAGCTTTAGTCAATCCGGGAATAGCATCCATCTCCTTCGCCAAACCCCGTCGAGAAGCTCGCACTTCGTCAGCTGCCTTAATGCACAAAACCAGCTCACAAGAAAGAATTACAGAATGCAGAATGCAGAAAACCAGCTCACAAGAAAGAAACCAGCTCACAAGAAAGAATTACAGAATGCAAAAAACCATTATAGAAACAGCACATTCTTGCAGAACATATTCTTGCAGAAACAGAACATATTATTGCCTCCCACAGAATTATTCATCAAACTCAACATACACAACATACATTCATCAAACAACACAACATACATTCATCATTATTATATACATAAGCAACATAAGCAAGAAAGCTAATTATTTAGACTTAACAAGAAACAAAACTAATTATTTAGACCACGAATAGTTTCTCAACGGGCTACCATCACAACCCTTTTCAAGCCCCAAGAAAGCTTCTTACTGACTGGTTCATAATTTTTTTCCAGAATGTAACTTGTAACAGTTTTCAGAGTAGCACAAAAACATGGATCTATTATTTATTAGAAGAAAAGACTCCATGTCCCAATATAACTCCATGTCCCAATCTCCTCGCCAAGTAAGAATTGGGTGAATCGAACACAAATTCCTCAAACAAAACAGAGAAGGAAGCTCATACCTCAGATTTTTAGGCCGATGGCAACGACCACTGTCGGCGAGAAGGCGGCGGCGTCGTAGGCGGCGTGAAGGCGGCGACGTCGTCGTAGGCGGCGAGAAGGCGGCGGCGTCGTAGGCGGCGAGAAGGCGGCAGCGAAGACGGTGGTGTGGAGTGTGGAGGCGGTGACTGGGTTTCTTGTTTCTTGCCAAGAGAGAAGAAAAAAAATGAGAGAGAGAGAGAGAGGAGTGAGTCGACCGAGAGAGGGGAAAAAGTAGAGGAATGAGAGATGAAAGTGTCCAATTGTGAAGGTATGGGAAAGTGTTATTTGAGGGGGATGGAGGGAGGAATGAGGAATGATACCTGAGTAGTTTTTTCGATACCAAACACGAGGAATGAAATCATTCCTTTAAAATGATTCCTGATTCCATTCCTCCACTCCAACCAAACGGGGCCTAAATCGTTTGTACTAATAATTATTAATGTCTCAAAATATTAACAAACAAATGATACATAAAACATATATATATTATTTTGGCATAGTACATTATTGCAATACATGATATTTAGATATTAGACAAACCAAACTGAAAACTAAAGACCAAATTAATTACTGATCTGAAGATGGGTTTTCCTCAATCAAACGGTCATGCATATCAACCAGATGATTTGCGGCGCACGGGTTTAGACACATGAAGAAGTCGCAGCTATTTGATACGCATTGAAATCCTTGACAACCATAATCCTTTTTATGGCCGCAGACGTCGCAGTGCAACTTCTTGGTTAGAAGTTGATATGCGATAGGGTGGTGGTGAATTGAAGCCACAGCGTATTGCTGTCCGAACTTGGTATTCTGATACTCGCCAGACGCGGTGGGGAAGCATTCGGGAAGGACGGAGAGGTCGCAGGTGCGGCAGTGATACATCCAGCTCTTGGGATTCATGTCTCCCTCGCAGATATCACAGCAGAAACTACTTGGATGGTTTGCACTGGCGTTAAACGTCAGCGGCAACCGGTGCTTATCCCATGCACGGTTTGTGACGAATGCGGGCAATAGAGCACAAGAAGAGTGTAAGATGATTTTGCAGGCATCACATTCATAACAAGTATAACCAAATGTTTCAGTGTCACATGCACTGCAGGTTCTTAGCCAATAATGGAAATTTCTTGTATGTTCCTCAGTCATAAGCTTGAGATTATGACGTGAGTGAGATTTGTGTTTTATGGTGTTAGGCAAAGAAGCACACTTGATATCTACTTTGAAGGAGCAAGATGCGCATTCATAAAAAAGCCCATTTGTGGAGATATGACAGATACGACAGTTAACAAAGCTGAGTTTGGGGCAAGTTTGAAGGATTAGGTTATGGCCAAGGTAGTGGAGTGGATGTGAGGGAATTTGAGGTGGTAAGTGGAAGCAAGCCCAATGGAGAAAGTATCTGCATTCACCACAACTCATGTAATAGTTGCTCCCGTATTTCTCCGGTGATTCTGGTTTCTTGGGAAATATTGGCATGGTGCATCCATCACATACTAATTTTGATTGATCTCCAGAGTTAAAATCATCTTCATCACTATTTTCTTCTACTTCTTCCTCTACTTCCTCTTGATGATGGAGCGATGATGATGAAATTAAACGCAATTGATGATCGTGATTATGGAACTTGTGTTTACCATTAACGCTCTGATGATTAAGTTGGTCGGGATTTACTCCTATCTTGATAACAAAAGAACTGATCAGTTCTTCAACTCCGTTCTTCAAGGGAAAAACAATGACATCTTCATCATGTTCAACTGCATCGTTATTTATTCTGCAAAAAACAACAATTCATTCAAATAAACTAACAACATGCATGTCAAGCACGAAGGGGTGAAAGATCCTTACGTGTCGGTGGTTAGAGTTGTCTTGATGGCGCACTTGATATGAACAACATATCTGCAGATTCCACAATGATAGGCCCAATACTTTGGGACTAGAGCCTTGAAACATATGTCACATCTGAAACTGTATTTTATATATTCAGGAGGGAGATTATAAATGAGAGAGAGGTGGTGGTGGTGGTGGTGCCTGTAGAGCACGGTGGCGCTCAATTCGGCACAACTCTCGTGGATCCAATACTGGCAAGCGGTGCATATATAGGAGTTCCCTTTCTCTATGGTGCCGCACGCATCACACCTCAGTGAGTAGATCGACCGCGCCGGCCTCCGCAACATCATTAGTTGATGTTGCGGATGGCTCGGGTGATCAATACACCTCTGTAATACTCTCATATTGTACGCGCACCCTCCGTGGACTTGGAACCTGCAACCTTCGTACCAGCTAGAACAGTAGTAGCCGATCGGCCACATATCTCTTTCGCATACTGAACAATTGGGGAACATCATTATCTCACTATGAATGAGGGCGTGTTGAGGGTGCATCAACAACTTGATCTCTCGTGGCATCTCTGCGCATTCTTCGTGTAATGTAAGCGGACAGCCGTCGCGACATCCGTATAACATCTCCCCATTATAGATGTTCCTCGTGCACCCCCAACATATTGCATCTTTCCCCTCAAATTCACTTAGTACCAGGGGATGCCGATGGAAGGAATGATCTAAACTCACCACCTCATTTTTCTTCGTTCTCTCATCACTCATCTTCTAATACTTTTTTTTTTTTTCTTATGTGTCTATGTGATGTATCTGCTTTGGAACTTGTTTTAATACTTCATCAAGAACACGATTTGACGTAGTTGAAAGATTAGAATATTGCAAACTTTAAATGTGAGCAAAACATTGATTAGAAAAAAAGCTATTACTTTAAAGAAAGGAAATTATTCTTCTCAAAGACTTCGTCCCTTACCTTCAGAGAATATTACAAACTTTAAATGTGAGGAAAAAAAACTACTATTTTTATTGCGTTAAAGAAATGAATTAATAACAAATACTCAAAACATTTAATTGAATAAAAATGTTTTTAAAACACTCAATGGTTTGTACTAATAATTATATAATAATTAATGGTCTCAAAATATTAACAATGTTTTAAAAAAATATTTTTTATGATATTTTATTATTAATATCTTTTTAAAAAGACTTTTCTATTTCATACTAGGAAAAAAAAATCCAAAAGAATTGCACTATGTTCTGCATTTTTAGCATTTTTATTACTTTCATGAGTTTTATTAAAATTAAACCAAAATCCCAAAAAAAATTGCACTAATTTGGTTGTGTCACTGCCTGCTACTAATTAATTATAGAAGAAACACAAATTAATGATATATAATTTATGATGATAAAGTTAAAAAATTGTGACAATGCGTATAGTTTGGTTGATACTTGATGGGGCCAATTTACCAATGCATCTACATATTAATGCTAATAGAAAATGGGTACAGCCCATTCTCAACTATTAGCCCATATTATGTGGAAGTCCAATAAGACCATGCTAACCCTTTTATGTCATAATTTTATTTTATTTAAAAAAAATCAAATAAAAGAACATGTGAGAGAATATAAACGAGGACAAAATGCAAGAATAATAGTTCATAAGATGTCACTTGTTCCGAACTCATAAGTATAGAGTTGTTACTCATTTATCTTCCTTTGTATAAATTAGAAATGATCTTAACTTAAATCTAATATCTAAATCCAACAATATTCTCATATAAAAAGACAAATATTAAATTAAAAAATTAAAAAATAGGATATTGGTTCGGTTCGGTTCGAACCGTTCAAAAATTCTTGAAACCGCGAACGGAACCGAATGTAAACGATTCCTAAAAAAACAAGCCGAACGAAACCGCGAAGCCGAACCGAACCACATTTTTCGGTTTGGTTCGGTCCGGTTTGATCGGTTTCGCGGTTCGGAGCGAAACCACTTACACCCCTAGTTGGACCGTATTTTTTGTACTGTCTTGCAGATTTTAGTGTTGACGTGGCGATCACAAGACGCTGAGGTGGCATGCACGAATTTGGGGTTAAAAGATTGATTTTTGGACGAAATTATAGAGAAGGAAGGTGGAGGATAAGGAAAGAGATAATATGGAAAGAATTTGACATGATTTATCTAATTAATATCTTTCCATATTGGATATAAAAACCCTACTTTTACAAGGAAAAGGAGCCGCCTTATATATAGGAGAGGAGACGAACGAAAATGACATCATCTTTACACCATTCCAAGCACGAGAGAGAGACAACCGAGTTATAGATTTATTCATTTCGTTCTAGTTCGGATTTTGAGACACAAACACAATTTTACTTCCGTTTCTTAGTTTAGATTTGGATTCTTGCGTTTCATTTGGATGATTTGGATTCTACATATTTGTACCTTCTGATCTTTTAGTTCTAATTTCGTTCGCATTCGTGTTTTAAATCAGTTCGTGGAATTACTTTGATTTTCGTGCATTTAATTTTCGAATTTCAGCATGTTTAGTGTTCTGCTCTGTAAACCGGTCCGCCTGGCCAGTCGGGCCGATATGCGTGGCTAAGTCATTTAGGGCCGGCGAGATGTGAAACACACACTATCATTATTTCGTGAGACAAGGGTTTTATAATTAATCACTTAGGTTCCGAATTAATCTAGGTTAATCAATTGGATTAGTTAATTTAGGCTTGATCTCCCTAGATTAGTTTAACTCATAGCTAATTTAGTACTTCCATCGTTTCTCGTGGGATTAGGCTAAATCAGTAGCAAAATTGTTCTTAGAACAATATGATTAATTTGGTAGGAGACTATTAGATGTCCACCATACGAGTAGGCTCCTAAATTGGGTTCCCTTAGTTCTTAAAGCTGATTAGGTGTTAAATCTATTGATTGCCCACCAACGTAGGTTGCATCTAATTAAGAGAAGTAGTCGTTTCAATGCCCACCATGACGATTACCGAATAATTAAGGGGGGAATAGGGGATGTGTCAGTTTAATTACAGCGTCCTACAACTAATTGACTTAAGGGGATTAATTAATTATTAGTGCCAATGATCGATTGTGTGTGTGTGAATCATCTTGCTGGACCTATTTTCTTGAATTAGTTTACTCCGTTTTCATTTCCTGCAGATTTTAATTCCTTGTTTTAGTCATAGATAAAAACCCAAAATTGTGTGGTCACTAACCAATCCCGTAGATTAATAGGAATTTAAGTTTAAAAATCTCCGTTCCTGTGTTCGATACCTGTTTGCTATACTGATTTAAGTTCTATCAATTTTGCAGGATTTATTTAGTGAAAACAACGATCACCAATATAAAATTGCTATAAATTTTTTTATTGTAAATGAGGATTGATGAACAAATAGTCCTTCAAGGACACGTTTAATTTGCAAGCCAAGACATAAGTTTGTCTTTCCTAAATCCTTCATCTTAAATTCATTTTTCAAGTACATATTCACAAGTTTTATTGAGCTCTTCTGGAGTCCCAATTAAATTCAAATTATTTACATAAATTGTTATTATTGCAAATACATTGTCTTAATTGATCACGATTCAGGATCCTCATTTAGAACTTCAAGAGTCATATTAAAGGCGAATTTATCGTCCACGATGATATTTTCACTCTCTAATATCTTATTACAAGTGATGTCACAAGCTGAAACCGGTCCGCCTGCCCAGACAGAGGGTAGACCCAGCGAAACAGAAGTTGAAACTGGTCCGACTAGCCAAGCAGGCCCTTTCTCTGAAGACAACAGTTCTGAATTTGAAGAAGAATTCATGGCTGATGATCAAGCAGCCAATCCAAAGATGAATTCAGGTTCATTCACCCGGATCGATTCAGATTCCTCCAACCACTGAGCAGATCGATGTAAAGTTGAATTTGGTCGCTGCATGTCCAAAATTCTATGGGAAGCTGAACGAGAATCCCTTTTCTTTCTTGAAAGGATTCAATCAGGTCTGTGATCTGAACAGGCAAGGGCATTTGGATGCTTTCAAACTCAAAGCATTCCCTTTTACTCTTCAAGATGGAGCCCGAGCATGGTTTTCTACCCTTCGACCTATGTCAATCATTACATGGGCTCAGATGCGTCAGACCTTCTTGGATAAGTATTTCCCTCAATCGAAGACAGATGTTCTCAAAAAGGAGATTTCGGGAATTACTCAAGAGCTTGACGAGTCTTTTGGAGCATACTGGGAGCGCTTTGGGAAGCTAGTTGATAGTTGCCCAAACCATGGCTTTTCTGATGTGGATTTGCTGCAATGCTTCTACCAAGGAATGACAGATGAGTCTAAAACCATGGTGAATGTTGGTTTGAAGGGTAGCTTTGCTAATAGCTACTATAATGATGCCAAGGCTATCATTGAGGGCCTTGCCAAGTCGACATTGCACTATAAAGGTCCAAGAATGCAAAGAAGATCTGTAAACCTTTCAAGTGGAGACTTTCTAGACGATCTCGACATGAAAGTGGGACTCAAAATGGAAGAGAAGTTCAACCAGCTTGAAGATAAGTTAGATCGGTTGTTCAAGGATTGCCCACCAACGTAGGTTGCATCTAATTTAGAGAAGTAGTCGTTTCAATGTCCACCATGGCGATTACCGAATAATTAAGGGGAATAGGGGATGTGTCAGTTTAATTACGGCGTAATTTATCTTTAGTGTCGATGATCGATTGTGTGTGCATGTGAATCATCCTGTTGGACCCGTTTTATTTTCTTGATTTATTTGGATATTTATTCTTGCTATTTACTTTCTTGCATTAGTTTAGAAAATCCCAAAATTTGCGTGGTCGCTAACCAACCCTTAGATTAATAGGAATTTTAAGTTTAAAATCTTTGTTCCCCGTGTTCGATACCTGTTTGCTATACTAATTTAAGTTCTAGCATTTTTGCAGGATTTATTTGGTGAAAACAACGATCACCAATGACCTCTTCAAATCCATCCTCTTTTCCGGTCTCCTCCTCTATGTCATCTACATCTTCAACACTTCTTGGTTCTACACCTCCATCCTCACAAGAACAACCCACCCAAACCCTAACCCTAACCATAACCCTAATCCGACCTCCTCTCCAAACGCCACCCACGTAGTCTTCGGAATAGCCGCATCCGCCGCCACTTGGGCCAACCGTAAACACTACCTCGAGTCGTTGTGGCGACCCAACAAAACCCGAGGCCACATCTTCTTAGAGAAGATCAACCGCGAACTCTTCCCATGGCCGGACCACTCCCTACCACCTTTTCGTGTTTCTCAATGCACCTCGATGTACAAACCCTACGACCGGCACAAGGTGCCGCAAGCCATCCGGATGACTCGGATAATCTTGGAGGCATTCGAGATGGAGAAAAATGGCAGTGTTGGTTGGTTTGTTGTGGGGGACGATGATACGGTCGTGTTTGTGGATAATTTGGTCGACATACTAGCCAGATACGATCATCGGAAGTATTTGTACGTCGGCATGAATTCGGAGTGCCATGCTTCGAATGTCTTTCATTCCTTTGAGATGGCGTTTGGTGGAGGTGGGTTTGCGTTGAGTTTCCCTCTTGCTAGGGCGGTAGCCAAAAACTTGGATATTTGTTTGAAACGCTATCCTACTCTCTATGGGAGTGATCATATTGTGCAATCTTGTGTGGCCGATTTAGGAGTTTCGATCACTAGAGAAAAGGGTTTTCATCAGGTAATCCAACCTACTTCTCTCTCTTGTTTAAAAATTGTTTTTAAAAGTTAAATAAAATTATTTTTAGTTGAAAAGATGGGATGGTAGCTAAAAGAGAATATTTCATCCGGCGAAGACTGAAATCGTTTATATATTGAAAACACGTAGTTTAATTGAGTATGTAATCTATATTAGATGAATGATAAATTAAATTACGAAATGAATATAGTAACTGAAAATTCTTTGAAAAGTGCATATGTCATTATGTAACGCCCCAAAATTTAGGATATAAAATGCATTGCATATCTATTCATGCATGTTATCAAATGTTTTAGTTTTGTAAGTCGCGCCTTAGAAATTTAAATGAAAATTAAAGCATCTATCTTATTTGTCATTAAATTATTTTTATTATCTAAATTTATTTTGAACTTTGAATGTGTTTATTTATATCATATTATGATTATATTTTTTATTGTTGAGATAGAAATAATGTTATAATTATGAGGCAAGAATAATATTTATTTACTTATGATTTCAAAACCTACCTACTATGATTCATGAAAGGATATAATATTTTATTATTGTATTAAGTTATTAGGAGATAATTTAAAATTATATTTTGTGAATAAAATAGGTATTATATTTGTGATATACATGTTTTAGGAAAAAAAACTAGTTGTATTTATCCATATCCTAATTTATCTATAACTGAATCTCTTATATATGGTAAGTGATAGACTAAATTCTATATAATTTATATAAATACGAAAATAATTAAGTATAAAATATATTTGATACCTTATATGATTAGGAATCTTTAGATAATGATTTCTAGGCCTATAAATACACCCTTAGTCGTCCATAATTTAGTTTCACATTAGGTTTTCGAAAATCTGCCAGCATATCTGCGAATTGTTTCAAGAATTATTTACACATCTTCCCGTTGTCATCTTATCGTGAAAATTTAGGATCGTCTTTCTCGGTATGTCTAGTACTTTATTATTTTTTTTAGAATTTCCCAAGCATGATAAATATTTTTCTTAAAAATTGTTATTCGTAACTGTCAGTTTTTGACAACATGTCCATAAGTTTGATAGAAAAATTATTTTTCATGTTTTCTTTGAGTTGTTTTCGACCATACTGAATATTAATAGGATATACTATATGTTAGGTCATTCATGTTAAAAATATAGAATTTTTAGGATACGTTTACTATTTATTTGTTAGTTTGTTTCCTGATGTGATTATTTTGTCAACATGCATGTAGATTGAAAAATAAAAGTTTTCAAGTTACTATTAAATGAATAATTGATCATGATAAGTTTTATTATGATGAAATAGGTAATATGTTGTTCATGTTAGAGGTCTATAATTTTTAGGACAAGATTTTTATGATTTTATTAATTTATTTCATGAATTGTCGAATTACTAAATGCACGAATGAATTGTCAATAGAAGTATGATTTTGTTTAATATATCTCATGTTAATAAGTAGATTATCTATAATATAGATTATTTGATTATTCTGAAATATGTCCATTTATGAGTTATATGAATTATTGATACATACATAACATTCTTTGAACAAGTCATTAAGATAATTTTTCATATTAGGATTGGCGCGCATGAATTAAACATCTTATATCCATAATTTTTCATCAAGTCAAGGTTAAGGTGAAGAAGTATTCTTACACTACATTTATCCTTATTATATTTTATGCTCGATATTTATGAGTTAATGTCAGACATGATAAGGAAGGATCGAAGTTGATCCGCGATCTAAGTTGATCGGTACAAAGGTTTATGGTCGAAGTTGACCGAGATCGAAGTTGATCCGCGATCGAAGTTGATCGGTACACATGTTTATGGTCGAAGTTGACCGGGATCGAAGTTGATCCGTTTTAAATGTTAGAGTCGAAGTTGACTCGGTGGTCTGTGTGACTACGTAATTCTTACATGTTCTAATTTTCCATAATATATTGGTACATTATATAGTTTGGATAAGTCTATTCTCCACTGAGTAGTCGTACCCATTCCTATCATTTTAACATTTTTCAGAAAATGGTTCTGCCGATGCGTAGAGGGGTTGGTGGTGATGGTCACGTGAGGAAGAATTTAAGAAACTTATTATTGCATTAAACTAGTTTTATCATGAACTGTGCATTTTATTTTCGAGAACTAGTAGTCGTAGTTATTTTATTTAAGACTTCCGCTGAGTATGAAAATAAATTGAGTTTTTCAATAATTCTTTTTCATGAAAATGTTTTGAAAGAGTTAAAATAAGCATGTTAAGTATGAAGTAACTTGCCTTGTTAAGTTATGAAAATTGGGGTGTTACACGTTCACTTGAAAAGATTATCAAATTATAACTGTTGAATTGTGAAGTTGATCAACTGACACAATTAAATAGTCCAGACTCTCTCGGGTTTAATCGTTCTACCTTTTCATGAATGGATCGAATTTCACAACTTTTCAACATTCGCAAATATACACCGCCTATTAATTCAGTCACAAATCACGTCTATTTTTTTTTTTTTTAAATCCTCCACCATTTCTTTATATAAAGTCCCAAAAATTCCTTAGTATTTTTTGAAAATTCACAATTCTAAACATACATATTTGAAACCATTAAATGGTCAAATTTATTATTTCGCCCCTAATTGTAAATCTTGAATTTGCCCTCTAATACAGAAATGATTGCTCTCACATATTGAGTCGGACAATATCACCTTATAAAGAGTGCAACTCTTACCTCGACTTTTTATCTTTTTTGCAATATTCTTTACATTATTTAATGATATTCTTTACATTATTTAATGATTTCGAAGCATCACATATACCAACATTTCTACCCCATCCTAACTTGTATATGTGCATATGTTTTCAAATTGATCTGCACAATGATATATCTGGTTTCCTCTCATCCCACCCACACTCCCCCCTCTCGTCTCCCTCCACCACCTCGACCAAGTGGACCCCATCTTCCCCTCCATGAGCTGCAACCAGAGTCTCACCCACCTCATGAAGTCAGCCGAAGCCGACCAGTTGCGGCTGCTGCAGCAGATCATCTGCTACCACAAGCCCCTAAACTGGACCTTCTCCCTATCCTGGGGATACTCCGTCCACGTGTACGAGTCCGTCGTCCTCCCCAGCTCGCTCCAGAAGTCGCTCGAGACGTTCCAGCCGTGGAGCAAGTCGGCTAAGCCCTTCTTCCTCCTCAACACGCGATTGCCGTCTAAAGACCCCTGCCTCGCTCCCCACACGTTCTACTTGGAGTCTGTTGACCACGCGCGGCGGGATTATATGGCTACCAGGTATGCTAGAGCGCGGAGGCGCAGGTTGCCGGCTTGCGCGGCCGGTGGGAATCACTCGGCGGATTCTTTGTCTGTGATTGAAGTTCTGTCGCCCAAGAGGAAATATGAGGCGGTGAGGCCACCTCCAAGTTTCCCTCATAGTAGGGGAGCCATATCCCTATTTTTGTGCGAAAAATAGTATTTCGTCTCCAACGATTTTCATCCCTCCTCTAAAAAGGAATATTCCATAACATTTTTTATTTTAATTTTACAAATCACTTTTAAATACAATTATTTTATATAATTAAATTAAACATAATAATATTGTTTATAAAAAATACATTATACATTAATTGGAAAAAAGATAATTATAATTACTTAAATAAAAATAAATTCTACATTAATTACAAAAAAGATAATTCAAATTACTTAAATGAAAATGATAGATTACATAATATCCAATTCTCCGAAGACGAATATTCATTTCACAAGATGAATATTCATTCCATAAATGATCAATTAGTGCATTCTGTTGGAAACAATTAGATTATATAATATGTATGTATACATTATAATTTTTCAAAATTATACAATGGATTTTAAATGGATTTCAATATTTTACATATGTATTAAATATTATATTTTATAAATATATAATAATGTAAAAGGATAAAATTATCTATTCTATATAATTATAAAACAATACATTTTATAAAATAATAAAACAATGAAAATAAAATAATAAAATAATAAAAATTCTATTTATTTCCATTAATGTTATGCATGTTAAAAAAATTTATTGGATAGGGGAGTGATTGGGAAGGAAGAATTCTCCCTCTAAGGGAGAAAAAATGTCTCCATCAAAATAGGGAAGGGGAATAGGAGAGGGTTGGAGGTATTTTTTAGAGGAATACCCTATTATAAGGAAGGGTTGGAGATGGTCTGGGTCTAATTAATTATAATTTTTTTAATTTGGGATTTTGGGAATAAAGTATATATATACACGAATTTTTCCGAGTTGTAAATTTAACACGAAATTTAAACCTTGACGAATTAAATTATGAATTTCTAAATTTTTTAAAATTTTAGGTATGCTTCTATTCTTAAATTTTTCAGGCTTGGTAAGTAAAACAACACCCTTTCGATCTTTTTCAAGTAGTCCGAAAAAAAAATTAAGAATCAAAGCATGTTAAACTCCAAAAATTAAAAGTTTTTAATTTAATTCGACAAGATTTTAACTTTCTATTAAAATTACAAATTGAGATAAGTTGGTGTGTGCGTGTTTTTTCTTCGCCCCATAACCCTTTTATTATGTGGATGTTTGATTTTGTTTGCTGGCATTAGACTGGGAATAGAAGAGAGTGCTGCGATGTTTTGCATGTAAACCAGAGGGATGCTGCAGAAGTTAAGATTCGAGATTGTCTCGAACATACTCGGTTGGGCCGCCCCAATTTGATCCCAAAATTAATTGGGTTTCAAAGATTCAACTCTGCACACCCTTATCGTTAAGGGAGAATTACAAAAATATGCAAATATGTAAACTAATTTGCAAAAATAGGCAAAGTGTGTATAAATTGCAAAAATAGGCATTCTCTTTTTTTAAACATATTTAACTCCCTGACGTTAATTAAAAATTTAATAATAAAATTATTCTAAATTGAAATATATTACTATTATAAAATGCATACAACTTAGTTGTAGTATTATATAAATTTTAATTCGGATTAATAACAATACTAATAAGAATTATTATTATATATTTATTATTATCTTTCAATAAAAAAATTTAATTACGATTGATATTATTAATAATTTATGTAGTATTCATCAAGATAAGTACTACGTCATCGAATACACAACGTAAACGCTCGATTTTTTCTTAGTGTTTAGATTTTGTGCGCTCTAGCGCTTAAATAATTTTTTTGAGCGCTTAGGTGTTTTTTTTTTCTTCAAGTTTAAGGTGAATTGCTACTTTTGATTTTCTTAATTTAGTTATTTATTTTTATGATACCCTATTTCAAATATATTTTATAAATCAAATTTAATTTTATTAATTTATCTCAAATTTAATTTTGTTAATCAAACATTTATTCCAAAACATTTTTCTTTCGAATAAAATAATCTCATTAGTATCTTAAAAAATATATAATTCCTAAGAAAAAAATTACGAAGTTAATTAGTTAATGAGAACAAAAGATAAATAAATTATTTGAAATATAAATGTAAAACGTAACTATGGATCACGTTAGCGCTCAAAAATACACCTAAGCGTTCGTAAATTGTACGTTAGTGTTAACAAAAAAAATAAGCGCTTACGATGTTCATTAAATCTAAATTAATATTAAACACATTCTATTAAAAAAAATAAAAGATACGACAGCCAACATGTGTTATACTAATATCGATTGAATTCTATTTTTTTCAAATATTTGTTTATTCTTATAGTCATGAATTAAAATATTTAACGTGAGGGATGGTACCCATTATTATAGTTCTAAATTCTCACAAAATTCAAGGTTCATATTAGATCCAAATCATATATCTATTTCATAGTGATTGACAATCACACTAACTTAGTCCCTAAATAAAATAATCTCATGAGTATCTTAAAAAACATGTAATTCATAATTAAAAAAAAATAACAAAATTAAATTTGAGATAAATTAATAAAATTAAATTTGATTCATAAAATAAATTTGAAATAGGGTCTCATAAAAATAAATAATTAAAATAAGAAAATCAAAAGTAGCAAATCACCGAAAACTTGAAGGAAAAAAAAATCACCTTAGCGCTCAAAAAAATTATCTAAGCGCTCGAGCGCAAAATCTAATCACTAAGATAAAATCGAGTGTTTACGTTGTGTATCGATGACGTAGTATTTATCTTGGTGAATACTACATAATTATTAATAATATCAATCGTAATTAAAAAAAGATTTATTAAAAGATAATAATAAATATATAATAATAATTCTTATTATTGTTATTAATCCTAATTAAAATTTATATAATAGTGCAACAAAGTTGTATGCATTTTATAATAATAATATATTTTAATTTAGAATAATATTGTTATTAATCCGAATTAAGATGGATCGTTTATATATATATATATATATATATATATATATATATTCTTCAATCAATTTTTAATTGATTATGTAATGGGAGTTGACAACTTCTCTCACTTGGGTCAAAATCAGTTAACAAATTGTAGATGAAGGAGTATAGTAGCTGGCATGAGGGAGTTAAATATATTTTTAAAAAAGGGAGAATGTCTATTTTTGCAATTTATAAGCATTTTGCCTATTTTTGCAAATTAGTTTACATATTTGTCTATTTTTGCAATTCTCCCGTTAAATTAAACTATATTCTCTGCAACAAATGTACATGCACTGGCCAATTATGGAAATGTGCACTTTGGCTTTCGACTATCTAATTTTTTGCATAGAGAGATGTTGCAGAACCTAGAGAAAAAAGATGACTCGAAGATGGAGACAGATAGATGTGACAGAAAATCTACCTATAAAATTCTTGAACTAATATTTCGAGTGTTTTTAAGAAATTACCTTGCCCGTGTGACAAGATAAATGTTTGCCGGAATTTTAATTCCTACAACTAATTAACTATTTCAGGTGGTGGTTAAGTGAAGCAAATTAAATAGTTCAGAACAAAGCACAAAAAACTAACAAATGAGGGGTCTAATGCTTTTAACCCTAATTTTTTAACAGGTCATAATAATAATAATAATAATAATAATAATAATAATAATAATAATAATAATAATAATAATAATAATAATAATAATAATAATAATATAATAATAGCATATAACAAGATTATAACTAGGGTTGTAAACGAATCGAATCGAATATTATAATTTTATATTTGTATTTGATTTGTAAACGGATCGAATCGAATATTTATAATCGAATTCGAATCTCAAAATTACGAATACGAATACCGAATCGAATCAAAACTATTTGATTCGTTTACAATCCAACTTAATCCACAATATGACGAAATGGAAAATCCGTCAGTCCACACTGAAACTGCATTAAATTGTAACTGTTAATTAATTATATATTTGATTATTTTGAATAATTTAGGTTAATATATCTATATTGAACTAACTGCAAATTTATTGAAGGTGGGTGGTTCAGGATCGAAAGATTATGGGTTCAAATCCCACTAGAACCGTTATGTGTTTCTATCATTTATGATTAGCCTAGAATAGTTTAACTCTCTTATATTTAGGAGTGAAAACGGGTCGAATACGGACAGATAATGTTCTTCCCATATTTTATCCCATATTTTTTTCTCGAATCCGGAGTCGAATACGGGAAGCCCGGATACGAATACGGATTCGGAATATTCGGGATACGAATACAGGGTGGATATATGACGAACTCGGATCGAATTCGAATAACAATAATCGAATAATATGATTCATAAATAATCATCTATTTATGATTGCTACATATGAAAAAAATCACGTATACAATATTTAATAGAAGTTTTAATGCAAATTATAATTAAAATACTACCCATTATGAATAACATAATTTTTAGGATAAAAAAAGTACGAAAAAATTTCAAAATTCAACATAAAATACCTAACAATAACCATAGATGCACTTAATATTTTTTTAAATATATTTTCTTAATCTTAATTTATTAATATATTAAAAAAATTAATTATTAAATAATTCAAAAAATATCCGAATTCATAATTTGAGAAATATCTGATTAAATATAAGAAATATCCGATTAAATATAGGAAATATCGGATACGAGCGAATAATGTGAAATTCAAATTCAAATCCGTATTCTATTTAGGCTATCCGAATTCGAACCCGTATCCGATCGGATATTAATTTTGCTCCCCGAATTTGATTCCGATCGGATCCGACTCCAAATCGGGCAAATAATATTCGATCCGTTTTCACCCATACTTATATTGTTTGCAAACTATTGTATAGGAGCGGAGTTTACCACACTTCGATTGAATCCAACCCAACCTAATCCAAACTGTTGGATGGATTGCATTGTAACTATTAAATTAGTTATTTTAAGAAACTGAAAATGAAGAGAGAAAACGTGTCCCCCGCCGCCAAGCAAGGGCCTCAAAGGCCAGCCACCCGTCGTGGCACCAGACGAGCCGCGCCGACCAAAGCCACCGGGTACAACAATGGCAGGTGCTTCACTCTTCATTAGGCGGCCATATCTCCCTCGCTTGACACATGTTTCCTCACAATCTCCACATTTCCTCCAACTTGTGACAACTGCAAAAAAATAATAATAATAATAAAAAGCACTTACTGATCATCCTGCTGAGTCATTCACATTTGCTCCTCATCCTGATGGCTGGCCCTCCTTAATCTTCTCTTTGTTCTTCGCGGTCGATCGAATCATCGATTCGCTTGTTTTGTGCTTGTTTTGCCATTAAATTCAATGGAGTCGAAATAGGTGAAGTGGTGGCGGTGAATGGCGGAGATCTGGTGCGGCGCGGTGAGCGAGTGTTCGTACGGCAGCAGCGGCAGCAGGACGGCGAGGAAGCGGAGGATGGAGCTCCGCCGCATGAGGGTGGACCCCGCGGCAAAACATCCTCGTCTGAATTTTTCCCCCAATTCTCCTGATTTTTGTGGTACGGAAAAGGACGGATCAGAATCGCAAGGGTCTTCTGTAACACCTCTGATTTTGGGGGTGTTAACTGGATCGGCTATTCAGCAGATTTGATTGGGAATGAGTTGTGACTTGAGTTGTAGAATCAAACAAGGGAGAATTGAGAGTGAGATGATATTGGAATTGAGAGAAATTAAGAGGAGAAGGATTAATGAAAGAGAGAGAGAATGGAACAGAGAAGAGTTCGAGAAGAGAATTGAGAGAACGAGAGGGAAGAGAATTGGCGCAAATTTCTTAATATCATAAAATGGCAAAAAACATACCCTTATATAGGGCTACAACTTGACCTAATTAATATATTAAACTAAGCATGAAATAAGAACGAAATTAATTAAGCTAAAGATAACACGTGGGTATTAATACGGCTTCTACGCTCGCCATCCTCCGATATCATCTTTCCCTTCCCATATGGGGTGTGACATCTTCGAGCTCGGAAAAGGAGATACAGTCGATTGTTAATCCTCAGATCTCAGCCGAGGGCAGAAACAAGGATTTCCTACCCAAGTTTGGCGTCGCCTCCATTTGCGGACGGCGGCGGGGCATGGAGGACGCCGTCTCCATTCATCCATCGTTTTACCGGAGAGAAGATGCCGCCGCCGCCGCGGATCTACACTACTTCGGCGTCTTCCACGGCCGCAGATCCTCTCGCGTGCGTAAATACCTTCGCCTAATTGAGTCAATTTGAGATAAATTGAATCAATTGATACCAAAATTGTGCTTCTCATTAACGAGAAAAAATTGAAATTGGTCCGTTAATTAGTCATTGTCCAATTTTAGTCCTTTATTGCGGTATTATCTGATTTTGGTCCTCTAATTTTCACACATGTCCGATTTTGGTCCTACAGTCAAGATTATTTGTCAGACAATGGCGCGTGAACTCCACTCAATGTCGGAGGACCTAAATTGGACGGGGTTCAAAATTATAGGACCAAAATTGAACACTATTTATAATTACCGAACTAAAATCGGACACTGTTAAACTTTATAGGACAAAAATTGGACACCGCAAAGTTACGAAAATTGGACAAAAGCTAATAAAAATGGACGAAGGCATAATTAAAGCACTAAAAATGGATAAAAAAAAATTACTATTCGATATTTTTTTAATATCAAGATCTACAACATTCAATTGATATTTATTCGAGTAGATTTTTCATTTCCTAGTATCAAATTTAATTTGGTCAATTGAATGTTTGTAGATTTTCCATTTCCTAATATCAAACAATATTAATACTTTTTATCCATTTTTAGTCCTTTAATTATGCCTTCGTCCATTTTAATCATTTAATTGTAGTTTTTGTCCAATTTTCGTAACTTTGCGGTGTCCAATTTTGATCCTATAAAGTTTAACAATGTCCGATTTTGGTCCTGTAATTATAAATAGTGTCCGATTTTGATCTTGTAATTTTGAACCCATCCAATTTAGGTCATCCGGCACGAGTGAAGTTCACGTGCCATTGTCGGGCAAATAATCTTGACCGTAGGACCAAAATCGGACATGTGTGAAAGTTAGATGATAGGTCTATTTCTTACTATCCATAATCCACCTATTTTGGCATATTTTGTGGTGTTTGGATTTATTTTGGTGTTTGTTTTGCGAGTGTTTGTAGATGATGTGGCATTGACGAGGCATCGAGGTGGTGGTTGAGAGATTTAAGGAATATATGCTCAAATTGGAAGAAATCAAGAAGGGAATTAAGTATAGAAAGGAATTAATATAATTTATCTTATATTAGTTTCTTCTATATTTGATTACCCTAATTGAAGGGGATAAAGAGAAGTATATATTTTATTTTGAGGAGGACCGATAGGGAAGGAGGGAAATAAAAGGAAGTAATCAATCTTATCTCTCTCCCTTGATTTGCGCCGAAGAAGAAAAGGAAGGAACGGAAGAGAGGAATCAATCCTTAATTTGATTTTCATATTACATGGTCAATTAAGGAGAGAAAATTAAGGGATTCTTACCATTAAGTCCCTTAATGATTCATGTGACTAACAAGGAAAGAACGAGGCTATATAAACACACCTTGAGGGAGGAAGAGATGGCATCTCATTCATCTCTTTTATTCATTCCCGTAGCCTTCATCAACCAAAGCCACTCTGCCGATTCATCATAATCCATTTGACACCAATTCATCCGCCACCAATCACCGAGAGAAGAATTCTGAAAAGCCGAAGCCTAGGAATCCGATCGAAGGGTTTATCAATTTCAAAGTTTGCATTTCTCACTTTTGTTTCAAGAATTGTAGTTTGATTTGGAAGAAACAACATGTTATCACTTTCATTTTCCATTCCCGAATTTGAATTGTCTCCGTACTTATTTTCCTGTGGATTGATTTGAAGTCTTTAATTTATGAGTTTATAATTTCTAGGACCATATTTCGTATTCTTTAATATTCTGATTTCTGGTAATTTGTTAGAATTTTCGTGCATATTTATTTTATGAATTTCAGCATGATTTGTGTTCTGTCCAGTAAATCGGTCTGTATGGCTAGTCCGGTTAATATGTGTAGCTAAGTCTTTTTAAGGGGCCAGCAAGATGTGAAACACACACCACTTTAATTCGTGAGACTAGGGCTTAAAAATTAATCACTTAGCTTCTGAATTAATCTAGGTTTAATTAATTGAATTAATGAATCTAGGCTTGATCACCCTACTTAATTTAATTCATCGCTAATTTAGTACTTCCATTGTTTCTCGTGGAATTAGGCTAAATAAGTAGCAAAATTGTTCGTAGGACAATTAGGATTAATTTGGTAGGAGACTATTAGATGCCCACCATACGAGTAGGCTCCTAAATTGGGTTCCCTTAGTTCTTAAAGCTGATTAGGTGTTAAATCTATTGATTGCCCACCAACGTAGGTTGCATCTAATTTATAGAGTAGTCGTTTCAATGCCCACCATGGCGATTACCGAATAATTAAGGGGGAATAGGGGATATGTCAGTTTAATTACGGTTTCCTACAACTAACTAATTTAAGTGGATTAATTAATTATTAGTGTCAGTGATCGATTGTGTGTGTGAGAATCATCTTGCTGGACCCGCTTTTATTTGCATAAGTCAATTTTGTGTTAATTTCCTGTTTGCTTTCGTTTATTATTAGAATATAGAAATTCCTCAAACTTGCTTGGTTGCTAACCAAAAATCTTGATTAATAGGTTTATAAGTTTAAAAATCTCTGTTCCCTGTGTTCGATACCTGTAGCTATACCAATTTTAGTTCTAGCTAATTTGCGGGATTATTTGGTGTAAAACAACGATCACCAAATTGGCGCCGTTCTGGGGAACGGTGTTTTATTTAAGCTTATTTTTCCTACCGATCTTTTGTGCTTTTTAAGTGTTGCATGAGCAGGTCTTCTCGCTCTTTTCTACACTTTGATCCAGAAATTAAAAAGACTGCGAAAAGGAATAGGAAGGCAACAAAGCTGCAGAAGCAACCGGTGTTGTCAAGAGCAGAAACAGGTCCGACTGACCAGACAGAGGACATAATCAGTGAATTAGAGTCTGGAATCGGTCCGACAAGTCAGATAGACCCGTATTTTGAAAGCAGCAATTCTGAATTTGAAGAAGAAAGAATGGCTGAAGAAGAAGGAGCCAATCTGAGGATGAACTCGAGTTCGAGGAACTTGGGAGAGGACTTGCCTCGACCAATCCACATAACTACCACGGAGCGAGATAGATGTGAAGCTGAATTTGGTAGCGGCATGTCCAAAGTTTTACGGGAAGCTGAATGAAAACCCCTTTGCTTTTCTAGAGGGATTCAATCAGGTCTGTGATCTGCACAGACAAGGTCATTTGGATGCCTTCAAATTAAAGGCATTTCCTTTTACCCTACAAGATGGAGCTCGTGTATGGTTTTCCGGATTGAGACCTAGATTAATCACTACTTGAGCTCAGATGCGTCAAACATTCCTGGATAAATACTTTCCACAATCCAAGACGAATGTGCTCAAGAAAGAGATATCCGGAATGAATCAGGAGCTTGATGAGTCCTTTGGTGCCTACTGGGAGAGATTTGGGAAGCTAGTTGATAGCTGCCCGAACCATGGTTTTTCTGAAGTGGATATGCTACAAATTTTCTACCAAGGAATGACAGATGAATCTAAAACCATGGTGAACGTTGGATTGAAAGGTAGCTTTGCTAACAGCTACTTTACTGATGCAAAGGCAATCATAGAAGGACTTGCCGAATCCACATCGCAGTATAAAGGACCGAGAATGCAGAGGAAATCCGTTAACCTTTCAAGCGGAGATTTCCTAGATGATTTAGATATGAAGGTTGGAATGAAAATGGAGGAGAAGTTCAACCAACTTGAAGATAAATTGGACAGGTTATTCAAGGAAAGGAATCCTCCTTCCTCTTCCTCCTCATCTGCCCGATCAATGGCAGATCATACATGTGGAGCATGCAGACAAAGAGGGCATACATCTCTACAATGTCAAGGAGAAGATGTTAATGCAACAGGTAATTGGAATAATCAAAACAAGGTGCACCCGAATTTGAGATGGAGGCAAGATGAACAAGTGCCACAAGCGCCTAGGAATCCTCCACAGCAGTCATTCCAACAACCTACTTATCAACATCAACGATATCGGCCACCGCAGCACACAAGGGTTTCAGCAACCCTATAGACCTCCACATCAGAGGCAATATCCACAGCAGTTTCAGCAGCAAACCGGAGATGATCAACTCACAGAAGAATGCCATAGCCTACCAACAGCAGATGCAGGAGGAATTTACCCAGACTAAAAGGGACACTCAAAGCACTTTTGAGAATTTGGCTAAGCAAATTTCCAAGTTAAATTCCTCTGTTCAAGAAATAAGAGGAAGTCAAGGAAAACTCCCGTCTCAGACTGAGCCTAACCCAAACTCTCATAATTGCAGTAAGATTTTATTGAGAAGTGGAAAGGAGTTGTCCGAACCAGAACCAAGGGTGAATTTCAATAAGAGTGAGTTGACTAACCAAGAAGGTCTCGATCGCCCGTAACGACCCGACGTAAGGAGAGCTGGGCCGACGGTGAAGGTCCGACGCCCGAACGACCTCGACGAGTTGCGTAAATGAAGTTCTACTAAACAAGGAAGGTCGATCCGTCCCGACGGACCAAAAACCGTTGTACCTCCGCCTTTCCCTGAAGCATTGGAGAGAAAAAGGACACCGAACAAAGATTATATGGATTATGTGAAGTTGTTCGGGAAGCTAGAAATCAACATTCCTTTTTTGGAGGCTGTGAAAATTCCCCAATTTGGGAAATTTGTCAAAGATTTCATAGCAGGCAAGATCCAGCAAACAGGAAAAGTATTGATGGATACTTCTGTGTCAGCAATTATCCAAAAGATGCTACCTGCAAAATGTGTGGATCCAGGTATGTTTACCCTTCCTTGTCTTATGGGGAATGTGATGGTCAAGCAAGCTATGTGTGATCTAGGTGTATCCATTAATGTTATGCCACTTTCTGTGTATAATCAGTTATCTGGAGTTGAATTGGTATCTACTAATGTGATTATACAGTTAGCTGATAGATCATGCATTTCACCTGTTGGGTTACTAGAAAACATCCTTGTTAGAATTAATGACTTTGTCTATCCTGCTGATTTCTATGTTATAGATACTAACGATAGGCAAGTTGAGGGTACTGCAGGAGTTCTATTGGGAAGACCATTTCTAAAAACTGTAAAGGCCGTAATTGATGTAGATGAAGGTTCAATAAGTGTGCGATATCACAATGAAATATATGTTCATCATATTACTAGTGCACTTAAGAAACCTTATGATCATGAGAATGAAATGGCTTTTTCTGCTGACGAGATTGAGAGCTTTGTCCAAGATTATCTTGAGACGCATTTGTTGCATGATAAAATGGAGCTTACCTTGATAAAGGGACTGACTGACCTTGATCTTGAGGATATTAGGGATGAAGAGATCCGAGACAGCATCAAGGCACTCTATGCAGCACCAGAATTTGCTGCTGTCAGCAGTATCGCCAATCTTCCCAGACAGGCTGAATCTGACAGGATTCTGCCCTCATTGGTGAAACCCCCAGTTCGAGAACTTAAGCAACTTCCCAAGCATCTGAAGTATGCTTATCTTGGAAATGATGATACGCTGCCAGTAATCATTAGCAAAGAGCTAAATCAGAGTCAAAAGGACGCCTTGTTGACAGTTTTGAAGAAGCACAAGAAGGCGATTGGCTGGACTTTAGCCGACATCACAGGCATTAGTCCCGACATCTGCACTCATCCCATACATATGGAACCTGATAGCAAGCCATTCCGCGATCATCAAAGAAAGCTCAACCCCAACATGCGAGAGGTGGTTTTGAAAGAAGTACTTAAACTTCTTTCTATGGGTATCATATACCCTATTTCTGATAGCAAATGGGTGAGCCCTGTTCACTTGGTACCAAAGAAGTCTGGCTTTCAAGTTGTGGAGAATGAGAAGAATGAGCTAGTACCGATGAGATTGGTGGTCGGGTGGCGCATGTGCATAGATTATAGGAAGTTGAATGAAGCTACACGGAAAGACCATTTTCCGTTACCTTTCATTGATCAGATGTTAGAGAGGCTTGCAGGTCAAGCCTACTTCAGTTTTTTGGATGGCTATAGCGGCTATTTTCAGATCCACGTGAAGGAGGAGGATCAGGACAAGACCACATTTACTTGTCCCTTTGGCACTTTTGCATACGCACGTATGCCGTTCGGGTTGTGTAATGCACCGGCACCTTTCGTAGGTGCATGATGAGCATCTTTTCGGATTTGATCGAAGATTGCATTGAGGTGTTCATGGATGACTTCACTGTTTACGGGAATTCATACATGGGATGCTTGGAGAATCTAGACAAAGTCCTTACTCGATGTGTGGAGAAGAACTTGGTGCTCAACTACGAGAAGTGCCATTTTATGGTGACCGAAGGAATTGTACTCGGTCATGTGGCTTCTAGCCGAGGGATTGAAGTAGATAAAGCCAAAGTCGACCTGATTACAAAGCTGCCGCCACCTACATCTGCAAAGAGATCCGCGGTTTTCTAGGACACGCAGGATTTTATCGGCGTTTGATCAAGGACTTTGCAAAGGTAGCTCAACCTCTCACAAGGCTTTTACAACAAGATGTTGAGTACGTGTTTGATGATCAGTGTAAGGAGGCCTTCAACCTCCTTAAGACAAAGCTCACCACTGCCCCAATAATGCAACCACCTGATTGGAACAAACCATTTGAAATCATGTGTGATGCATCCGATCGGGCCATAGGAGCGGTTTTGGGACAGAAAAATGGAAGAGAGAGCCATGTGATCTACTATGCTTCGAAGACACTTAACTCAGCTCAATGCAATTACTCTACCACGGAGAAGGAGTTGTTGGTTTGATTGATGAAGATTCCTTCAGGTGATTGTTTTACATGAAATCAAAGGAAATAGTTCATCTCTCCCATCATAGACATCTCGAATTTCTCCTTCGTCATTTTCTCGAATTGTTGACATATAGTCACGTTTCTACAAACGAAAATGATGTCGTCCACGTAGATTTACACCAGTAGGATGTCATCTCCTGACTTTATATTGAAGAGGGTGCGATCTACTGCCCCCTTCTGAAAACCTTTCCGAAGTAGAAAGTCTGACAATGACGTTTGTTTTCATCACGCTTGTTCTTGAAGACCCACTAAATACCAATCACGTGCTGATGTCTAGGTCTGTCAACAAGCTCTCAAACTTTGTTTCTAACGAACTAGTTCAGCTCTTCTTGCATGGCAATGATCCGGTGGCCAGATCGTTGAGTGCGTCCTCTACATTGACCGAGGTTCTTCCGTAGACATGAAACGAGCTTTCTCTTTGACTTAATCTAGATCTTGTCCTGATAGTTGTTGATGGATCTCCAATAATAAGATCTGAAGAATGAGCGTCGAGCCATGAACGTCTGAGTCTGGCTTCTTCTTCGATACTACTTCGCACACCGTAGATGTGTTAGGCATTTCGGTTATACTTGTCCCGTGACCGTAGCACTCGATAAGAAGGTTAGGATCTACTGAGTTTCCGTTCGAGGGCATTTTGCTCAGGAACATCAATTGTTCCCCCTGAATTTATATTCTCATTAGAGGTCTCAGTTACCACTGGGGCTTCCTCATCGACCATTGTTACATGTTGTTGATTCTGTTCAGAAGAATCAACCAGGTCAGCTACATCGCCTGTTGGTTGAGTCTGTATTTCCTCATCGTCTGACTCATCATCCCAATAATGCTGGATCTTTTCAGCTTTATCGTTTAGTGCGAGATCCTATAGCTTGCTGCTGACATCTTCAGTATTTGTCTTTGTAGATTTCCTGTTCTCAGTAACAAACTCATCAAAGACAACATGAGGGCTTTCCTCCACGCAAAGAGTTCGATAGTTAAAGACTCTGAAGGCTTTACTGACTCGAGAGTATCCTAAGAATACTCCTTGGTCAAATTTGCTATCAAAGACCTTCAACTGATCTTTCTCATTATTGTGGATAAAGCAAGGACAACCAAAGATATGAAAATGGGAAATAGAAGGAATTCTCCCTTTCCATAGTTCGTAGGGTGTCTTCATGTGTTGTTGTGTAAGCAGTGAGCGATTCTGAGTGTAGCAGGCGGTGTCAGTAGCATCAGCCCAGAACTTTGAGGGTAGTCCAAAGTCTGCTAGGAGCGTTCTTGCTGCTTCTTTGAGTGTTCTGTTTTTACGTTCAGGAAGTCCGTTCTGCTGAGGGGTGCGAGCCGCTGATGTCTCGTGCTGAATTCCCTCTTTATCGCAGTACTCTTTAACTACTGAGTTGAGAAATTATGTTCCTCTGTCTGAGCGAATTCTCTGTATCTTGATGTCCTTTTCCACACTGAGTTTCTTCAGCAGATTGGGCAGCTCAGTCTTGACATCAGATTTGTTGGCTATGAAGATGACCCATATATATCGTGAATAGTCGTCAATAACGATGAGGGCATACTTCTTGCCTCTTATAGTCACTGGAGAGACTGGCCCGAATAGGTCCATGTGTAGCAGTTGAAGGATTCCATCAGTGGAAGGTGACGGAATAGGTGGATTGCTTTCTTTGTCTGCTTTCCATTCAAACACGCTTCACAATTTCTGTCTTTGATAAACGATTCGTTGGGCAGTCCTCTGACTTTAGAGTTCTTGGCTAGCTTGTTCATAGTCTTGAAGTTCAGGTGGCGGAGTCTCTTATGCCACAGCCATCCTACCTTGTCACTAGATTTTGTCTGTGCGAGTAAGCAAGCCTCAGGTTCTGCGGTTTTCCAGTTTGCAACATAGATATTCTTTCTCCGCGAACCTGATAACAGTGTTTTCCCCGTAGATTTATCAACAACATCACGTAAAACCAAAGATCAAAGATAACTCTATTTAGATTGTCACAGAATTGACTGACGAAAGGAGATTATGTTGAAGTCCTTCAACATATGTTACTCTTGAACTGAGGCGCTTCCAATATTCAGTGTTCTGTATCCCCTTGTTAGCCTTTAGAGTTGTCACCAAACTCAATCCTGGGACCATCTTCTTATACATAGTTGGTCAGCAGACTCTTTTGATAAGTCATGTGTCTCGAGCAGTCGCTGTCCACAATCCAAGGGTCCTTATGTACCTGCAAAACAGAAACATTTTTAGGTACCCTTTGGTTCAGTTGGGTCCTTACATGTTAGTGGGTAATTTCGGAACCCAGATCTGTCTAGGGACCTTAGATCCTACGTCCACGGTCCTGCTGAACAGGAGGTCTTGTTGATTAATCTGAGCAAGCCTCAGCAAGGAATCTGTGCACTGGATAGACCCTTCTAAGTTATAGTCCTTAGCGACTTTACAAATCAAACTGAGGTTTGAAGGGGAGGGGAATTTCTCCAACTAGAAGGAGTTCTTACAATAAGAACAGTTACTAAAAGTGAACTCCTTCGAAAATCTAAGCTATAGATAAGAACGTTTGAGCTTAGCTAGAGAAGAGGGATCTAAAGAACTCTAGAGAGAAGAACTACGAGTATTCTATTGAGCAAGTTCTTCGCTGGATTTATCTTGAATGCGCTAGAGTCTTTTGAATGCTTGAGCGTTTTATCCCTTTGATTTCCCATGCGTGAAGCTCGGATTTTTTTCTCTATTTATAGTCGTGACCCATGCATTTGCCCGTTGGAGAGGACGATGCCATGTGTCACAAACTTCCAAAGAAAACGGCCATAAATTTGAATTATTGCAGCAGAGTTGTTGGTTACTGTGCATGAGAGCAGCTTTAGTTGGTCAGAGCAGATATGCTTTGGTGGCTTCTCATTAGTCGAGGTTCGCGGTAGGTGAGATGTGTCAGACATTAGTCTTCATCGGAGTTGACTCTCACTTATCCTCGTATGATCTTCTGCTGACTTTTGATTGATGTTAAAAGCTGGGTCGTTTCCTGTCGGATACAGTAGATTAGAAGCAGCCTATGTCTGAGTCGGCTGATAAGATCTACTACTGAGTGTAGTCAGCTGTGACTATGAAGGTACTGAGCTTTGTTTGAGGTTCTTCTACTGAAGTCTGTCAGCTGATAAGGTGTCTTCTACTGAGGCGAAGAACAGCTGATGACTTAAGAACACAAGCTCTTACACTGATGACATGGACTTCCTACTGAAGACCAGTCCAACATTTTACCCCGTACAGGACATAGACACGAAAGATAAGAAATCAAAACAGTCTATCCTATTACATCATCTAATCCTATCGACACTACACTACTGATATCAGTTGGGTTTTGGGATCTTCAATTCCATAGTATACTTACTACGATTTTCCCCAATTTTATTTTAACCCAATAAACTGCTGAGTATCATCTACTGACTCATAACCCAACAGATGGGATGGTAGCTAAAAGAGAATATTTCATTCGACGAAGATTGAAATCGTTTGTATATTGAAAACACGTAGTTTAATTGAGTATGTAATCTATGTTAGATGAATAAGAAGTTAAATTACGAAATGAATGTAGTGACTGAAAATTGCTTTGAAAAGTGCATATGTCATTCACTTGAAAAGATTATCAAATTATAACTGTTGAATTGTGAAGTTGATCAAATGACACAATTAAATAGTCCAGACTCTCTCGGGTTTAATCGTTCTACCTTTTCATGAATGTATCGAATTTCACAACTTTTCAATATTCGCAAATATACACCGCCTATTAATTCAGTCACAAATCACGTCAACTTTTTTTTTTTAATCCTCCCACCATTTCTTTATATAAAGTCCCAAAAATTCCTTTGTATTTTTTGAAAATTCGCAATTCTAAACATACATATTTGAAACCCTTAAATGGTCAAATTTATTATTTCACTCCTAATTGTAAATCTTGAACTTGCCCTCTAATTCAGAAATGATTGCTCTCACATATTGAGTCGGACAATATCACCTTATAAAGAGTGCAACTCTTACTTCGACTTTTTATCTTTTTTGCAATATTCTTTACATTATTTAATGATTTCGAAGCATCACATATACCAATATTTCTACCCCCATCCTAACTTGTATATATGCATATGTTTTCAGATTGATCTGCACAATGATATATCTGGTTTCCTCTCATCCCACCCACACTCCCCCCTCTCATCTCCCTCCACCACCTCGACCAGTGGACCCCATGTTCCCCTCCATGAGCCGCAACCAGAGCCTCACCCACCTCATGAAGTCAGCCGAAGCCGACCAGTCGCGGCTGCTGCAGCAGATCATCTGCTACCACAAGCCCCTAAACTGGACCTTCTCCCTATGCTGGGGATACTCCGTCCACGTGTACGAGTCCGTCGTCCTCCCCAGCTCGCTCCAGAAGCCGCTCGAGACGTTCCAGCCGTGGAGCAAGTCGGCTAAGCCCTTCTTCCTCCTCAACACGCGATTGCCGTCTAAAGACCCCTGCCTCGCTCCCCACACTTTCTACTTGGAATCTGTTGACCACGCGCGGCGGGATTATGTGGCTACCAGGTATGCTAGAGCGCGGAGGCGGGGGTTGACGGCTTGCGCGGCCGGTGGGAATCACTCGGCGGATTCGTCGTCTGTGATTGAAGTTCTGTCGCCCAAGAGGAATGTTATGATGTGACTCAAATCCTAATCCTTAAAAGAAAATTGACTCCCATCCCACATCGAATAATTAATGAAGTTTGTCATTAATTTTCACCTATAAATAGATAGGTTCTCTAATTGTTTTAAGTAGGTGCTTCTATGCATTATAGCCCACATGTTATGAGATTAGTTAGTTGGACTAATTGACCATGTTTTTGTGGGTATGTGTTTTTGGGTCTAGGACCATATTTCGGGGGCCCATTTTGTATTATCCTCTTTATTAGTAGATTGTTTCTCCACCGCCCATGGATGTAGGTCGATTGATCGAACCACGTTAAATTCTATGTGCCTATTTCTTTTTCTCTTTGTGTTATTCTTTATTATTGTCTCTGTTGGGTTTTCAAGAACCCGTTCGTCACATTTTGAGGGTCCGAAGATCCTAACAAGTGGTATCAGAGCTGAGGTTTGGCTCGTGTTGTGACAATGGCAATAACAAAGATTGTAGTCAAGAAATTTGAAGGCTTTTGAAGGAGGTGAAGCATGTTTGAGGAGGAAGCACCATGACGTGAAGTTTCACACTATCGGGATACCGTTTTGCCGAGGAAAATTCCAGTTCTGAAGATTTAAATGATGGATGATCCTTGTTCGAGGGACGCTGAGACTTTGTTGGTATTCTGATTTAGATTAAGCCCATTGAGGCTTTTGCGGAGGCGGTGGAGCAAGATCGTTCTGTGTTCGCGATTAGAGTTTTGGTCGATGTGAAGATTTGTTATGTTGGATTTGATATTGGAGTTTTCGCCACGGTGGAGATTGTTATGATGTGGCTCAAATCATAATCCTTAAAGGAAATTGACTCTCATCCCACATCGAATAATTAATGAAGTTTGTCATTAATTTTCACCTATAAATAGATAGGTTCTCTAATTGTTTTAAGTATGTGCTTCTACGCATCATAGCCTACATGTTATGGGATTAGTAATTGACCATGTTTTTGTGGGTATGTGCTTTTGGGCCTAGGACCATATTCCGGAGGCCCATTTTTTATTATCCTCTTTATTAGTGGATTGTTTCTCCGCCGTCCGTGGATGTAGGTCGATTGACCGAACCACGTTAAATTCCTTGTGCCTATTTCTTTTTTTCTTGGTGTTATTCTTTATTATTATCTTAGTTGGGTTTTCAAGAACCCGTTCGTCACATTTTGAAGGTCCGAAGATCCTAACAAGTGGTATCGTAGCCGAGGTTTGGCTCGTGTTGTGACAATGGCAATAACAAAGATTGTGGTCAAGAAATTTGAAGGCTTTTGAAGGAGGTGAAGCATATTTGAGTAGGAAGCACCATGACGTGAAGTTTCACACTATCGGGATACCGTTTTGCCGAGGAAAATTCCAGGTTCGAAGATTTAAATGATGGATGATCCTTGTTCGAGGAACGCCGCGACTTTGTTGGTATTCTCGATTTGGTTAAGCCCATTGAGGCTTTTGCGGAGGCGGTGGAGTAAGAACGTTCCGTGTTCGCGATTAGAGTTTTGGTCGATGTGGAGATTTGTTATGTTCGATTGAATATTGGGAGTTTTCGCCACGGTGGAGATTGTTATGAGGTGGCTCAAATCCTACCTATCCCACATCGGATTATTAATGAAGTTTATCATTAATTTCACTTATAAATAGATAGGTTCTCTAATTGTTTTAATTGTGCTTCTACGCATCATAGCCCACATGTTATGGGATTAGTTAGTTGGACTAATTGACTATGTTTTTGTGGGTATGTGTTTTTGGGTCTAGGACCATAGTCCGGAGGCCTATTTTGTATTATTCTCTTTATTAGTGGATTGTTTATCCACCGCCCGTGGATGTAGGTCGATTGACCGAACCACGTTAAATTCGTTGTGCCTATTTCTTTTTCTCTTTGTGTTATTCTTTGTTATTGTCTCTGTTGAGTTTCCAAGAGCCCGTTCATCACATTTTGAGGGTCCGAAGATCCTAACAAGTGGTATCAGAGCCGAGGTTTTGCTCGTGTTGTGACAATGGCAATAACAAAGATTTGAAGGCTTTTGAAGGAGGCGGAACATGTTTGAGGAGGAAGCACCATGACGTGAAGTTTCACGTTATCGGAGTACCGTTTTGCCATGGAAGATTCCAGTTCTGAAGATTTAAATGATGGATGATCCTTGGTCGAGAGACGCTGCGACTTTGTTGGTATTCTGATTTGGATTAAGCCCATTGAGGCTTTTGCGGAGGCGGTGGAGCAAGATCGTTCTGTGTTCGCGATTAGAGTTTTGGTCGATGTGAAGATTTGTTATGTTGGATTTGATATTGGAGTTTTCGCCACGGTAGAGATTGTTATGATGTGGCTCAAATCCTAATCCTTAAAGGAAATTGACTCCCATCCCACATCGAATAATTAATGAAGTTTGTCATTACTTTTCACCTATAAATAGATAGGTTCTCTAATTGTTTTAAGTAGGTGTTTCTATGAATCATAGCCCACATGTTATGAGATTAGTTAGTTGGACTAATTGACCATGTTTTTGTGGGTATGTGTTTTTGGGTCTAGGATCATATTCCGGAGGCCCATTTTGTATTATCCTCTTTATTAGTAGATTGTTTCTCCGCCGCCCGTGGATGTAGGTCGATTGACCGAACCACGTTAAATTCTCTGTGCCTATTTCTTTTTCTCTTTGTGTTATTCTTTGTTATTGTTTCATTGGGTTTCCAAGAACTCGTTCGTCACATTTTGAGGGTCCGAAGATCCTAACAAGGAAATATGAGGCGGTGAGTCTAATTAATTAGAATTTTTTTTTATTAATTAGAATTTGAGAATAAAATATATATATATACACAAAGTTTAAACCTTGACGAATTAAATTATGGATTTTTAATTTTTTGCAGCTTCTATTTTAAAATTTTTCCGGCTTGGTAAGTAAAACAACACCCTTTCGATCTTTTTGAGTACCCGAAAAAAATTAAGGATCAGAGCATGTCTTAAACTCCAAAATTAAAAGTTTTTAATTTAATTCGACAAGATTTTAAGTTTCTATTAAAATTACAAATTGAGATAAGTTGGTAGGTGCGTGTGTTTTTTCTTCGCCCCATAACCCTTTTTATTATGTGGATGTTTGATTTTGTTTGTTGGCATTAGATTGGGAATAGAAGAGAGTGCTGCGATGTTTTGCATGTAAACCAGAGGGATGCTGCAGAAGTTAAGATTCGAGATTGTCTCGAACATGAAATTATTCCATGAACTGTTGAGACGGTTTTGTTGTCAGATTATTGTCACCGTACGAGGAAATCAATTGGTTTCAGACTCGGTTGGGCCGCCCCAGTTTGATCCTAAAATTAATTGGGTTTGAAAGATTCATCTCTGCACACCCTTATAGTTAAACTAGATTCTCTGCAACAAATGAAGATGTACTGGCCAATTATGAAAATGTACTTTGGCTTTCGACTATCTAATTTGTTGCATATAGAGATGTTGCAGAACCTAGAGAGAAAAGATGCGTCGAAGATAGAGACAAATAGATGTGAGAGAAATCCACCTATAAAATTTTTGAATTAATATTTCGAGTCCACACTGAAACTGCATTAAAATATAACTGTTAATTAATTATATATTTGATTATTTTGAATAATTTAGGTTAATATCTATATTGAACTAACTGCAAATTTATTACATGGAAAAAGAAAAAAAAATCCCTTCTTGCACCAAATCAGCACAAAGGGAAACAAGGGGACGATTCCTTAGTCTCCTTGAGATAGTGTAACGGTAAAGGTGGATGACCTGGATCGAAAGATCATGAGTTCAAATCAAATTTTTCTATATGATTTGCAGGCTATTATTTAAGAGCGGTTTTATCCAGTACACACTTCGATTGAATTCAACCCAACCTAATCCATACTGTTGGATGGATTGCACTGAAACTGTTATTAAATTGTAACTGTTAATTAGTTATTTTAAGAAACTGAAAATGAAGAGGAGGAAACGTGTCCCCCGCCGCCAAGCAAGGGCCTAAAGGCCAGCCACCTGTCGTGA